>CM055956.1:121185033-121768642 GCA_029490685.1 Schizonepeta tenuifolia
TGTTTTGTTTTTACGAGCTCGTCAAAAATTTGCTTCGCTTTTCCTTTAATAAAGTTTCTTTTCGTTTTGCATATTCTCGTGTCTTTTATTTGCTTATACGAAGTATCCAAAGACAAATCCCCTCATAAGGACGCACTAAGGTTAACTTCCGAGGTCAATAATGATCCGACATGGGGTAATTATATTCTAAGAAATGCGCATAAAAATCCTTTTTGAGGTCTGAGCTCGCCTCCCTCAAAGGGAAGATCCGACGAGGTCCGAGTTAAACTCTCTCCAAAGGATAAAATATTCTCAACCGGGGTCAAACCAAGTTCCCCCGATGAGAACTCATAACACGAGGTCTGAACCAAGGTTCCATTGTCATACAAAGAGGTCCGAGGTAAACTCCTTCTAAAAAAAAAAAAAAAAACAAACAAAGAAGCAAAGCACGAACGCAAGGAAGCATTCTTCCGAAAACATGAATCGTAAATAAACAATATATATTACTTTGTAATTGACTAATTACAACATTACATGTAATTAATTACAGGAAGAAAAAAGCTACTCTACGAAGGGGATTTGTCCTACGGACCGGCCACCGCGGCCCAATCCGGCCTGACGTCCACGAGGAGCAGCTCTAGCCGCGCGAGCAGGCATAGTCCGGGAAGACGACTGAGCAGACTCAATCCGCACTGTTGGACAGGAAGGCACGCAGTTTCGGTCGGCGGGATAGCACGCATTTATACAAGCTCGCGCTTTCCTTGAGCATCTCAAAAGCCCCTTGAAGCTCGAAAAGACTCGGGACCGCATGCTGTTTTCAATTCAAGATACTGTTCCACGCAGCTCCGTCGTCTTCAGTTCCGCCTCAGAGATGGTCATACCACCGTTGCGGCGGATGATATCCTCGTATTCGGCATGCTCCTCAACGATCCTCTCGTGGTCCTCCAGCACGCGCCCAGCCCTACCTCGGGCTACTTCCAACTCTTCCTCCGCGTGAAGCAACTTGGCCTGAAGTAAATCCGCGTGCTCTCGACAAGCGACCTGCTTGACCTCAGCCTCCGTGCAGAGGGACTCGAACTTAACCTGCCATTCGTCCAGCTCGGATTCTTTGACCTCAACAGCGCACACTTTTCCATCAAAAAGCGCCTCAGCTCGGCCGACATTTATCCATCCACAACCGAGCTAGAGACCGTTGTTCAGATAAATCTTGAGAAAGGAGACTTATTTGCTTATGAAGAGAAGCTATACCATGGTTTATCAGAAATCTACACAGAAAAAGTGCAAAGTTCGTTTATTCAACAAAAAATCCAAGTACATAGTTACAAATACAAATAAAAAAAAAAAAAAAAAAAACACAAAATTTTTTTCTAATGAGCGTCCACCTCCTTGTCCTGACGAGGTGGCTGCCCGGAGGGGGGGCCCTGAGAAGAGCCATCAGCGCCTGCATCCTTCGGATCCTCTTCGTCAGTCTGAAGCCTCGCGCTCCTCTTCCTCCTTGTCCTCTTCTCCCTCGGCGGAAAGAGCGTCGAAGGGCTGCGTCAAGGGCAGGATCCCGATCTGCCGAGCAGGAAGCAATCTGCTCGGCAGACAGGAGCACGGACGAGCTGGCAAGGGCATCCAAAATGGGCAGCTGGCCGAGGTGACGCCGGATCACTTTGGCGTACTCGGCGAAGAGGGCCTCCTCCTCCAGGCGCTCGTAGCCATACTTGGAGACATCCAGATCGGGGAAATCACTGGCGGCGGCCTCCAAAGCGCTCAGGGCGTGGCTTCCGTTGATAAGCCCAGCCAAGTCTTGGCTAGGCCGGAGAAGCTATCCGACAAGAGCAACCTCTTCGTATAAGCACGCAAGGCCTCGCCTTGACAGGCCGCCAGTTTGGCCTCCCTCTCCTTGGCCGCACTCAGCTCTGCCTCAAACCTCCTACGAGCTTCCTCGGCATTCAGCTCGGAGTCAAATCTCTTCCGAGCTTCCTCGGCCAGCTCGGACTTGGCGGCCTTTACCTCCTCCCGGGACTTGGCCAACTCTTCCTCAGCCTTCTTCAGCCGGGTCGCGGTCGACATCAGCTTTTCCGAGTACCGACTCTTTTCGTCCTCGTGCTTCGCTGACATCTCCCCGACGCTACTCTTCAGCCAGGCCGTGAACATATCGATGCCCTGCAAGAAGGAATACAGTTAGCTACACGCAAGCAAGAAGTACAGAAAAATAGCTAACAAATCACTACCTCGGGAAAGGACAAATTCCCCAGCTGAGCTGGAGCAGACGGGCTCGCATCACTACCCGAAATGTCAACGATCTCCACGTTGACCCTGGATCTTTTGCGGGATGGGCTGGTGGAAGAGGAGAGAGTCCCCGTTGCTGCGGGCACAGCCACCTCGGGTTGCCGACCCAAGTCGGAGGCTCTTCCGAGCTGGCTTTGGTCAGAAGCAGATCGTCCTGACGACCTGGGCCTCTTTCTCCCGCGAGCTGCAGCCTTAGCATCAGGTCCCTGCTTCCCGAACTTCACTGCAAGGGCAAAACAAGTAACGGGGTTAGGCAACGTTTCAACAATCAAACCAATCCTGACAGCACTAGCGGGGCCTCACCCGTTGCAGGATCCACCATATTTTGGGGCTCGAACGGGCTCAACCCCGCTTCAGCTAGCGAGTCTTCGTGGTAGCTCTCCTCGAACGGCCCACAGCTCGCTGTCGCCCTAGCGACACTCCCCAAGCCCTCGTCCACCTCGTTTGTCACCCAGGCGCGAGGCTTGCCCAACCTCCAGACCGTCTCGACTAGGCTATCATGTCGACAGAAAAAGAATTTCCTATGCCACTTCTCCACCTTGTTCAGGCTTCTCCCCTTAAACTCAGTGCGAGCAGTGGCATAGTACCAGCCCGCGGATGCTTTGAAGGCGAAGAGCTCGTGGATGAGCTCGGCGGATAGCGGGTAATTGTGCCGGATAGCTACTACGCCTAGGTCGGCAAACTGTCTAAAGACGTTCGGGGTTATCTGCCCTAAAGCTAATCCGAGCTTCCTTTGAAGGTCGGCGAAAGGGCACCGGAAGAGGTAGACGAAGACCGGAATGCAGACTGTCCTCGTAAATCGTGCAAAACCCCATAGGGGGCGAGCACGCCCTATCCTCCGGACGAGGCTCTATGAGGTCAGCGTCTAGGGGAAAATTGTAAGATTTGGCGAGAAATTTTATCCTAGACTCATCTAGGATGGAAGAGTACTCAGCTACTTTCCCCTCCACGCGGCGGGGTACAGATAAAGCCGCGACGGTCGGGGTAGGAGATCCTAACGAAAAAATTCTAAAATTGACCATCCCGCCGGTGGAATCGGCCGGAGGGCACTCACTATCGCTACTAGAATGAGAGACGGAAGAATGGGAAGCCATACTTACTTGTTAATTAAGGTAGTCGGCTGGACAGAATTCACAGATGAAAGTAAGAACAGATGTGCAACCGGCGGCGGTACGGTTCGACTGAAAAATCTCTGGACGGGAAATTGGGGCAAGAGCAGGTCCTCTGGAAGTTAATCTTTGCTGCAATGGTGAATTAGAATGAAAGTTATGGGGAGTCCCGTAGGGACTAATTGAATCCCGCCGCTGAACGTGTCACACGTGTCACGTAGCAGCTTTTTTCGGAATGTGAACCGCCCCTCAAAAGTATTTTCAAAAAAGCCCTCAAACTTTCCCTCCAAATCCAATTGCATCGGGACCCTGATCCACCTGACTACATCGTGAGCCGGATCCGCGTGCGTACTCAAATAAACTCACTTTTCGGATTTAGCCATTCCCAACTCGAGCTCGGATGATGGAACCAATTCCAGGTCGGGGCAGAGCCGATGTGTACAATTGTTCAGGTCGGAATTTCGACTTCTTTCCTCTTTTGGGGGGGGGGGGGGTGTGATGGTACCGGCCTCTTTTTGGGCCTGATCCGAGGCCCAACCTAATTGGGCCCTGTACGTTGAGCTCGGCCCACGGACCTCGGCCCAGACGAATTATTAATTGCCTTGAAGACCAAGTAATTGAAGTCCTTATCCTAGAGGAGAAGGAATTCTATTATGAAGGAAATTCGGATATGTAAGAAGAATCCTAGTAGGATTAGGGCTCGATTCAAGGCTTATATATAGATGCTAGATTAGAGGTGTAGATACGTTCAAATACTCATTGTACTCTTAAGTATAATAAAAGCTCTCTATATTCTCTCCCGTGGACGTAGATCACCTTGATCGAACCACGTAAATCCTTGTGTCGTCGCATTATTGTTATTTTCTGCTATCTCTACAAACCCTAGATCTATTAGAGGCTGATTTGACTTAGTAATGGAATCATTTTTATTTTCAAAAAAACAACATATACATATACATGATTCAAACCTATAAATTAGAAAGGAAATTTCTTAACAAATAAATTACGTGTTGTTGTCCTGATGATCTCCTTATTAACATTACAAACTCTAAGTCCCAATAATTTGAGAATTAATGATTGGTTTAACAGAGATTACTATACAATATCGAGTCTCTTTAGGCCATTTGATTAAAAAAAGAAAGAAAAAAAAAAGAGCTCTTAAACAATCGGTGACCCTTACCAAAACGAGATGGGCCATTAATAATCGGATTATCTTGGGCTGGAGTAAAGCCCATATGTCTTTATAATATGGGCTTTAAAAGTTTAAATGGTGTGTGTGTGTGTGTGTTTTATTGTTAAGCTAGCTATAGTTTACTTGTAAAAAAATTTATAGCCTAATTATTATTGTTAATATTTAGTGATATGATATGCATATGGATTTTATATCAATTGCACATGATCATCGATAATATTCACAAACATGAGCAAAATTGAAAAGGAAAAAACAAAAAACATCAAAATGCACCACAAATCCGTAACCCGCCAAAATTTTCAAATTAACCATAATTTTTCGATTTTGGTTGAAATACGGCCAGAAAAAAAAAGTAAAAAAGGACAGTAGAAAGGGGGGAAAAACGAAAAAGAAAAAGAATGGGAGTTTGGTCTATCCCCTCTTCATGTAAAGTCTATCTTTTTCCATAAATCAATAATTAACGCAATCTTTTTTCATAAGGATAATAACTAATTTAAAGAATTAAACTATGAAAGGAATAGTGCGTCCATGAGCACTAATAAAAAGATTGGTCACAAAAGCGACACCTTTTAACTCAATAACAAATTGTAGCCTACATATGTTTGACATGTGATTGTGTTTTTTATCCTACATAAGAAAAAGGTTGAAGGAAAGCAACCATATTTTCCACCATATATTTGATGTTGTTATAGAAAAGTATTTTAAAGCATATTTTTCTTTTAGAACATTCAAAGCATATTTATATGTAACTAAATACGGGGAAATTCTCTTCTGGATGATATTTATAAATCACAACATTATGATTATGTTGATGACAATCGTCCCATCCCATCTCATAGTTAGAAATTTATATAGCCAAACTTAAAATAGATCAAAGAGTAGGTCTTGGGTGCGACCTGCCGCCTGCCATGCGACCGGGTCCGAGTCAGGTTGACCCGTTGATCCGATCACAATTAAATTTTTTTTTCGAATTCTTTTTAGTTTCATTTTTTTTTTCGGCTCCGCCTTTGCTAAGATTACTAATATAAGGATAATCGTCAGGCAACAATTTAGATTTTTTGGCTCGCTCCGAGGCCTTCGGCTCCATCGCTCGAATCTTGACCAAAGAAGAAGCGGCAAAAAAAAAACAAAGAGACAAACAAAAAAAGAGAGGAAAAAAATCTAAGAAATTAAAAAAAAATTGAAAATAATTAAATATTGTGACACATAAAAACACACTAGAAAACACTTATTAGGACATTTCGAAAAGCATCCTAATAAGTCAGAAAATTTAAAAAAAAAATATTCGGAAAAAAAAAGCGCGTACACCCCACGTACGGTCACATGGAGTGCAACCTGACGCATTAAAGTATATTTGCCTAGTTCAAATTGTCATCTAATACAAATACGATCACTAATTTGTCATTATCACTCATATGTGTACTTATATAGATTAACATTTCAAAAGGTTCGATCACACCCTTAAGCAAAAATAATTAAATAACATTATAGTGTCATTCTAAACGACCAACTATACTACAACATTGTGATGAAATATATCAAATTCAAATTTGACAAATATTTTATAGTTCGAATATGTTGTAGGATATTTACTTCCTATATGTATGTAGCTTTTCCAAGATACTACATGAAACCAAAATTTTTACATCGGTAATATCGAGTTACCATCATCATAAAAAGAAAATAGACCCATAATTCTCACGCTTCTTAAGAAGATCTACCAGCTAACAATAATGGAAGCTTAGATCTACGAGACGAGAGCTGGCAAAAGCTCATCAACAATATATCAACATATCATAATAAATTGATCTTTTACTGCACAAGGGAGGAGTTTACCCAGTACGCACCGAAGGTAGCGGCTGTGGATTCCCGCTATATCAATAATAATAATAATAATAATAATAATAATAATAATAATAATAATAATAATAATAATAATAATAATAATAATAAATAATAAATTGATCTTCCTATTTCTAAACAAAAGACGATAAAAGAAAAAACTCAAAATAAAATAAACTACCCCCTGTGTCCCATTCTCGTTTCATTTGGCCCCAAGTTCCGGGAATGGATGTTGAGAAATAAATTGTCTAAAGCTGAAAAAAAAAATGTAATCCCTCTATCCTACCTAATTTTGACTTGTTTCTTTTCAACACTGATCTTAAGAAGAAACAAATAAGGAGAAATAAAGTGCTAATAATTAAAGTGTTTTCTTTAGTCAATAAGATGTGTGTGTGTGTGTGTTTTTTTTTTTTTTTTTTTTTTTTAACTTTGCATTCATGCAGAATTAAATAGGGCCTAAGTACACCCTAATTTTACCCAAAAATGAAACATGCCAAGATGGATGGAACAACATAAGAAGAAATACAAGCCAAGATGTGTGGGGCGGATGATGTGGTTTTCTAGAGCTTATTCTTGTCAAACCAAGTAAGAGAAATAAGAAAGATAATTATGTTTCTAGACAAAAATTTGGGTGCAACATTTGCACTGTGCAACACCGGCCCACCCGTCCCGATCCGACCCTTTTGACCCGGGTTTGACTCGTGTCAACCCCCCATTGACCAGGTTTTTTTTTTCAGTTTCTTTTTATTGTTTGTCGCTTCTTCTATGGTCAAAATTCGAACGAGGGGAGCCAAAGGTCTCGGAGCGAGCCGAAAAAGTCCAAATTGTTGTCTGCCGATTATCCTTATTTTAGTAATCGGAGCGAAGGCGGAGCCGTAAAATCGGAGCCGAATGCTCCGCCGGAGAAAAAAATTGGAAAAACAAAAATTTAAAAATTAAAAAAAAAATTAATTAAAAAGCCTGGGCCAGTGGATCTCACGCGCGGGTCGAACGGGACGCCTGGGAGGGTCGGATCGGGCACTGTTCCACGGTGCATATGTCTGCACCGGAGTCCAACTCATGTTTCTATGATATATAATGTAAACAACGAGCTATGTGAAGTGTTTCTTATTTGTTGATGTCAATTGAAATGAGCCGTTTAAATAAATCAAGTGGTCCAATGAAAACGAAACTGAAGGAATACTATATTTCAACAACACAATTTTTTCCTCAATCAACAATATACATACACACGACTTTCAACTCCAACCTCTAAATTAAAAGGAAGGTAAGAAACAAAAAAGGTCTTATTCATTAAACACTATTTCTGCAACATTTATTTTAGACAATAATAAGACAATACATCACGTGCCCCGGCATCACGGCCAACATAACGGTAACCTTACTTTTCCTTCCATGCCCAGCAATTCTGACACCCCCATTAATTTATTAATAGTACTATTTTTTTTAAGGAAACAGTTATTTTATGGTAGTAATACTATGTCAAAATTTGGTGATATTGATGTGAAAGATCGGAAAAAACTTGGATTAGTTTTACGTTATTACTGTAGAAACAGAAGAGTACTCACTTTCTTATATTCGCTTACTAAAGATCAATTACTTCCTCCGAGTAAATTGCATATTACACTTTTATGTTTTAATAAACTCTGCACATTTGTCCCTCCATTTACAACTGTTAATAATTAAGTAATACCGTTAGAATAATATATGCTCACTGTATGTATCGGCAATCTCTTTCTCCAGTGAACTAATCATCGACAAATACATTTTTTTTCTTCGGAACAAAGTCTCATACCGGCCTGATTCACAGATTTCTTTCATTAAATAATTTTGAGAGTATTTTGTTATTTTCATCAATTTAAAAAAGTTATTGGTATATTTAACTTGATAATAATAAAAATTAAGCACCTTAATCAATAATGTATGATTTTGTACTCTCAATTTATTAGAATTCATAGTATATTCTAGCAAACCAAGAATCAAAGTTTATTTATTGATTTTTATTAAATTTAATTAATATAATGCTCGACAGTAGATAATTAATGTACATTACATGATAGCCTCCTTCTTTTCTTATTCCAAGTGAAAATATGTGAGCCTCGTTCAATAGCATTATCGAGAACTTGATATAATTAAGATTTGTCACTACCCAATAATAATGTATTTGAACATTATTTAAATTATGGGTAGTGATGGATGATTAAGTAGATTAAGAGTATTTAGAATTAATATAAACGATAGATTCTCTAAGCATGATCGGTTTAAATTAATTTAATGTTGATTCGATCTTCTAAATATTTAAATATGGCACATGAGAAAATTTTGGAATTGAAAATTTGAGTGGTCTCGCCAGTCACACGTATGTTTTCACTAATATATTAGGTGGATTTTTGCCGCATTGTTGATGTCGCTCGTAAAAGTCTCAAAATTGTAGACAGGTAAAGAGAACTCGATTAGATAAAAGTTCGTTTAAAAATTAGAAAGTCTCTTGTTAATTTTAATTGTCATACAAAAATAATAAATGTCTTATATCATCATTAATAAAATAATCTATATTCAAATAAAAATAATTAATATTTCATAAACAAATTTAAAATTAGAAAGTTTGGTTTTAGGATCGATTAAGTTTTTGAATCCCAAAGTATTTATTAAATATAAATTTTGGTCCGACTCAATAATAAATAAATCAAGTTTGAACAAGATATCAGCTGATTTAGTCGATTTGATTATACCTACTGAAAATTTGAATTCAATATGCAATTAAACCTCAGTAAAAAATTACGCAATACATTTAGCTTTTATGAATTTCCAACATATATTCTCATTATCTTTGAGAATATCTTAAATTATATTTTTAAAACTAGACATATTTATATAAAAATTCAAATAATTGAAAGACTGGTCTTGAATAGATTTACCAAATAAGGAATTCCTATCTAATAAAATGATTGATTTTAAAGTATTATGCCATTGGATAGCTGCAACTAATGAATTTGATGTTTGAGAGTTGAGACTTTAGTCTATTTGCTGATCTACAAAGACTTTTAATTTAAAAAAAAAATTGCTGGAATAGTGAAGAGAAAGAAACAATTTTTCGTGATATAAAGATAAAAAAAATCTTAAACATAAAAAAAGTTAATGTTCTCACACAAAATTTTCATTAATTTTTCATTTCTAGTCATTAGAAAAGCATAGTGAAATTAAACTGCACATGCAAAAGGGGAGAAACATGAAAAAGACACGGAGTGAAAAGGAAAGAAAATGAAAAATTATGGAAAACCCACCACTCTCTCTCCTCTCTCTCTCTCTCTCTCCCCCCCCTCCCTCCCTCCCTCCCTCCTTTTCTACCTCCATTGACGCTTTTCTCGAGCTAATTTCCCCAATTTTTCTTCACATTTAGCTCGTTAAATTATTACTTCACGTTAATTCATTGTTTTTTGTCGATTTGGTGGGACTCGATTGGTTTGGCGCTCGCATAAAATAATAATTTCACCTGATCCGATCTCCCTGTCATTATTTCTGATTTAAGGCCGCGCTGAAGGTCGTATAATAAATTCACAATTCCGCATTACTGTAATGCAGATGTTTGTGAATGTTGCATGCGTGTATAGTATCTACGTTCATATGCGGTATACGTCACGTGCATAAATGTGTGCAACTGTAGACGGTGATCTGCGGTTGTTCGGCGGTGGTTCAGCTTCTGCTTCGTTGCGACGGCGGCGTGAATCGACTGAGAACACTCTCACGAGCTATTCATGTGAAATGTGCAAAAATTCGTCTGAAACTGAGCCGTTGGGAGATTTTTGGAGTGAGGAAATTTGAATCTGGAAGGGAGCTGCGAAGGGGGATAAATCCGAAGCTTTTGCACCGACTTTTCGGCTCAGGTAAATGGATGATAGTGATAGTAGGATTATTCTTTTTTTTTTCTTTTTTTTTTGTTCTGTTGGGTGGATAAGGCTCTTGAATTTTTACTATTTAGGATTAGGAATTACTGTATTTTAAGAGTAGGTTAAATTATGTGAATTGAACTTGAGGTAACTTTTTCAAAATACGTTATGAATTAGAATTGAATATAATGTATTAATCTTAGCTCTGGTGAACTGAGTGCTGGTTTAATAGAGATTTAATGCTGTCAAGAAAAGAGAGAGAGAGAAATTTAACTCGACATAAATTGCAGGTGGCGAATAATTTTTATTAGAGGAGGTAGAGCCGATCTGCAAATGTCAAGGATATATAATGCTGGAAAGAAGGAGCAAAAAGCTTCATCTCTGTGGCAGAAAGTTAAGTAAGTTCGTTCATCGTCAATGTTTCTGGATATCATGTGTTTCGAATAATAGACGATTTATTAATTATAATGCAGTTTATGTATTGGAAGCTCAAAGAGTAGCAGCTAAGTAGTTCTAAATGACACAAAACTTGCTATAGTTATATAGTCATGATCTTTCTATGTAGTGTACTCTTCCATGTAAAAGATATGTTAGACATAAATGCCAACTTGTAATGAACTAAAATGATGTCTATCTTCAGGGATTCAAATGGAGCTGCTGAAGAAACGGATGATTCAGATAAGGCGACGTCAAGGGTTGCTCAATTGGTCGAACAGCTACATTCCAATGCATCCTTGTATGAGAAAGAGCTTATTACTGCTCGTGTGCTAGGTATAGCCCGAGCAAGGAGGGAAGGGCGAGCTCTCATTGGATCTCATGGTCAAGCAATGCCACTGTTTGTATCTATTCTTCGAAATGGCACTCTACAGGCAAAGGTAAATGTTGCTGCAACATTAAGTGCCTTGTGCAAAGAAGAGGATTTACGATTAAAGGTGCTTCTAGGTGGATGTATCCCCCCGTTACTGTCACTTTTGAAGTCTGATGCAACAGAAGCTAGGAAAGCAGCTGCAGAGGCATTATGTGAAGTATCTTCTGGTAGACTTTCAGACGTGGGTATGAAGATATTTGTCACAGAGGGCGTGGTGTCATCCTTATGGGATGCGTTGAATGCAAAATATAAGCAGGAAAAAGTGGTAGAAGGATTTATTACAGGAGCACTGAGAAATCTTTGTGGGGATAAAGATGGGTACTGGCGGAAAACTCTTGATGCTGGTGGCGTAGATATAATTGTTCACCTTCTACATTCTGATAACCCGGCTGGTCAGTCCAATGCTGCTTCTCTCCTAGCACGCCTGGTGTTGGCTTTCCCAGATAGCACATCGAAGATAATTGATTCTGGGGTAATCAAAATTTTGCTCCGTCTAGTAAGTGAACAGAAAGATGTCTCTGTAAGAGCCAATGCTGCTGAAGCATTAGATGCCCTTTCGTCCAAATCAGAGAAAGCTAAGCAAGCTATTCTTGAAGCCCATGGCATGCAAGTTCTTATTGGAGGTGTAGTTGCTCCTTCCAAAGAAGGCATGCAAGGAGAGTGGGGACAGGCTCTTCAGAAGCACTCAACGCATGCTTTAGCAAATATCTGTGGGGGTATGTCGGCACTAATAGTTAATCTTGCCGAACTTTCTCAATCACCAAGGTTAGCAGCTCCAGTTGCCGATATCTTAGGTTCACTTGCTTATACTTTAATGATTTTCCAGCTGAATGGTCGTGAAGAACTATTTAACACAAGCAAGGTCGAAAGTATTTTAGTTGTTCTCTTAAAGCCTAGAGATAATAAGCTTGTACAGGAGCGGATTCTTGAGGCAATGGCCAGCCTATACGGCAATCCTCATATTTCAGTTGTAATCAATCAGTCAGAAGCTAAAAGGGTGCTTGTTGGGCTCATAACTGTGTCTACTGGTGATGCTCAAGAATATCTAATTTTGTCGCTGATACAATTATGTACTGAAGAGGTAACTGTATGGGAGGCCTTGGGAAAGAGAGAAGGAATTCAGATACTGATTTCAGCCCTTGGTTTGTCCAGTGAACAGCACCAAGAGTACGCTGTTGAGATGCTTGCAATCCTGACTGAACAAGTGGATGACAGCAAGTGGGCAATCACAGCAGCTGGTGGAATTCCACCACTTGTGCAGTTAATAGAAGTTGGGTCCCAGAAGGCAAGTGAAGTTGCAACTAATATTTTGTGGAAATTGGGCTGTCATAGTGAAGATGTTCGAGCTTGTGTTGTTAGTTCTGGAGCCATCCCTGCATTTTTGTGGCTTCTAAAGAACGGTGGAGCAAAGGGGCAAGAAGCTGCGGCTACTGCCCTGATAAAGCTTGTCCATGATGCTGATTCAGCCACCATTAACCAACTGTTAGCTATGCTCTTGGGGGACACTCCAAGTTCCAAGGCCCACATCATCAAAGTTTTAGGACATGTACTTTCTGCAGCATCATTTAGCGACCTTGTGAATCAGGGTGGTGCTGCTAACACAGGTTTGAGGTCACTTGTCCAGATTCTCAAATCATCAAATGAGAAGACTCAGGAGCACGCAGCATCTGTTTTGGCTGATATATTCAGCTTTCGGAAAGACATATGTGATAGCCTTGCAACAGATGAAGTTATTAATCCATGTATGAAACTTTTAACTAGCAAGACTCAGGGTATTGCAACTCAGTCAGCTAGAGCATTGGGTGCTTTATCTCGTCCTACCAAGTCTTCAAATAAGATGTCTTATATTGCTGAAGGTGATGTGAAGCCCTTAATCAAGTTAGCCAAAACATCGACAATTGATTCTGCAGAAACTGCAATGGCTGCATTAGCTAATCTGTTATCAGATCCTCAAGTAGCTGCAGAAGCACTGGTTGAGGATGTTGTTTCAGCTATAACTAAAGTCTTAGGAGAAGGATCATTAGAGGGTAAGAGGAATGCAGCAAGAGCTCTTTGCCAATTGTTGAAGCATTTTCCAATAGATGATGTACTTGATGGGAGTGCTCAGTGCCGTTTTGCTGTTCTTGCTCTTGTTGATTCCTTAAACGCAATGGATGCGGGTAGCAATGATGCTGCTGATGTGTTAGAGGTTGTTTCCCTATTGTCTCGGATGAAGCAGGTTCGCAACTCCAGTTACTCACCCTGGCACGCCCTTTCTGAAGTTCCATCAAGCTTAGAACCTCTGGTCCGTTGCCTGTGTGACGGACCGGTCAAAGTGCAAGATAAAGCAATAGAAATTTTGTCTAGACTTTCTGGGGATCAACCAATTAGGCTAGGTGATTTATTGGTTTCACATTCTAGATCAATTGATGCATTGGCCACTAGAGTAGTGAAATCAAGGAGCCTAGAAGTGAGAGTTGGAGGAGCAGCACTGCTAATATGTGCTGCCAAGGTACATAAAAATCGATCAATGGATATACTCGACAGATCTGGATGTATGAGATCTCTAATTTATGCATTAGTAGATATGGTGAAGCAAAATTCTTCTCCTCGTTCTACCGATCAGGAAATTAGAACTACAAGAGCCTATAGAGATAAATCAGCTTTTCGGGATGGAGATGAGTTTTATGTGCCTGATCCTGCAACTGTCTTGGGAGGTACTGTCGCCTTGTGGTTGTTATGTTTAGTTTCTTCATCTCATTCAGAGAACAAAATTACTGTGATGGAAGCTGGGGGACTGGAAGTCCTGCATGACAAGCTTGCAAGACACACTAATAATGACCTGGTACCCTCAATTGTTTTTTCTACAATATTTTGGGCATACTATTTCCATTCATTTCTTCCACTTATGCCTTATTTCTCATAGCATATATGTATACTGAATATTAATATCTTTATATATTTTGTTTGTATTATATTGATCCACTTATAACAATTTGTTAATATTTGTCAATTGCATGTTTAAATTCTCCTGTTGTTATTGAAACTGGACTTAGCAGATATAGGCAGGGTAGGCCATGATAGTCTAGGTATAAGACCACAATGCATTTTTGTATTATAAATGGATATATATGTATATATGTATGTATCTGCTTCCTGAAAGTTGACTCCTCATTTCAGGCGGTGTTTGAAGACTCGGAGGAAATATGGCTCAGCACTGCTCTTGCAGCTGTATTATTCCAGAATTCTAAAGTTGTCTCTTCCTCAGTGACATTGCATTTTGTACACTCGCTTGCTGTCTTCTTGAAGTCAGACGAATTGATTGACAGATTCTTTGCTGCTCAAGCAATGGCTAGTATTGTTTGCCATCGGGACAAAGGAATAAACCTTGCCATAGCAAATTCAGGTGCAGTAGCTGGGTTAGTAACGCTAATTGGGCTCTTGGAATCAGATATACCAAATCTGATAGCCTTATCTGAAGAATTTTCTTTGGCAAGGAATCCTGAACTGGTAGTTTTGGATAGTCTATTCCAAATTGATGATGTCAGAGCAGGTTCTGTTGCTAGGAAGACCATTCCCTTGCTTGTTGATTTGTTGAAACCCATTCCAGATAGACCTGGAGCCCCTTCATCTGCTGT
The DNA here is from genome assembly GCA_029490685.1 of Schizonepeta tenuifolia. Classification (NCBI taxonomy): domain Eukaryota; kingdom Viridiplantae; phylum Streptophyta; class Magnoliopsida; order Lamiales; family Lamiaceae; genus Schizonepeta; species Schizonepeta tenuifolia. Next base: position 121,199,805 of record CM055956.1, read on the forward strand.
TCGCCTTTTAATTCAGATTGCAGATGAAAATGATGCCAATAAACTACTCATGGCTGAAGCCGGGGTCCTGGATGCTCTGACTAAATATCTATCTTTGAGCCCTCAAGACTTAGTAGAGGCAACTGTATCTGAGTTGTTAAGAATATTGTTTACAAATCATGATCTTCTTCGAAACAGAGCAGCAATTAGTTGCATGAATCAACTTATTGCTGTTCTTCATTTGGGATCAAGGAACGCTAGATTAAGTGCTGCTAGAGCCTTAAATGAACTCTTTGATGCTGATAATATAAGAGATTCTGAATCATCAACGCAAGCAATTCAGCCTTTGGCTGCCATGCTTGATGCTCATTCAGAATGTGAACAAGGAGCTGCTTTAAGTGCTCTAATTAAGTTGACTTCAAATAGCAACACAAAGGCATCTATGCTGGCCGATGTGGAAGGAAATCCTGTTCATAATCTTCACAGAATCCTCTCATCTGCTGCTTCTTTGAAGTTGAAAAGTGATGCTGCAGAATTATGCTGTGTGTTTTTCAGTAATTCAAGAGTCAGACAAATGCAAATTGTCTCTGAATGCTTGGAGCCCTTGATATTGCTGATGCAGTCTGACAGTGAAAAAGCAGTGGAAGCTGGTGTTTGTGCTTTTGAGAGATTGTTGGATGATGAACAACTAGTGGAAATCAAATCAGGACATGATTTTGTTGGTATGCTTGTTGCAATGGTTTCTGGGTCAAATTATCGCCTAATTGAAGCAAGCATCAGTGCACTTATTAAATTGGGTAAAGACAGAACACCGCGCAAGTTGGAAATGGTCAATGCTGGAATTATAGATAAATGCCTCGAGTTACTCCCTACTTCCCCAAGTTCACTGTGTGCACTGATTGCAGAACTCTTCCGCATCTTGACAAACAGTAGCGTCATTTCAAAAAGCTCAGGAGTGGCAAAAATTGTGGAACCCCTGTTCATGGTGCTCCTTAGGAAAGATTTTGGACTGTGGGGACAGCATAGTGCACTGCAAGCACTTGTTAATATTCTGGAGAAACCACAAAGTCTTTCAACTTTGAAAGTTACTCCGAGTCAAGTCATAACACCTCTAATCTCATTTCTTGAATCACCATCTCAAGCTATCCAGCAGCTTGGTATAGAGTTGCTTTCTCTTCTTCTAGCCCAAGAACCTTTTAAGAAAGATATAACAACAAAAAGTGCTGTAGTTCCTCTTGTTCACCTTGTTGGGATTGGCATATTCAACATACAACAAACTGCAGTAAAGGCATTGGAAAGTATCTCTTTAAGTTGGCCAAAGGCAGTTTATGATGCTGGTGGTATAGTTGAGCTTTCAAAAGTCATTGTTCAAGACAATCCCTTACCCCCCGTGGATTTATGGGAATCTGCTGCCTTTGTTCTCTCAAATCTTCTACGGTCTGATGCTGGATACTATCTCCGAACTCCAGCTGAGGCACTTGTGAAAATGTTGTACTCAACTGCTGAGAACACAATTAAGGCCGCTTTAAACGCTCTCATTGTTCAAGAAAAGACTGAGCCCTTGAGTGCCGAACTAATGGCTCAAGAGGGTGCAGTAGATGCATTGTTAGACTTACTAAGGTCCCACAGATGTGAAGAATCAGCAGGAAGGCTACTAGAAGCGTTATTCAATAATACACGAATAAGGGAGACGAAGGCTGCTAAATATGCAATTGCACCTCTATCTCAGTATTTGCTAGACCCACAAACAAGATCACAAACTGGAAAACTCCTTGCAGCTCTTGCACTTGGTGATCTCTCCCAACATGAAGGACTTGCTAGAGCTAGTGTTTCTGTGTCAGCATGTCGAGCACTAGTGAGCCTGCTTGAAGATCAGCCAACAGAGGAAATGAAAATGGTGTCAGTTTGTGCATTACAGAACTTTGTTATGCGCAGCAGATCCAATAGGAGAGCCGTTGCTGAAGCTGGTGGTGTTTTGGTGATTCAAGAACTGGTGTTGTCCCCAGATCCGGAACTTGCTGGACAAGCCTCAATGCTCATCAAATTTCTGTTTTCAAATCACACCCTTCAAGAATATGTGTCAAATGAGCTGATAAGATCGTTGACAGGTATCTATCCTTGGAATATTCTTGCTTTGACTTTTGTCTTGTTATAGATGGCCAAAACTATGCAATATCTGAAGTGGCTGAAATTGGATATATAATGAACAGATCAAGAATTCCATGTTTTTTTGTTCAGAATCCCTAGACAAGGATGATAAGTATACCTCTTTATATACCATATATTTTCTAATTAAATTTAAGGTCAGATCCACTTACCAGGTTATGCAGCATTATTAATAAAAAATAACAATGAGTGGTGTCCTGTTGTCTTTTAAGTTGATACCGTTTTCCTTCTCTTTTAGTTAGACATTTGCTGACTACATCTTCCTTTTTGCTCATTGTTATAAGTAAATCTAAAACAGCTTTTCGTTGAAGTTTTATTTATTTATTTTTTTTAATTGAACCATCATTGTGCAGCTGCTTTGGAGAGAGAACTGTGGTCCACTGCCACTGTCAATGAAGAGGTGTTGAGGACAATACTTGTTATTTTTTCAAATTTTCAGAAGCTTCATATTTCTGAAGCTGCTACATTGTGCATACCCCATTTGGTCACAGCACTGAGGTCTGGGAGTGAGGCTGCTCAGGAGATAACATTGACTACCTTGTGCTTGCTGAAACATTCGTGGTCGAGCATGCCACTAGACGTGTCAAAATCGCAGGCTATGGTTGCAGCAGAAGCCATCCCTATTTTACAAATGCTTATGAAAACTTGTCCACCAAATTTTCATGAAAAAGTAGAAAGCTTATTGAATAGCTTACCTGGTTGCTTAACAGTCACCGTCAAGCGAGCTATCAATTTGAGACACGTTTTGGGAGGTACCAATGCTTTTTGCCGATTGACTATAGGCAATGGCCCTCCTAGGCGTACTAAGGTATCATCGCTTATTTTTGGCCTATATAATTAAGATAAACTTGGCTATTTATACTAGAAGATCATAAAGTTTCATGTACTATGATTAGACATAAGTTAAGATAAACTTCACTGCTTGGTCTTTACTATATCTTTACAGCCCTCCATCTTACATGTAATTTGTGTATATGGCAACGTTTACATAATACAATACATATACCATGCATTAACTGCGTTTTTTTACTGCGGTTGCTTATATTCTGACGATGGCTTACTAATAACTCTTATATGCTTTTAGGTTGTTAGCCATAGCACCTCTCCAGAATGGAAGGAAGCATTTACATGGGCCTTTGATGTGCCACCTAAGGGCCAAAAGTTGCACATTGTGTGCAGAAACAAAAGTACTTTTGGAAAGGTAACAGATTTTCAGCTCCGTTAATAATAACAGAAAACTACATAGATTCACCATAAATAGAAAATTAATATTCATCTTAATGCGCTCACCATTTAAACAAGCAATACTTCCCAGTAGATACTTTAAAGACAAAACAGGCTAAACAGCAACATTCTATAATAACCAATCATCTCTCTTGTTGGTAATAAACTTGAAACATGGTTAAGAGATTCTCTCTCCTTTTCTCTTTTAATCTCTACATTGTTCAATTTTCTCAGCTTACTCTGGGTAAAGTCACAATTCAAATTGACAAAATCGTGAACGAAGGAGTACACAGTGGTGTTTTCAGCCTCAGCCACCACCACGATAACCATAAAGACGGTTCTACCCATAAGGAAGGGTCTAACCGGACGCTTGAAATAGAGATAACGTGGTCCAACAGGAATGAGTAAAAAGTATGTATAAGAGGAAGAAGCACAACATATCCCAGCATTTGAGGTAACTGCTCGGCATTGTGGCAAATATTGTTTTGAGCTTTTTTTCCAGAGGGCCAAACATGTGAGTTAGGCATGGCAGGAGGAAAAGTCCATTTGAAAAAAAATGGTGAAACGTTTGAAGCTAGATTATCTTATACCAATGTGAATATCTGGTAGAATGTGTCATATAATATTAAATCTGTTATGCAGAGTGTGAAATATGATAGAAAGTTGGGCAGATTTAGTGGGAAGTGGGATGAAAAAGTCGTTTCACAACCAAGAGTTGATAAAAGTTGTTAAAAATTGCAACTTCATGTACAGAAGAGTAATTGGGCAAGTGCTCCTCTATTATTTGGTAAAATGAGGCTGCACTCAGTATTATTACGTATCGGCAAAATAGTATATTGTAAATGTAAATGCAAATGCAAATGCAAATAGCCTGCTGAAAAATGCATCGAGTCTTATATTTTGTCTGTTGTTTCTTGAACTAGTTACCACTCATTCTCCAGTTATAGCCCTACATCATACATGAGGATTGCACATAAATCAGCATCTCTTGATTTTACTTCTAGGAGGTGTTATTTTAAGTGATAGCTTAGATAGATAAAATAGGGATAAACTGCAACGGAGCACAAAAACACTCTTAATGTAAGTTTAGGTGCAAGAATATCTTCGATGTTAAATTAATGGTGCAAACATACCGTCAAATGGTAGGGTATATTTGCACCATTCATTTATACTCAAGGATATTTTTGCATCTAAACCGAAAATTAAGAGTATTTTTGTGCTTTACTATAAACAAATTGCACCTTATCCATGAAATTAATGCGAGCGAGGCTTGGGTGAGACCATCTTATAGTGAGACTGGTCAAGATCCGAATCTGAAAAACAAACATCTATAAATTTACAAATATACCATTTAAAACGAGTTCGAGTCTCAATTCATCTCATAGATGGTCTCACTTAAGTTTTTGTGAAATAATATAGGCTAATTCACCACATATTTTGATAAATTCAATGATTTTGAACTTTTCGTCTAACTCTTAAAATACTACCATCCAAAGTAAATTATAACGCAATATTCTAAATCAGTCCATTTTCTTCCCTGAATCCCAAGCATGATAATAACCCTAATCTAAATAATGCCAGGTTTAAATCACTATCTCCCCAAAATTGCATGGCATACCAAACTCAGACACGATCTAAATGTGAATGCCTCAGGTTAACATGAAAGCATAACCTAATTTTTTCATCAAAGTTTTAAAACGAAGGGAAAATCATGTCGCTCGATGTTAAACAACGAGCCATAAGTGTAAAAAAGGAACTTCAACATCTTTCAAGTACAAAGATTTACACCATAAACAAACTACAAAAATACTTGTTACTCTACGATAACATCTTCTATAATAAAAGCACAATAAGAGAAACTCTTCAAGACATGATCATCATTTTGTAGCAGCAACTATCGAAGCTCTGGCTCGTGTAAAAGCAGCAATTAACGAACCCAGCTGCAGCTTGTCGTTGCATGCCATACTCAACCTATATCTGCATGGCATAACTAGCACTTAATACAAAATTGATAGCTTTAAACACAAGCCACAATTTGACGAGTTGTGCTCAATGAAGTGCCCCATGACGAAAAGTGAATTTAAGATATCCACAATGAAATCAAGTTCTCTTTCCTAAAAAATAGACGACTCCGAGCAACTAAGGTATCTTAAAAGGATAAGACCAATTCACGACCCATGAGGAAAACATAAAGAAAAAGATACATACTCGATATCAGCCATATCATTAATTAGTTGAATGCGGACATTTGGTGGCATCTTGATCTTAAAGACAAACCTGATATCAAGAAGTAAGATATGAGGAAGAGGAAATATATGTGGTGAATAAACGAATATCTGAGCACATACATTGTAACTTCTCTCACAATATCAACCAGAGCCAACCCTTTTCTGTTCTTCATTTCAGAGATTCCTGGATGTTTATTACAGCAGAATAAGTAAACCACAAGCAAAAAGTTAAGGTAATAAAGAGATATTAGGCATCAATGTTACTTTTGCTGCTAGTTGTGAAGGGCTCATTCAGGAGCCAATTGGAAATCTGCTCAATGTCTTTAGGCAAAGGGTTCCCAGTACACAAGTACACGGCTTGTTCCGAGATCTGCTGACAGGCCATATGTGTTGACTGCACACATACAGCAAGGATAATACTATTTTACCATGAGGTCAAGAGAAACAAGAACAATGTCTACATTTAGCACAATGAATTCCAAGTAAGAGCACTATGCAAACGACACATGAGCATCATTATAAAGATGGTTAAGTTACAAACAATGTCCTCATATGGGGAGGCTACATAAGATAGAGCATCCTTGATCACAAATGAAATCTATATTTCCAATTTGATATTGGCTTGAGGATGAAGCTATGCTCAAGAAATATATTAAACAAACGAGATGATGTGAACACGACATTAACCTGTAACATATTCAAGGCTTTTCTCATATCACCGTTACTGAGCTGTACAAGAGCTTTCATACCATCTTCTGGAACATCTAGCCTGTATAAGTGAAGTTTAGAACAAACTGATATTAATCTAAATTCTTTTCTCAGCAACTATATAATAACTTTAACCAAATTTAGTTGTCTAGTTAAGATGTAACATGCAACCCATTAAACACCAAGTAGCAATCAATCTTACCCTTCAGATTCAATTACATGTTTGAGCCTTTCTCTGACATGAACAGCATGAAGAGGAGCAAAGCGGAACCGTGTACATCTTGATTGCAAGGCTGGAATAATCTTATTGACATTGTTGCAAATCAAAGCAAATCTATTGCTTTTGGTGTATTTCTCAATCACTGAAAATCAAATAATGCAGAAAAAATTCGTAATTTAAATAAAGTAAGATGAAAATTACGAGAAAAGTAGATAAAAAAATTTTGCCTCTACGAAGAGCAAATTGTGCATCCTTAGTCATGGCATCTGCCTCATCGAGTAGAACCAATTTTACGGCAGCCTTTCCCCTGTAAGAAACGAGGTACTCAGATACGTTTGATTGATGTCACCTATATACTTTGAAACAGTCATGACTAATGCAAAATTAAACAAATAAACTAAATAAACACAAGCACTAAATTCAGAAAAATGTTTGACATTTAGCATCAGAAGCTTCACAAATCAGAAGTAAAGACAAGTCCATCACATGTTGTTATTTCATATTCCGATATAACCTTCAGCCAAGAGATTATACAGCTCTTTGTAGGTGTATTCGATTAAAGTGACCGGTTATGAACTTTGAAAAGTATGCACTAAATACCCAAAAGAGATGCTCTGGGTGCTCGCAAAGTCCTGAATCTGCTGCCTGACGATATCAATACCACGATCATCGGATGCATTCAGCTCCAGAACCATGTTTTGCAACTTATTTCCATAAAGTTTGCGAGCCATTGCCAAAACGGTAGATGTCTTCCCTGTTCCCGGCGGTCCATACAGTAGAAGATGGGGCAATCTGTTCCCACTTGCTAATCTATCAACTGAGGCACAGAAACACTACGTAAATCACAAATGCATAAAAAACTAAGCATATAAATTTGCACACTCTCACAATTGTGCAGCAAACAGTTAGAATGACAATGGAAATAATAATGCAATGGTAGAAATTGCTCAGAACAAACATGAAATTCCACACCAGATGCACAAGTGAACAAGAGAAACATCTCATAATCTCAATTCTTGAACAAAATATGCAGAAGATTTTAATTTAAGGACAACAATAACATTACTTGATGAAATTCCAACACTACTCATAACATTCGGTAAGATCAACAGCTACAAAATTCAAATGCTACCTTGCACATGAACAACCAAAAGTAACCAAACTCCATTAAACATCAAATTCTCAACCAAAAAAAAAGAAGCTCATAAATTCTACTTCCACACGTAACAGCGATAAATTCAACACTCTAACAAGCAAGGGTTTTTTACGAGTGACTGACAAAGCCTACCAAATGTTCGACGAAATGCGGAAGAAAAAAAAATAGAATAATGAAGGCGTAATAGCAGCTTACTGGTCTCAACAATGTCACGGTGCGCGGCGACGTCGTCTAGAGACTGAGGGCGGTATTTCTCAACCCAAGGGGTGGCTCTGGTGTCAGGTGCAGCAGCTGAAACGACGACGTTCTTGCCCTTATTGTTGAGCTTCGCAAAATTGGTGTTGCCGTTGTCGTCGTCGTCGATTTCCATGACATCTATCACCTCCGCCATTCTTCCCAAGGTCGAAAACGACGCCGTTCAAAGCAGTGTGGTTAAACCCTCTGCAATTTGCGCGCCTTCTCTCTATACCGTGCACTTTTATGATGCCGTGGGCGGGGGATTGCCTCCAGTGGATTACGCTACGGTTTGTACGGTTTCAGTCGCGTTTTAGACAAGGAATTCGTTTAAAAGAGAAAACAAATAAAATTTCCGTTTATTTACTAATATTGTGTGAAACTTGAGAGAGGAGAACCGCAGAGGAGGTGGACCGGCGCATTGAAGGGGATTTGGCGCGAATTGGCTAACTTGGGAAAAAATTGCATTTCCATTAATTTCTAGTATAATATAAATCAACTTAGTAGTTTTGGTTCCAAGAATTATATACAAATTGTTACACACAAAAATTGTGCAGTAAGTGGCACATTCAAATCCTCTACATTCAAATATTGTATTTTCACATTGATATTTGTTCCGTTTAATATTTGTTAGACAATTGATAATTGAGAAACACTTCTGTGCAGACTTTTGCACCAAGTCTGCACGGAACCCGACCAGCCACGCGCCCCCCGACCCGCGCGTGAGGTTTATGCGCCGCGCGTGGGCCCCACGCGCCCCAGTTTTTTTTTCAAATTTTTTTTTTCCGTCGGAGCCTTCGGCTCCGCCTTCGCTCCGATTACTAAAATAAGAATAATCGGCAGACAACATTTTGGACTTTTACGGCTCGCTCCGAGGCCTTCGGCTCCTCTCGCTCGCGTCTTGACCATAGAAGAAGCGGCAAACAAAAAGAAATTAAAAAAAAAAAACTGGAAATTAAAAAAAATAAAAAAAAAACTGGTCAAATAGGGATTTGACCGGATCAAACCCGGGTCAAACGGGTAGGGTCAGGGACGGGTCGAGTCAAATGGACGGGTGCTCTACGGTGGAACAGTTGCACCCAAATTTTTGTCTTGATAATTACTATCTCAACGTTGAACACAATCTATTTATGTTTCTTAGTACAGTATAAGCTTTGAAACCCTTTTATTATCTTGGTGGCCCTTCGAAAATTGAGTGCAACTTACCAAGAAGATTTCAATCACCACAATTACAACTTTGTTAGTATTTATACTTTAAAATTCAATTCATCCAAATACCCAAAAATAAAGCCATTTCCTCAATTTCAATACCAAGGAAGATTTTCTTCTTTTCACTACTGTATCTCATTTAATTTTTGAACCGTTAGAGAGGTAAGAAACAATCCATTTATTATATTCTCAATACTCCCCTTACTTATAGGCCGGATTCTCAACTCTACCTTCTAGGGAGGACGCAAATAGATTTTAAATTTTGGTGGAGTTACTTTCAGCAGAATTTGAGCACAGGACCTCGGCGTAAGCCTAAGGAATCCATCTCATCTCATCTAAAAGTTCGAACTTTAAAGAGGTAGGAAACAATCCATTTATTATATTCCCATTGCCTAGACAAAAACACAAACACGAAACGAAGCAAGAATTTTGTTATTCATCCATATTCTATATATATATATATATATATATTTGATATATACCACACTAATATATGATCACCACAAGATTATAAAAATTCCAAGATTACTATATTTACTAAATGGTAACACCAGCACATTGTCACTGCTGCAAATCACCTCTGCTTAAAGTTTTCTGCTCTAAAGCCTCCAGAACCTGAGTTTTGCTGGGCAAATATCTCCCAAGATACCATCAATCGCAGCACCAGGCAGACCAAAACCTTCGTCGTAACCACGATCCACGCTGTTTATAAATAAACAAAAAAAATGTAGTGAGAATGCCCCCAGCCTAGTGAAGCTGAAAGCAGACGAAAATAATGTAATTGGTCACGACTTTGGAAGCCTGTTGCAGTTGGCAGGAGCCCATCCGACTTGCTGCTTCTCGTTGTCGTAGATCACCAGTTTATCTTGCAGAAAAATGTCTGCAAATCGAAGGTTTTCACAGTCAGATTTCAAGAACGAGCTAATCTATCTATCTATTTGCAACAGCGATGCTGTACAGAATTCTTACCTCCAATCACGTTCATATTATCCAACCCGACCTCTCCACCGTTCAAAATGCCTAAACAGACATTGCCATGTTCCTGAATCAAGAAAGCGTAAGTTTGAGCTTACAAGAACTGCATGTATTTTTTCTTGCTACTGCTTAGAAAGAAAAGTCGAGTCACTTACTGTTACGATGAGGTAGGATTGCAGGGGAAGCTGAAGGTGAACATTTTTGCCATTTTTGAAGCTCAGAGCCAAAGGCTGGAAGTAGTTAGCAGCATCATGAATGGATTTGAAGGGCTTCGGACCTTTCCAACAGACGGGAAGGCTTTTATCCTCGACTGCATCTTTCAGTTGCTTTCCATTTAAGTTATCTTTTATCTGGACAAAACAGTTTAGTTATGGATCATATAGGCGGGGCATCGGAACTTAAAATGAACCAAAACTCACCAAAGAAAGTAGAGCAGTGTATGCTTGAGAGCTGAAGTAAGTGTAAGTACTTCCACTATCGAAAACTATAGGAAGGTCCTTGATATTAGTTGATTGACCGCCAATTTGGAGGTTGGCTGGTCCCAAAGAGTAGTATTTCCTGAATAATGACGAGAGCATAGTAAGGAATTGGCGTATTACATATTACATCGTTATAGGTAATGAAACTTACGATTTGCCGAATAACGGTGTCCAAATGATCCCGGAACTAGGGAGAAAATCATCTCCAAAGAAGAGAAACCCTCCACCTTGTCCACTTAAGCAGTGACCAACAACGTTTCGTATCAAACCAATGTTTCGTAGCTGAGCTAAAATGCTTGAGTTGCCAATGCCTAGTCCGAGGACTCCATCCGTGTAAGGTAGATGAGCCGTGTCTTGAACTTCTTGGTTGTATCCGCATCTATATACATGAAAGAAGATAATTGGAGGCATAAGATGTCATAGAAAGTTAAGAAATCAAAACTTAAGCTTAAAGCAAAAGCATAGTTCCTGACCCAAATGCCAGTTTTGGAGCAAACGTGGTACCGTTGGTAAATCTAAGAGGAAATGAGTCCTTAACCATCACACCCAGAGACGAGCCATGGTCGGCATACTCAACCTCGTAATCACACTGCTCCCCTGGTTCTTGACAATTGAGGTTATCGGTCCCGTGAAGTGAGACACATACAGGATCGTGGCAAGTGACGAGGTTTCTTTGGGGTTTGTACAGACTGTGAGGAGCCTGAGAAATGTTAACCAAAATGTAAGCAACAATTCTCAAAACCAATGAACTGTTAGTTTTCGTCGAGCAAGATGTTTACCGGGGTGCATTTCGTGCAAGGTGCATCACACTGAAGCCATGTAAGATCACTGCCGGTATCAATATCAAGAAAGTATGGTTTCGGAGGTTGGCCAATGCTCATTGTTACATGATAGTACCTATGTAAGCAATATCACATAAATAGAAATCTAGAAACTAGATGTTGTATAACAATAAAGGGAAGGGAAAACATATGATTCATCAACTAATTCAAGTTTAGTAGTATCAAATTTTGATAATTTCAATCAAGAAATTAAGAATAGTGGCGGTGATCTTAATACACAAAATCTTTATCCAAACACGCAAAGGGGAAACGTAAACTTATACAAGAATAGGTTTAGACCAAATTCCAACTATTTTAATTTTCTCCTCAATAAATATTTTCAAGAAAATTGATATCAACAATGGGGAAATGCTTCCATAAATGAAACCTAATTCCATTAGCTCACAACAGAACACACACACACACACACACACAGAGAAAAACACTGATTCATCATAAAACCAGTCAAATGATACCAGGCGTTAACACATTCCAATTATCAATATTCACGACTCAATTATCGAATCAACTATGACTCACATTCCTCCAAAATCCCAATATGAAATTTTCTCGAAGTTCAATTATCAACAGAAGCAAAAAAAAAATCAAGAAAACTATTTAAAAAAAAGAAAAAAGAAAAAAGAATTCAATACCCTTTCGGATAAACATTTCCGGAGACGGGGAAAATCACGGAAGAGCCAAAGCCTTTGCGAGATTTCGACAGCAATTTGCTGATTGCCTGAGGCTGATATGCAGCAGCTGCAACCCATGTCAAAAGGTACAACACTAGTGCTTGGAGGTACAACTCTCGATGCATATCCAAATTGCTTGCGGATGAACACTACTACTAACCACAGGAAAAGGGCTCTCAAGAAAAAGGGCTTCTCTAAAGGCTAAAAGGGATTCAGGATTCTCAGACAGAAAAATGAAAAAAATGAAAGAAACACAAAAATTCAAGGAAAAGGACTTGGACCAAAAAGCACAGTTCTTTTATCTCTCTTGCTCAGTCGCCAGTGGGACTGTTGGAGAGAATTTAAAGAAATGATTTTCTTGGAAGTTTCTGTGTGTATAAGTCTATATATCTAATTATCCTTTTAAATTTTTCTATTATGCATACAAAAGCTGGCATCCCCATTCCCAACAAAAAAAATACTAAGCCTTCCCGCAACGTGGGTCTCGAAGACGTCTCGAGACGGGCCGCGGCACGAGAAAGCAGCGTTGCAGGAGGAGCAGGCTTGAAACAGGCCCGAGTCAGTGCGTGAAATGCACGTACCCTCTGAAAAAATTATAAATAAAAAAAATTAAAAACACGTGTTTTACACACACTCGTTAAAAAAAATTCAAACGTTGCGGCAACGTCTATTTTAGCCGAATTTTTTTTTAATTCTAATTTTATACTATAAATACTCATTTCTTCTCTCATTTCATCCCACAACAAATTCATTTCTCATTTCCTCTCAAATTCATATTTCAAAAATGTCTTCTTCACTGTTGACTTCAATTTATTTTAATTAATGTATTTTTTTATTTCAATTAATGTAATGTTTTATTTTATTTGAATTAATGTAATGTTTTATTTTATTTTTAGTAATGTAATTTTCTATTTTTTTTAATATTAAAGTTATAGACAGTTGGGATGCAAGGATAGGTATCTCTAAGTTGTTTCTAGTGTAGAAAGTGGAGATAGAGACACCTTGGAAACAAAGGTTGCAGATAGTCTAATACACCAAAAGCATGTATATGAGTATATATTATACTTCCTCCATCTTAGTATGGTGTGAGGCTTTGCACATATTTTAATAAAAAATAGATAAATATTTGATAAATATATTTTAAGTGGAGGAATGGTCATTTATAATGTTGTTAATTTCTTTGTTGACTATAAGAGTAAATATTTTGAACTTTGAACTTTTAAGGGTAAAAAAGTAAATGACATGTCCAAAATAAATACCATACTAAATTGAAACGACTAAAAAATGAAAGTAATCATACTAACTCGGGATGGAGGAATATGTTAATTTGGTACACGGATTTCTTTTTGTTTTTTATCTTCTTCACAATCTTTAAATATTGTTTTTAAGTACATGAACTTAATTTCGACATTCAAACGGTACAAGTTTCAATCCGGTGAGATTTTTCCCTTCATCCAAGTTAAAAATTTGTAAATATTCGTACCATTTAATTTGGGTGAAATATATCTTACATGTACTCAAATTTTGTTTTGGATTATTTGCAACAATTTTATATAAAATGACGTCATTTCCTCTCCCCGTTACAAATGTTCATCTCACATAATTATAATACGGCTATCATTTTCCAAATTGAACTCTTTGAAAAAATTACAAAAAAATATTAAAATTCGTGCATTTAAAAATGATTTTTAAATTGTTAAAAAAATAAAAATAGGTGACATTGGTGTATTTTAACCAAATTAGGTTATAGTATCTAGTAGTATTATAATGAGATGTTCATGTTCTCGTATCAGGATTTTGAGGGTTCTTGGAAATTTCTATCTGTACGCGGTGACAGAGACGGAAACGCGTTTGGACTATAGTGTTATTTTATTTCATTTTCTAGCATTGATTTGCGTGAAGATATTTTCGTGACAAATTTGGTTGTTTTTTATTACATGTACACATGGAACTTCGTTTTGAACGAAAATCAATTTTTAATGGAGTATTGATATTTGGGCAACACTTATCTGAACAATAGTAGTATATTTATAATTAAATATTCTTTTATTTTTTTTAATAATTGATATAATTAGTATTTTGTCTATAACATTCTTTCCACTTAATTGTATGCTAATTTTTAATATTAATTAAAATAAATTAATATCATGTACAAACATTTGAAAATTCGAAATATTATTTAAATTTAAAGATTAACATATAATTAGGTGGGAAATAGTATTATTATAGACAATCACTAATTATATTAATTATTAAAAAAAGTAAAACTATTTAATTACGAATTACACTATCGTTGTCCGAACAACTGTTATCCAAATGTCTTTATTCTTTCTAATGATATACTCTATCTGTTGCTAAATAGTAAAGCTTTTTTTGGATGATACGGATTTTAATAAAAATTAGATAATTGTAAGTAAAAAAAGAATAAAAAAGTATAGTTATTAAGTTATTGGATATAAGAATCCACTTTGTAAGTATAGAAAAAAAATAAAAATAATGAAATAGTGGTGAAATTATGTTCCAAAATCTAATAATTTGGGTTGAAAGAGAGAGAGAAACAGTGAGGATTCCTAGAAAATACTAGTAGCGTGTGTTTGCTTTTGTCTTTAATTTAGCTATATTTTAAATTAATTTTAAAAATTATACCTTTGGAGTTGATCATGTCAATTAGGATTTATAATATTTTTAACACTTAATTATCAATAATTATTAATTTCACTTCTAAGTAGTTAATAGTTTATTATCAGGTTTGTATACTTCATATTTGAAATATACTACCTCTGTACCTGATTTAAAGCTCCATTTGACCTCTAAAAAGTATCCCTGATTTAAAGCCCTACTCTTGATTTTGGACACCTTTACCCTTCATTTTAATTAATTTTACTACCCTTGCCACCACTTACCCCACCCAAACCTAATTAATTTGTTTTAATTAACTTTCCTAATTTAACACTAAATGAGCCGGTTTTTGTTTTTTTTTTTTGCCCACCAAACCAGCTCTCTCTTTCTCACTCTCCCTATCTGGTTCCTTGGTGCCCTCTCTCTCACTCGATGTAAACCCTAATTTCTCTCATCTCCGCCGCTCCTCCAGAAATTCATCTCTCAATCTCTCTCTCTCTGGTTAAATTCCTCTCTGTCGATGTAAACCCTAGTTTCTCCGCCACTCTTCCAGAAATTGGGGATTTTCGATTTTGTCTGTCTCTCTCTCGATTCTAAGGAGATGGTTTCTCAAACCACTCTCGATTCTCAAACCCTACTGAAATGGAATCAAATTCTAAGGAGATGGTTTCTCAAACCACTCTCGATTCTAAAAATGACGATTTTTCTGTGACGCCGGTCACCCTCACAGATCTGAATTTTGCTCCTCCACCAGGTGGGTGGATCTTCGACACGGAGTGGTATAAATCATGGTTGCCTGATTTCCTCGAAAGGAGGAAAGCCCGAGAAGCGAAATTGGCCGTCGGATCTGCCGTAGGTGGTTCCTTGGTGCCGGAGAAGTCCATGGGTGAGGCCGATTTCGAGTCTGGTGCTCCGCCTACATCTGAGGATTTGGCAGATTGGCTGCCACTCGATGACACGGAGCTGATGGTGCGGGACAACGAGTATGATGATGATTCCATCATGGTGGTGCCTGAAACTCCATTCCCGTCGCCCGAGCCCGAGCAATTTCTGAAAAATGAGGTGATTCTATTCTTATTTTGTGATTCTCTTCTTATTTTGCGAATGAGGGTGGGCTGGTGATGCCATTTCTGATGTGTATGTGATGCTTGATCAAATTTCTGATGAATATGTGATGCTTCATGCAAATTTGTGTCTAATCTGTGTTGTTTGATGCAAATTTGTGATAGATACTACACTTGTGATGCTTATTTACATGATAGATGCATCTGTTGGAGGCTGACTGTTCCCTGTAATGAAAATTTTCTGAGGGATTTGGTGAGGTTTTGCTTGCATTAGTTATGCCACCACTAGAATTGCTAGTTTTGGAGGCTGACTGTTGAGTTATGTGCTCATATTTACATGATGATGCATGCTCTTGTGACTGAGTTATAGGCTTGCATTAGTTATGTCACCACTAGAATTCCTAGTTTTGGAGGTTTTCTGATGCAGCTTAGAGGTTTATAAGTCAATGATGCAAAAGCAAAGCTGAGACTGCATATTTACATGATGATGCCTGCATATTTACATGATGAACTTTAACCAGTCACAAAAAATACTGGAGTTTACATTACAAACGCTTCAAAAACATGCATCACAGTGTTTGTCCCTGTAAACTAGAGTCCCAAAACATATATTACTCCTGGATTCTCACTTCTGAAAGCCCCACCACTATATCATCCACATTGTAGCTTGCTTCTCCTTCAATTCTATCCCTGTTTAGGAATTCTAGGCATTCCTTAACCAGTTCTTCTTCCACTTCAATGCATATTGGCAGTTCTTCCATCCTAGCCAATTTTTCCTTACTCATGTGAGGAATCTTATACTGGTTGTCTCCCTTATTCTTCATTATCTCCTTCAAGCAGTTTTGTAGAGTCAGAAAACAATAATTTATCTTCTCTGATGAGTACTCTTCATATGCATTCTTGACATTCTCTATGAGCTCCTCTAGATTTTTGGTTGGATGCTTATCTTTAATAGATTGAATAGCTCTAAAAAACCCTAGATCATTTATATTGGTGTCTGGGGAATTTGGTGGTTGACAGAGTAGTTGGAAAGTGAATCCATCTGTATTTGCTACTGCTAGAAATTCAGGATCATTTGGCTTAGTATGAGGCTTGGCATTATCCTGCTGAATGAAAATGGTTTTGCCTAATAGATGTACTGGCCACTTAGCTTTGAACACAAGAATCATCTGCATGAAATAAAAAGCACAGCCATATGATGAATCTGAAAATGATTCTGATGGCAATAATATGTTAGAAAACCTCACCTGGTTCAGTAGGCTCTGTCTATGTACTTGTTTTGTGATTGCTTGTATTGGCTTCACTTCCATGGTGCCTTTCTCTCTGTTCTTTGAGTTTCTTTTTGCTGCTTCATGTGTGATGAATGGAAAGATTCCAAACTTTCCATCAAACAACACATTTCCTTGCTCATCTGTTATGGGCCTTGAAACTACACAGTTGAACATAAGTTTGGGAATATGTGTCTTGGATTTACTGGTCCTATGAGGTTCAGACTCACCTTTTACAAGGTAGTATCTCTCATTCACTTTTGAGAGGTAAAACCACTTCTCATCTATGTGTATAGTGTTGAACATGGTTTGAAATTTGAAACAACCAGCCTCTATACCTGGACAAAGCTGACTAAGACTCCACCTTAGTCTAGTCAGTTTGTTCTTCTCAGTTAAGAATGGCTTTAAGGCAGAAGTGTGTGCTCTGATCTCTTCAGATTTTACAAATCTGGTGCGCTGCAGATTTGCTGATACCAAGGCCACCTGCCATTGTTCTTACAGAGGTTCTTTGCTGCAGGGGCAGATTCTTCAATTTTTCCACATCTAATTTCAGTTTGTTTTTATATTGCTTATCTCTTCTTTTTTATTGCAGATTGACAGGTATCCCAAGTGCAATCTGAGCTGATGCAGCCTACCAAATTTTCCAGACTGTCTTCAAATTGAGGCCAAACTTCTCTGCAGCTTCCTTTTTTGCACCATACTCGAGTTTGCCATCTCTGCTATGCTGCAGCAACCACTGTGCAACATAATTTTTGCCTTCATCAGTCAACTTTCGAGTAGAATTAGAAGCTGACATTCTCTCTTTAATTCTAGTGTGTAGTTGAGAATATTGAATGAGCAACAGATTGTGTATTTATTGTTGATTTTAGCTTTGATAGTTGTGTAGTTTAAATTTCCCTCCTTGTATTTTGATCACATCAAGTGTACTTTTACTCATTTGTTTATTAATCCACTTGGTTTTTGGCTCCAAAATCAATAGAGTTTGCCTCCAAATTTATTTACTGCATTTGTTTATTACACTTGTTTTATTAATCGAGCAAAATCACATTCAACGAAATGAAACAAAATGAAACAACAAAATGCACTATGGAATGAAAAAATCGAACAAAAAATCCTAAACCCTTGTGAAATCAAACAAAAAAATCGAGCAAGTTTGAATAACATGAAATTTAATTCAACAATTCAACAAAATGAAACAACAAATTCGAACAACACAATTTAGAAAATGACATAAATTTAATTCTTGTGAAATTTAATCGACTTCCATTTAATCAAACAACAAAAATTAATTTTATTAATCGAGAAATTGTTCTTCCGGAATTGCATAACAAGCCATGCATCACCCTCTATTTTATTCATTCTAACACCCTTTTTCTAACCCCTTAATTAGCAAAAGTAATCACATGTCATTACCACTACCCTTTTTGTCCACCCACTACACTTTTTCATCTTTTCTTAATATGCGTGCCAGCACCCAAATGTGGCTTTAAAATGGGGACGGAGGGAGTATCTTTTTACGACTTTAATGTTCAATGTTAATTTTTTCTTTTTGTTGGAGGAGGGAAATGAGATTGAACCCATGAATAAGGAATATCACTAGACTAGTATAATAATGTTCAATATTAATTGTTAATTAATGCTCATTATATTCACATAAATATTATTTTTATGCTCCTCATGCTCATTTCTATAACTCAATTTCCTTGTTTGGATTTTGGACGTCTCATCCAATCAATTTGTAGAAACTAATACAATACTTTATGTTACATATATTCCCCTTCGGTTCATGAAAAGTTTGCCCAAATAAAGCGGCACAAGTTTTAGCAGAAACTGATAAAAGGTTGCTTGCGACTGTAAGTGGAAGAATGTCCCACAACTATCTTGGTATATAGAGTTGTAAATGTAAGGTAAAGTGGTGAGGTCATGTACACAAATAGAAAGTAAAAAGATTCCAACATATTTTAGTGGATACCAAAATGAAAATCGGGACAAATTTTTAGTGAACATAGGAATTACTAATAAATATGATAAACATAACTCATAATTAAATGTCATAGAAAATCACTCTCTCTCTATTCTATACAAATTGACAAAAGTAACATCCATTTGCTTTCTCCTTTCTATTTTATTATATATAACTTATTCTTTTAACATCTGTATTCAGACTTTCACACATATTGAAATGGAATGGGAGGAGTAATATTGTTATGAAATAAATTAAATTGCGAGACGTTAATGTATTATGACAATTATCCAAACAGGTGTAATAGAAAGATATAATATGCGTAAAAAAAAAAGATATAATAATACGATAATAATAATGATAATAATAAAGAGATTGGCTAATATGGAATTCCTAATAACCAAACAAACATTAAAGACCATTCTTAAATGATCAAAAAACTATCCGGCGGAATGGATGCATCCAATTACATGCAATAGTCCGTATTAAATTGTTTTGTCGTGTCTGAATTAATACTTTTGATATAAATAACCAAATATATCTTCTAAAAAAAAGCAAATATAAACATTTTATATTTCAATAGTATAATCGACTAGCTCGTCTTTTGCATGATACTAACATATTACAAGTTGATAAAGTTCAAGAATTGGTTATTTACCAAAAAAAATTGAATGCACAAAAAACCATCAAGACTAAAAATTCTATTCCCTCCGTTCATGAAAATTATAGTCAGATTTCCATTTTAGTTCGTTCACGAAAATTATAGTTTTTCCATTTAAGGAAATGACTTAACGCATTGGTTACTTTTTTAACCTCATTTTTTTTCAATATTTAATTACTGTATTACTCCATTCAAAATATTTACCTATTTTTCAATATAAAGGGTGAGGGGTAAAATAGTCCACCCCACAAATATACCTAACATTTTTTTAAAACTCGCTGTACAATTTAAAAATTATAATTATCGTAGACGGAGGGAGTAATTAAGCAGTGGAACCAAGAAAACCTCCCACACATTTTATGCTGATAAACTGTTTCCTGCTGATAAAGATCGATCCCCATAAAGGCAATCCGCATTAGTCTCTCTCTCACACACACCAGCCTCATAAAGAGCGTATTAATCTCTCTCATCTCTTCTTCTTGTCTCTCCTCTTCTCTCTCTAGCATGTCCAGCTATCATATTCATATTCCATCCATGATCCATGGGAGACCATTCAAGATCAAATTCCCATGATTTGCTTCACCTCCTTGGATTTGCAAATGTTTGCAGGGCATGCAAATCCTTCCTCTCCAAATGCTACCCAGAGAAGCCCACCATTTTTTTCAAGAAGACACCAAACAAAACTAAACCTAGACCAATTGAAGATGATCCCAAGGTACGTATATACGTTCAAACAAAACAAAAAACTAAATAAAATCTACATCATGTTTTAAAAATGGTAGATTGCATTATTGACATTTTCACGGTTACGGTCTGGATCGAAAGAAAGTACTAAGAGTCAAATACTTAGAAGTTGTAACGATTTTACTTTTCACCATCGATCTTAAAAATGAGCTAACATTGAAACAACGATCAAAGACGGATCTATAGCCCCGGCAATCCCGGCGGTCGCTCGGGCAAATTTTTCTTTTATAACTATATTAATTAGGTTGAATTTTTTACTTTCCCCCCACTTTTACATGTATGATTGTAAGGTCGTTCGTCCATATTTAAAATTCTAGCTCCGCCTCAGACAACGATGTCGCCGACGACATTGTCATTTTGAATATGCATGAAACATTTTTACCAAAATCAAGGTCGAGGGCAATTGTGAATAGTTAGTTCAATAGTTATGATATTTATTTCATGTTTTCTGTAATTATCAAAAGTTAAGGTATTAATGTCTAATTTTCCATTCTAAGAAAGATACAGAGAACAAAAAACACATTAATTTTTCAGAAATTATCTACAATACTATAACAGCATGCATGTCTAATCCTGCAGATCAGCAGATTAAAATTTCACAAGTCGACAAAGAAACACAATGTAGAGAGAGAAGGCGATGATTTCAGACACAAAGGCCATGACAAAGATGGATGCAAACAAGGGAGTAACGAAGACGATCTAGCAACAAGATCGCCTGAATGGAGCCCGACCGTCAAAACGGACTCGGGCTCGGCCCGGATGTCGCGAAATCTGAGTTACCATGGGCGGAGAGCACATGCACCAGGCCATGCATCGAAAGGCTCCCTTTCGAGAAGCTTGAGCCATAAAGATGCAGCAACGACGGCACCGAAGATGACGCACACATTTTCGAGGAGCGGGAGCAGAGGGGTGGCAGCCCCCATATTATTTTCAAACTCGAGCGGGCTAATCAAACCGGCTGCAATGGAGAAGCAGCTCGATTGCACCCTCGAGGAGCTATGCTTCGGTTGCGTCAAAAAGGTCGCTATTACGAGAGAAGCCGTCAAAGGCAACGGGTAAGTAATAACAACACTCGACTCAAATGTTTCGGTGATAACTCCACCTTTCGATTCGTAGCAATTCTGAGACGCTTGCTGTTTCGCCATCGAAACAGTCGTCTCAGAGACAATTTTCGCTAAAAAAAACTGTCGAAATTGCTACAAATTTAATGACAGAGTCCTCATTTTCCTAAAAAAGGAAAAAGAAAAAGAAAGAGCCATGCACAATCATGGTGGAAACAGCCATACAACATAAAATAATCATGTATGAAACAGAGTTTCACACAGTCTAAACATTTTTCTCTGTAACTCTGGTGCAGGCAAATAGTGGAGCAAGATGAAATGGTCACAATTAAAGTGCAGCCGGGATGGAGAAGAGGCACGAAAATCACGTTCGAGGGGAAGGGAAATCAGATGCCAGGCACAGAACCTGCAGATGTAATATTCGTGATAGCAGAGAGAGAGCATTCATTGTTCAAGAGAGAAGAGGATGATCTGCAACTACAAGTTGAGATCCCTTTGGTGGATGCTCTAACGGGGTGCGCTCTTCTGCTCCCATTGCTGGGAGGCGAGACAACGAGCCTCACAATAGAAGACATCGTGCACCCTGGTTTTGAGCAGGCCATACAAGGAGAAGGCATGCCAAAGCAGCACGAGCCGGGAACAAGAGGGAACTTGATCGTCAAGATTTCTGTCAAGTTCCCGGAGGCATTGACAGACGAGCAGCGATCAACTGCTGCTACTATTTTGCAGCAGCCTTGTTAATCCACCATTTCTTCTTCTCTTTCTTTACGACTAATACAAATGCAGAGGTGACTCAGATTTGTACAAACGAAACTAAAGCTGATGGATCCGAAGTGGCTTCTTGTAATATATATTTTTCATGTTATGATTCAATCAGGAAATTTTCCTGATTCTTGCTTGCTGCTTTGATACTAATGAGAACCTATTATTGTATCAAGAGCAATAACACAAAAGGAATAGCCATATCAGAGAAAAAGAGAAGCTAAAAAATAAAGGGAAAATAAAAGAAATTTCATCTGCAAAGAATGTCATTGATGAATTTTTAATGTACATGAAAATACAAAATAGTTATAACTGCTGAGGAAAAGGTGAACTGCACAAGTATTTAACTTTTCTGCTTTTGCATAGAGATAAAAAAGCAATGTAGAGAAATATTTGAACCTATATAGCCACAGAACTTGGTTTAACAGTCATCAGCAAATCGCATCAAAGACAAATTACGCCTTATTAAACCACACAACCGAATGAATGAGGGCGTAGACAAAAGAGTCTTACCAACCGAGCAAAGCACGAATAATGCCAATTATATTGCCACTTAACAGAGCTTTCAGAAATTTCAGCTTTCTAGAGGAGTATGGAGGATATCTTGCAGATGCTTCCCCAGAAAACCCGCGATATAAAACTGGCTTTTTATGGCTGAAAGCATCAAAAGAGAATTTGCCATGGTATGCTCCCATTCCACTTTCTCCCACGCCTCCGAATGGCAATGTGGACTCAGCAAGCTGCCACCAACAAGTTTGTTAATATGGTTCGGGTCCATCAAGTGGCATTTTCAATAATATTGTGGAAGCAATAAGGGGACAGTTTATAAGCATGTATTGTGCCTTTAATTGCACATAATAATTTATTCGAGCTCAAAAAAAATTAATAGCTCCAGAAGAAATTCTTACTTGAAGAACAACTTCATTAACTGCAATTCCTCCTGCTGAGACACTTTTCACAAATTCCTCCTTGAGCTTTTTGTCGTTTGTAAATATATATGCAGCAAGAGGCTTTTCTCTAGCATTAACCAAGTCAATGCCATCCTTGATATTGTTGACCTTCATATCAAACGAAAAGACAGAAACAAAATAAAAATCAATATACTGTCGTGTTTCCAGAGCTAAAACAAGAACAGCTAAAGATTTAGGGATAAAATGAGTCTTCTGGCTCATCCAATACAACAATTTTTTTTTTTTTTTCTTAACTTGTTTTCGGTTTATCATGGCAAGAAATACGCATGGATGTATGAAACTAATCTTTGTTAACGGATGTACTGTGTACCACCAAAAGTAACAAATAAACATTGTATAAAAGTCAGCCCAAACTAAACCAGAAGCTTATCAAGTTTTACCGTGATAATGGGAAGTAAAGGACCAAAAATCTCCTCATTCATGATCAGAGAATCTTGTGGGACATCCAGTATTACAGTGGGAGCAATCTTGCTGTAAGATGGAAACGGAAAGAATTGTATGAATACCCAATCAACCAACACCATACCATTGGTGAAAAAGGAAGTGCAAAACCAAGTTTGGAACTCACAGCTTGGTTTCATCCCGTTGGCCGCCTATAACTATTTTACTAGAAACCTTCTCTTCATCCATTAGCTTTGTTAGGCGTTCAAAATGTCGGGAATTTACAATTTTTGACAAGTCCTTTGAATTCACAGGATCATTTCCGTAGAATCTTTCTAGCTCAGATGAAAGAGCATCGACCTGAGATATCATATCAAGATGTTAACAGAAGAAAACTTATACATCTATTAGCATGTTTAACATAGTTCGGTTGGTATTGCTTACAAATTGTGAAGCAAAATCCTTTGTAGTTATTATATAATCAGGTGCAACGCAGGTTTGTCCATTGTTGCATCCCCACTTGCCTGAGCTTATTCTTCTTGCTGCAACCTTAAGAACACAAAATATCCATATTATGCTACCAACATATAATTTAGTATGTGACAAGTACATTGTCGGTGTTCATTTCAAAACAATTCAGATTTGGTGCAAGTCTTGGTAGCTAAGAGACTTACTGTTAAGTTGATGTTTGAATCAACAATTGCTGGACATTTCCCACCAAGCTCCAGAACCACAGGTGTAAGATGCTTAGCAGCAGCAGTTAATATAACACGTCCGATCTTACTACTCCCTGAAGAAAGTTAAATTGATTATGAGCAATAAAGTTGTGATACCAATACCACCAGTCGCGCCTTCAAATAACAATTCCAATATAGAGATGCACTGAACCACTTCATCTCCAAAATGAGCCATCTATCAAAACAGCCATGAAACGTCTCTTCAAATTCCTGACACGTAGCATCTGATATAGCTATCATAAATAGAACCCCTCTGTCTCTGTATTAGATTCACTACAAACAGAATTTAGTAACTAAACTTCTGGAGCTAAGACTAAGAGGTACTTGATTTCATCCAGTAATATGTCTTGACTGCTAAAGCTGAAAGAATCTATCAGACCAACTACAGGTCAGTGACTGTGTAATTTATGCCATCGCTGAGCAGTCCTTTGAACTCAGACTAGGAAAACATTGCATGAGAAAATTATCAAGAAAGGAAAGGTGGAAACCTAACAAATTCAAACTAAAGGAAAATTCTAGCTAATATAGCATCGCATGCCGGTAGGGAAAATGGATAAGTTTAAATAACAAGGAAATAGAGAAAACACTCGCTTGTATAATAAACCACCTAGAACTTGATAAAAAAAGTTAAGCAAACTCTTTCGTTATTATAATCCAATGACGTTTATAGGCTTTGAAAGTACCTGTATAAAATATCTTGTCCCATTTCTGTTCCAGTAATGCATTTGTTTCAGAAATACCCCCTTCTATAACTTTCACAGCTGAGACGTCCATGTACTGCCCAAGAAGTTTTGACATTGCTGACGAAGATGCAGGGGCAACTTCAGACGGCTTCAGTGCTACAGCATTACCAGCTGAAATAGCTCCAATGACTGGCTCAAGCGACAACACTTGGGCAGAGAACAGCGTCATATGTGAACAAGGCTAACTTAGCAACATCACACATGGCACATAATATTTTAAATCAAGAAAAATGATAAACATATGCATGATAAGAAATAGAACCTACAGAAAGGATAATTCCATGTTGATATAACCAGTACGACACCGTAGGGTTCTGACACTATTTCAGCTGATGAGGGAAACGTGGTCATGGACGTTTTAGCCTGAAATCACACAAAAATGGAACCATTTAATTATCTAAATAAAATAAATAAGAGACTCGAGACAATTTTGTATTTTAAATAAACATAATTTTACTTTTTCAGGCTTCATCCATCGAGGCAGTTCCTTCAGTGCCTTCCTGCATGCTCCTATTACTGCAGCAATCTGCATGATAAAAGTAGTTAAGTTGTATTCTGAAATGACAAAACAATACGATTAAAGATTTCCATGGTGGAGTTTACTGAACAAAATGTTACATATAAAAAGGGAACACAGCCAAACAAGAAACAGAGAAATAGATGATAAGCTTAGGATCACAAAGATACAAATCGCATTTCTCACAAGGTAACATCACATGAAACCTTCTCTTCATTTTATAAACAATATATCTGATAAGGTGAAGATGAAACAGTTTGAATGTTTTAGCTTTTCTAGATATGATTCAGTTGATCTTCCATTTGTCATTCAAATATCTACAGGTAAAACGAACTCTATCTAGGTAAAGCTGCAAAAGTTCTAACGCGAGATAATTTGATCTTTCGTTTTCTTGAGATATCCCTACCTATTTTTATTTCATCAAACATCATTATAGAGCTAATACAGAAAGCTTAACATATACTTAATAATTATCATCTCAAAATTATAATGTTGGGTCCTTCCTGTAAACATAATGCCAAGTCAATGAAATCATGTGCAGATCCTTTTCTTTTTGCATTGTTTTGTTTGCATAAGTCCTTCACTGAGAAATCCTATAGATCTAATAACATTTTGAACTGAGTTTAAGAAAAGCGTTTCTCCTCTAGCATAAGAACGAACACACATATAAAGCAAGATTATCTCCAGGCACGCTCAATCCATAGGCAGAAAAATTAACAGCTACAGTTAGTGTGATTGTACGGACAACAATATTATTCACATAGGTTTTGTTTAAATACTTAAAACAGTAACATATCCTATACCAAAATTCCCCAGACATAAAACTAGAACTGGTCATTTAGCTATAGAAAATACATTTATGAAGGCAGGTACGAGTCACAAGTTGAATTTATTTATAAAATATAAAAGTCAAACATCCTCATCCACCAATAACAAATCTACAACTAACAAAGCATGATGTACAAGCAAATAATTCGAGATCTCGAGTAGATCAATCAACCCTAAACAGATGGTATGTATTATCCCTCTTTTCTTTAATAGTAGTATAATTTAGGAACATAATTTCAACAATTCCAAAACCTCAATCACATTTTTCGCTGTACACATCAAACAAGTAATTGAAGAACGTCATTAACTCCACCTGCAACTACCGTCGCCGTCATAGTTCCACGAAATCAAAAGGAAAATAATAAATAAATAAATAACAAAAACAGAACATCGAAGTTATTTTTCATTAATGAGCACAGAGCATTAAATGCAGTTGACTCAGAAAAGGCAAAATCTCACACATCGTAACGCGATTTCAATAAATACAAGTAACAGAAGTATTCAAAATCAACTCCGAATTTCGGAATATGCAGTCGCAACTGCTGGATTGCTACTACTGATCAATTCCACTGTGCGCAGCAACATCCACTCACAAACAAATGCACAAAATCAATATACGTGTCAAATCATGCGCAAACGAAGAGCAAAAATTGCACCGAGTGCAGTCCGTGCCTTCGGTGCGATAAACAAATCATTCATCATAAAATATTCCAAATCCGAATAACAAATCATCAAAATATTCCAAATCGATAACAGATTCAAACTCACTCACCTCATGAAGAAAAGCTTCATGCTCGTGCTTGTTGAGGTCAATACTCAGAGCTTCGAGGATTTCCTTCTCGTGGTGAAGCGCGATTTTGAGCAGCGCGTTGAGCTGCGAAACGCGCCACTCGTACGTCCTCGTCTTGCCGGAGTTGTACACAGTTCTGAGCTCCGCCGCCGCCGTCTCCAAACACACAGCCATATTTCTTCAAACTCGAGATGAATCACCAACTGCACATCACCGGGGGCGTGCGTACATATATTCCGGTCGATCTGTGCGCGAGGAAAATGCGATTGATACACGTTTATAATGAGATTCGTGGGATACCTAGCTGATTTTCTCTATGTAGTTCGTCGCTTCTGTTTTGTTTTCCTTTGTGGATAAGAACAGACGTATAGCACAATGCGCTAAATAGTGTGTTGGGATTGTGTTTGATCATTTGTCATTTTATAGTGCCGTTCGCCTACTAACCATGGAATCTTTGGGGAGAGGGACAAATGAGTGTTCTTATTTTATTTTATTTTATTTTATTTTATTTTAATTTAAATATATCCGTCGCCATAATCATAGGTGTCAATTTCGTAAATCATTATCGTTATATATATCAATTAATAATAAGGGTGTGTTTACTTCGATGCAAGTATTCATCGAAAAATGATACACAAGAAATATAAGAAAATACATACATTTTTTTTTTGTCATATATTTACTAGGATGAAAAAGAAAATTATTACATAATCCTCTACTATTTCTCTATTTTTATATTTTTTATCTATTAAAAAATATTATTACACCCCTCCTCCATGTTAATATTTTCCACAATTTATGAGAAATGGATGTAAAAGGGGTTGTCTAAAAAGGTTATTCATCGTGTCCGAGGAAAATTAACTAATATAGTAAACGTGTGAAAAAAAGATGGAAAATGGGTGAAAATATTCATTTTCTACCTTTTCCATCAAAGATAACGCACCCTAATGGAAATGTTTTCATCAAAGTAAAAACATTTCCATTGGAAAATGATGGATAAGAAAATATGAGAAAATATTAATATTTTCATCCTTTTTTTATCACATATTTACTAGGATGAAAAAGAAAATTATTACATGCCTCCCACCCCTTCCTCATTTTTATGTCTTTTATCCATTGAAAAATATTTTCACATAAAAAGATAGGATAATATTATCCAACATTAAGAGAAAAAGAGTGAAAAGTGTTGCTCGAGAAAAAAAATTTAACCTGCCCGGAGAAAATTTTTCATCACAGTAAACATGTGAAAAAGATGGAAAAGGGGTGAAAATTTTCCTTTTCCGCCTTTTTCCATCAAAGTAAATGCACCCTAAGAAAATAAACGATCTCCTCCTCGGTGCTCTGTTCTGATTTTCTTTGATTCTTTTTTTTTTTGCATTATTAATTCATAATAATACACGTATATTACTTGTTATATTCATATAATATTTTTCATGTCTCATATATATTTGTTATTATTATCTTTATCTCCATTCTTACACTTCTAGAAAGCTTTGTGTATTATTAATTCATAATATTAATATTATATACTAGTATATTTCAATCTTTAATAGATATATGTTCTCAATTTCTAAATACAGATTATATAACTCATTTTCATTATTAATTATATGTTTAATAATTATGAAAAGTAAAATTAGTTTTCAAGTTAGTCTACAAGTAGCTGCCAATAATTAAATTTAAAGTAACAAAATAAGCAAATTAGCAATTAAGAGGCCAATATAAAATTTGTAATCGAAAATCTCTATTATTTCAATACATTAAGCAATTTCAATATAGAATTAGATGAGGAAACGTATAAGGATATGTTCTTAATATTAAATGGTCAAGAAATAAAGTTTTTGATCGGAATATAAAAAAAAATCGAAAGACCCTTTAACTATTAAGGGTTAATAGAACGAATCACACTTTTACCACTAAACTATACCCGCTACAATATGATTATTGTATACAAATAGGTCTTTTGTCGAGCAAGCTAAATGAGCTGGGGCTTGCCAAAGGGGTGAGTCCGTAGTAACAATGACACCCTCAAAGTCTAAAGTGGAAGATTCATTCTCTCCTTCCTTCAAGGGCGGAATTCTGATCAAAGGCAGAAAGCCTCAGGCCGGAGAATCCCACCAATGAACAAATTAGGAAGCAAGAGCACCACTTTGAGAAATTGATTCGACGAATTCTCTTTATCTTTTATTCATATCTTTCTAAAATCTTCGACTATTATCTGCTAAAAAATACTACTTATATCATATTGAACCTAATGTATGAATAGATAGCTAAAAAAAAGAAAAAAATATCTTGAAAATGTAAATATATATTTCTCGGCCTTTGGCTAAGATTAGAGATATCAAATTACCATAAACCAACGAGACGATTCAAATAGACATAAAAAGAACATTTTTACTAAGTTATATAATATTAACTTTGTAGTGTTCGATTTTTATTAATTGATTGACGAGTCTCAACAGGATACTTACCAGTTAATATTAATTGATTCTAACTCATGATATTTTGTCTCGTTTGGAATATCCATG
Organism: Schizonepeta tenuifolia; assembly: GCA_029490685.1. Classification (NCBI taxonomy): domain Eukaryota; kingdom Viridiplantae; phylum Streptophyta; class Magnoliopsida; order Lamiales; family Lamiaceae; genus Schizonepeta; species Schizonepeta tenuifolia. The sequence goes on from CM055956.1 coordinate 121,229,533, forward strand.
CAGTAATAAATCTTGTTTGTAAACTAAAAGTGTCCAATTCAATCTCTACCGCTCTACTTTCGCCAAAGTAAAAAATTTATGTTATTTTAATCACAAAATCGTCCTTGGACTATTATTATTAGGATGGACAAATTTTCCAGGATGACTTCAATAAAAGGCCAAATGGCCTGTAAATTCACCAACTTTTTTCAAATTTCGATTTGGCCACCGTGAGGTTGATTTTGGCGAATTAATTCCTGAACTCTCAATTTAATTCAATTTGCTACTGAAATAGGTTTCCGGCGACGTCGATGATAATATGGAGGCCGGAAAGCCAGCGTGGACAAGCCGGCAATTTAAATGAAACGACGTCGTTTTTGTCTTCTTGAAAAAATAAAAATAAATTTAATTTAATTAAAAATAAAAATAAAAATTCATTTGATTCAGAAATTTTCATTTTTTTTTTCAATTCCACGTCGCCGCTGCCGGCTTCCCGTCGGCCAACGATCGCCGGAGAAGCCCCGCCACACGCCCGTGATGCACAACGCCACCGTGCACAACCATCTCCTAAGCGAGTCGTCGGAATCGTGACCGCGAGACACCGACGTGCGCCAAAACAACGACCGCCCCGCACCAGCGCATGCGCGCCACCGCACGCCGCTGTCTGGAATCTGCAGATCCGGAGACATCGGCTCTGCTCCGGGATCTATTTGCTGCTGCTGCATACGAAGTCGGAGAGAAGAGGAAGAAGGAGCAGTCGCTGCTGCTGCTTGAACAACCCGCAACCGCGGCAGATCTGGGCCTCCCGACGTGCGCCGCCGCGATCTGCAATCTGCCGCGGGCTTCAGTGCGATTGAGGAGTTCACCACCATCATAAATCCTGAGGTCTAAAGCCTCGGGAAGCCGGATTCTGGTCCCCAACTCCCAAACAGCAGAAACCGACCAGCCACAACTGCGCCGCCTCACGTCACGACCCTCTGCCTCAGTCCAGCGCCGCCGTTCATCTCAGCCCAGCACCGCCGTCCACGCGTCACCTAAGCTCGCCGTCGCCAGCTGCTCTCCACCACTGTCCATCTCCGCCCCAAATGACTCCGAGACGTGCGTCGATTCCTTGGAGAGGTTAGAGAGAGATTGTGCCGGCGGCGGAGTTGGTGGCCGCGGCCTCGGCGGTAGATTGGAGTGCCTAAACAACCTTTATTTGGGAAGATGATGATGATGTGGATTTTTTAATTTATTTTTTATTTTTTATTTTTACTTTATTTGGCCACATGGATGCCACGTAAGCGCCAACCTAGTCAATTTTGTCATGGTGGAAAAATCCCCAATTTAACATTGTCGGAGGATTATTTCGGTAGCATATTGAATCAAATCAAGAGTTCAGAAATGAATTCGCCAAAATCGACCTTACGGTTGCTAAACCGAAATTTAGAAAAAGTTACGTAATTTACAAGCAATTAACCCTCAATAAAATGTGTAGTCAATGTGAATGATTCGAGATCTGCATGATGTTACAATACAAGTAACGTATACTTATAAGTCGAATTTGTGGAGAGTCACATGAGATCATCAGTTTTCTTGAGTGTAGACGCGCCAAAGATTTGCTAAACTTCAGCAATAAAAAGCATAAGTGTATACATTTAGGGTGATTTCCTAAAATTTAGTTTTCTTAAGTTTTGTTGATTGTTCTTTATTTTTCTATTTTACTTTTTAAAATTTTTGACGTGATTTCGAGGATGTTTGGTTGAGCTTTTAAGTTCATTAAAACAACTTATAAGCTGTTCATTATTAAGGATTCAGGAGCTTACAAGCTGTTTTAAGGAGCTTTTAGGCACAATCAAACACTCATTTTCGGGACACTCATTATTAACTCATTTTCCTTACAATAATTACGGGAAGAATTTATAAAAACTGGATGCGTTATATTTTCGGGACTTCAAAAATGAGAAAAATAACAAAATTAACATTAAAATTATTTGGATATACCAAACAAACAAGCTGTAAATATTTCCAGAATACGGCCGAGCTGCATCTCACAGAATTTCGAGAAGCTAGCGGTTTCGTTTGTCACCTTTCACGAGAATACCCATTATTTTATAATTTATTAAACAATAGTATATTATATCACGAAAAGGGTCAATATTACTAACAAATTATGTTACTTATCTGAATATTTATTCTTCGGAAGTAGTCAATTCTTTAAGCAACTCCACCAACCAGGATAGAGGGCTGATTTTTTTTTTAATAAAAACAAAAGAGGGCTGATTTTTTTTTAATAAAAACAAAAGAGGGCTGATTTTTTTCTCAATAATTTAGTTGTTGTTATTTCTTGTTTGAATTGATAATTTTTTTTCATTCTCTATGATTGAATTTAGATTTAAAGTTCATTGTACTTTTATTGTACTGCGTTATGAATCTTTCAATTGTGAATGCTAACGTACTAGAGAAACAAACTTAGTAATGACCACTAATTTCTTTTTATTATAAATATGAACAGGACTTCATTATGAACATTAAGTCTTTGAATATAAAATCTAAGCGCTTCAATTAAAATTACAGTATAGTTTATCTTTATTTAATTTTATTTCCTTGTTCCTTACGTAAATGGATTTTACAAGCCAATGTCTCCTACTATAAGATTGTATTAAAATTGCTATGTATTTTTAGTTTTAATTTTTTGAATTTTTTTAAATTTTGACTTACAAAACTAGTTTTTTTTAGAATTGACTTATAAACTAGTTGGACCTCCACTAGATAACTGTTTCGGTCCTTTGTCGCCCATCAACAACGTAATTAAATACGCTGGGATATAAATAATACTATTAAGGGGCATTTACTAAAGGGGTATAATAATATCAGGCTTTGAATTTATAATTTTAGAAAGTAGCTATGAGATTAACGTACAGTGAAGTACTATTTTAGCTATGCACGACTTATTTCACTTAGTAAACGTCCCTTTAGAAAAAAAAAAACTAAAATATAACAAGTACATGCCTCAGGAATAATAATAATAGTAATAATTATAATAATAATAATATTAATAATAATAATAATAATAATTAAGGGAAGGAAAATTCCTACTACTGAAATCCATGCATGAAGTTGTTACTTATTTATTTGTTTACCTAACATGTTAATTTCAAACAAGTAAATTGCATTTATTGTGTACTAATACAAGCTTTAATGTTAAATTAGCATGCAATAGACTAGGAGTACTATTTTCTTTTGAAAAATAAAAATAAAAAGAGGAGTACTATTTAAATTTAGTAAGCCATTAATTCATTTTCCTTTTTCCATGAAACGTGTAAGAAATTTTGGGACGACTTTTATGCTTTTTTCTGGGCGTGACGAAATGTTACTGAAATTTCGTGGTTTGGTAATTATTGTTAAGATATTGGGTGCAACAAACTTTTCCACCTTCTAAGCGCACACTGAATAAACGGTTAATTAATTTGTTTCGTGGTGGATATATATTTTCATCACATTTTTCTAGTTTGTCTATAGAGTATTGTACACGCAATATATTGATTGAAATGAATTATGAACTTGAAATTGACATAGAACAACGAGCACCATGAGAAAAAGGTACTCGATTTTGCTTTTTCCTTAAGTATGGTAATCAAATTTTATATTTTTAGTTGATTATGAAGGAAAATTCTCGCATCGGTGTACATGTAGCATACACATCTTTCATATTATAATATTTTAATAATATAAGGTGTGCCTGTACACCCCTATGAAAATTTGTTGACTATAAGATTGAAATTTGTACATTGGTTTATCATCTTCTACACAAAAAGATGATAGCGAGCATTATTTAGGATGATTTAATAGTGGAGTGTGAATGTTTAATGGCCAAAGATCATCGATTAAAAATTTCCCAACACATGTGTCACATAAGGTTTTTTTTACATAGAATCGTTGTCGTTTATATAATAATATATTTCCAATGAAACCGAACCTAAATAGTAAAGTTGAGACACCATAAATCTTTCTATAGTGAAAGGTCTTTGGTTCAATTCTCACCAAAGTGTGAGTTGCTTCCCATTTTATATAATGTAGTAGTTCATAACTTACGGTTTGGTGGGGATCAAACCAATGACCTCTCTAAAGAGAGATTCAATCTTTTTCCTTTGTAGACCAAAGCCAAGACTCAAATCTTTTTTGGCGTGTGGAAAATTAAATTTTATTTCATTTATATATATAAATAAATATATATATATATATATATAGAGAGAGAGAGAGAGAGAGTGAGAGAGAGAGTGAGAGAGAGAGAGTGGCGTCTAAAGTATTCTAGAAGTAATAGGTCAAATATAAACTAGTTTTGGTATTTTATTTTTTAGATATAAATTACATTCTCATATCATAATTTAATGATACTACTATTCTATATGAATCGCAACAAAGTCAAACTAATATAAACTAGAACAATACGATCATTTAGAATATGGGAGAAGACAACTCACACTTTGATGAGTTTTTCCATTCATATGGTGTATATATGTTCTATTTTAATACCGGCATCTTTTGTGGGGACTTGAACCAAAGATATGATTCTAAACAAAATTTTATAAACGAAACTCTTTAAACTCTTTTATTATAGTAGTTATAAATTAATTGGACGCATCAAAGTAGTGAATAATTAGTTGCTACTGTAATAGTTAGTTGAACTGCAAGGAATCAAAAGTGGGACTGAATGTTCATAAAATACCCCATACTTTATAGAAAGCTTCCACAAGTATATTGAAATTCATACGTAAACGATATCGAATATTCTAGTTCTTACAATACATATTTATAGAAGATATTATCGTTATCATCCAAGATTTTGTGACCAATATGGAACTGGAGAGCGACATTCTTAAATTTGCATTTTTGATACGCATAAACTTTTTGAGGTAAAAGTCTATAAATAATCCTACGCAAAATGCGCTTTCATTTTCACTGTCTATTTTGAGTTATTTATTGTGTCAGAAGTTACTGCAATGTTCTTGCTAACCCTTTTTAACACAATAATTCTTCTATCCAGATGAGTAGGTTAAAACACATAAAATGGACTTCGTGTTCAAAGAAAAATAGTAGATCAAGAAAAAACATTAACTATACTCCCTCCGTCCCGTTCTAATTGTCTCATTTTGCCATTTAGAATGTCCCAATTTATTTGTCTCATTTCCTATTTTGGAAATAATTAAGCTCACCAATCCAATAATTAGGCTCACTCAACCCACTTTATTGAATATTGATTTCCAACTCAACCCATTTTATGTTTTATTGAAAAGTGATTTTCCGCTCAACCTACTTTATCAACAATTAAATATTCTTCACAAAATATATTAAACACACTTTTTACCATCTAATATACTTTTTCTTAATCTCTATGTCGATCTCAAATGAGACAAGTAGATTGGGACAGAGGGAGTACCACATGCGGCGTTTCCCACACAAGTTGAATTCTTTTTCTAAAGTAATTAATATTAATTAATCTGTTAATCAAATCAAACAATATAATTAAAATTTGTATTAATTTACTCCCTTCTTGCCATTGATAATATCATTTTTTTTCTTTTTCGTCTGTCCCAATCATAATGTATCATTTCAAAAATAGAAATATTTGACTCTTCAAAAATGATGGACCTACCATTTTCTATCATTTTACCTATACTTCTTGATAATCGTGTCCAGAAAGTAGGAAACATTACGAGCCGGAGGGATAATATTTAATTACATATGATTAGCATTCGCCGCACGGTGCATCGGCCGCACAAGAGTCATTTTGATATTCAAGTTTTGTAGGAAGGATTTGAGACTTCTTCTTTCCATAAAAATCCAAATAAATGGGCCAGATAAAGGCCCAACTCGAAGGCCCGTTAACGGCCCTCAAATAAAAGACGTCGGCCATGTGAAGGAAGACACACACATATTTATGCCTCAAAAATCAAAATTCGAAGGAAAACTTAACCGACTCTCCTTCATTTTACCCGTACAGACAGACCGATCGCCTGAGTTCCGACTATCGTCATCGCCGCCGATAATCGTTATATACTTGCTCAGAGGTATTTTATTTTCGATGATTCGTACTTTCGTTTTACAATTTTCTGTTATACTAGTATGTTAGATTTGGATCTAAGCATTTACGAGATCCTCGTTCGTGATTGATCATTCGTTGCTAAATCGTGATCGTCTCATTGGTGTGGTACGTCTTCATTTTTGGTGAAATGATGAAGAGATTTGATCTGTTTAGTGACTTAAGTGTGTAATTACACCATTTTGTGAGGGAAATTTTCTTAAAAAATTGATTGATCTTCTACTGAAGAAAGCGTGTGTTGGATTCTATTGAATTGGCGAATTACAAGATCACTGTGTAATTTAGTGTATGTGAAAGAGTGTTCATGTTCTGTGTATGAGCTTCTAGTTTTCGAGATGTTATTTTGCATGCTGGAATCTGATATCATATGCATCCATCTAATGCCAGTAAGTACTGTATACCTTTTTAAGGTAAACTGTAATTCCAAACGATATGCATCTAGCTATGTCTTTTGAATCTTCTAAGGTGGCGTTCGGTTTGGAGGATTGGATTTATAACATAAGATAGGATATGATAGGATTACCCTAAATTTTGAAGGAAAAATTATCATTCAATTGGTGGATATGATCAAGGGCCTAGTTATCTATCATGGACCAAATCATTCAAACCAAACATGTGATTATGTTGGATTGTTTATCAATCAAACCAAATGACACCTAAGAGAAGATTGAGATTGAAATTATTCTTAATTTCATCCTAATTATAACTTGTATATCTGCTATTTCTGTTTACTGGTCGTTTCAGTTTCAATGCTGCTCTATGTATGTGATGGAAAGTGTTGGTAAAAGGCATGCTTTAGATATATATTGCTTGTATAGTCAGTCAATGAAGGAAGTATGGAGAATCTTGCAAGTTTCCAGATTTATTAATCGATGCGTACCCTTGCATAACCCTTTTCGCCACTTATTTTTGCAGGTTTTCCAGATCCTTTAATAGATGTATGATAATCTCGGAGCACAGCCTGGTGTACCCAGACCACCTAATGTGCAACCAAACCCTTTTGGAAATGCATTTTCTGGTGCAAGTTCAGGATTCATAAGAGGCGGGCTGGGGGCATATGGAGAGAAAATCTTGGGATCTAGCTCTGAATATGTGCAAAGCAATGTAAGTATTAGGAGCCTTGTGACAGAATCTACATGATTTTGTTATAAAAGGGTTCACACGTTCATGCTGGATTATAGTGATAAGAAGAGATTGTAGCTAATCTTGTATACTCTGTAATCTGAGGATCTATAATTTTATCATTGACTATAATCTGTTTATAAGAATTGTCGTAATCCTAGGAGCTATAAGAATTTGATTCATTTTCTTTTTCCTTTGACTTGTCGGGAACAGATAAGCCGCTATTTTTCCGATCCTCAATACTATTTCCAAGTTAATGACCACTATGTGAAGAATAAGTTGAAGGTTGTTCTTTTCCCATTCCTGCACAGGGTAAGACTTGGTCCTCCCATAAATTTTCATTGTTCTATCCATCCGGATGTTAGGTTTTCAACTGTTTTGATCTCTTCCAGGGCCATTGGACAAGAATTACTGAACCAGTGGGCGGCAGACTTTCCTACAAACCCCCTATTTACGATATAAATGCTCCAGATTTGTACATACCCTTTATGGCATTTGGTACTTATGTGGTGCTTGCTGGATTATCGCTAGGTCTTCATGGAAAGTAAGTTTACTAATTTTTCTTATGTGTGATGTTCCTAAAGTTTACATTATTTTTTCTGCCCTTTTATTTATTTCAGATTTTGCCCCAACTCATATATTTCTTCTGAAATAAACTGATCTTGTTATATGCAAGAACACACCTCATTTTTCCTTATTAATTTTCTCTTCCCCTTTCTTTCTTGTCGGTGTGTTTGCATGCTCTTGTTTTTTCTTGATTATTGAATTCTAGTTCTGTTGAAAGTAGAGATGCATAAAATTTCTAGTGTTTTTTTTTTTTTTTTTTTTTTTAAATTATAAAATTTCTAGTGTTGATGTTAAGAAGATATCTCTTGCAGGAAGGTTGGCCATGTAATTTATTAGTTTTAAATAATTTGGTCAATTGTTAAACCTTTTCAATTGTACCAATATCTTAATTATGGGCAATTATTATGAGATTTATGGCCATTGTCTAATATGGAGCCTTTGGCATTTAATATCAATGTTCTTGGTAGCTTGTATAGGTCGCACCACACTCTTTGGTAATTTCAATATCTCACTTTGTGTCTTTTCTTTTTCCCGTTCCTTACTATGCAACCATACTTCCTTAAGTAAAAATGATATCCGCATTGATGGAATTCAAATTAACATCAAAGTTATTAAATTTTTTATGGGGCTTCCCCTCAAGGATGTATTTTTTGTTCCTATTTCATCTTCTTTTTTCTTTGGAAGATGTTCAACATTTGATTGAACTTTTCCTTTCATACTTACATGAAAGTCCTCAGTAAAGCTTTAAACTTGATATTGAAAGCTGGGGCTTCCAGATCATAATTTCTCTATGCATCAAACCATCCGACCCGTCGTATTTTGGTTGGATTCGCTCCTCTTTCGTATTGCTATATCTGCCTTTTGTCTCTAAACCAAATAACTTCCAAACATTTTATCCTCTGTTATCTTCTCTGTTCTACCCACATCCATTTTGCTTTAACGCACTGCTAAAACTGTTTTAACGTCTAACGCTGCGCTGCTCTGTCAGGTTTAGCCCCGAAGCCCTTAACTGGCTATTTGTTAAAGGTGTCGTTGGTTGGTCCTTCCAAGTTGCCCTTCTAAAGATGACATTGTTCTCCTTGGGTAGTGGAGAGGCCCCGTTGCTGGACATCGTGGCGTATGCTGGGTACACCTTTACAGGATTGTCTTGTGCTATGTTAGGGAAGATATTTTGGGGCTATGCGTACTACTTTCTGTTGCCATGGACATGCTTATGCATGGGAATCTTCCTGGTGAAGACCATGAAGAGAGTTCTTTTTGCGGAGGTGAGGAGTTACGATTCGAGTCGGCATCATTATCTGCTGCTCTTCATTGCCTTGGCACAGTTCCCTCTTCTCATTTGGCTCGGCAATATTACTCTTAATTGGCTTATTTGAATCTGTAGGTTGGGATTTAAATTTTGCTTAGAGGCGTAGTTAGTTGGTATCAATATGATTTACCTCAGAAATTTTGCAGGCAAAAGTATTAGTTTGTTTGGTTATATACATAGTGGTCATAGAATATGTTGTGATTTATTTCGTGTTACGTAAATGTTTTTCTTTTAAAATGATCATGTCCCCGGTATCTGTTTACTAGCAGCTTATTTGATTTTAGATTTCGCTGTAAGTGAGCTTGGAAGAAAAATAATTTAAAAAGGTGCATTATCATATGTTTTGATGTTTTATAGGTGCAAAGCTTCATCTTTACTTGAAATTGAATTGTATCACTATTATTTATGTATGATGTGATAACCAAGTTCATAAAATTAGAGTTCATTACGAGGGTGGGTTTCATGGGACCGAGAGGTTTCAGGTTTAATTTCCAGTAACGCCTTATAAGTCGTGTCTATTACACTTGTACTCGGAAAGTGTGGTTTACCTGTCTTGTGCGATTTAATATAGGCTACTGCATAAAAACGGCCAAACGTATCAAAGGTACTGGCTGTAGGTTCTCACGGAAAAAAAAAAAGTTCATTTACGAGAGAATGGGCGTTTCAAGAAACTTTGAGGTGATACACAAATAGAAAAGATAGATACTTAGTCACGCAAATATGAATTCACGAATTAAAACTGTAATTTCTTGAATTCGTCAATTATCCAAATTTTACTTGTTAATTTACGAATCTTTACCAAAATTTATAAATTGAAATATTTTGAGTTCGTGAAATATTCGTAAATTTAGAGAACTCACAAATTTAAGAAATCGCCGTTTGTGAATTAGTGAAATCTTTGATTCTTGAAATTCTTGTCAAAATATGGAGGGGTGAAAATGTCTGAGTGATTTTATTATATCTAGACTATCGTGGTTGGAGTGGAATTATTATTTTATAATTACGTATAATGTTGTTAAGTCCTAGAGGGTTAGTTATATAATTAGGTGCGGCTCGATTTATGTCAGACTTCTATACCAATAAAAATACTCTTTTTCGTCTACGAAATGCAAATGAAAAAAAAAAAAGAAACTTTTAAAAAACAAAAAAAAGATCTACTTCAACCAAGTCGACATTTTATAGTATTCGCTTTCTTTACTTTCAATATCGTGAAAATCAATCGTTATTTTCAGTATGATTCAAATAAACTCTATTCATATGCACAAACTACACATGAAAAATAAACTCTACTTTTAAATACATGCGTAACATGTTCGACTTAAAAAATCATTAATAAAAAAATATCTTAATTCCTAAACAGTCCTATTGATTATAAAAAGAATTTCGCATTAATACTTGATTCCTTCAAAGAAAAAATAAAAATAATTACTTGATAGAATTGGAGGAAAGAAAACAGGAGAGAGTCAAGGTCGGCCTCCAACTTCGATCCTCCACACGCCCCCCCAAATCCGGAACAAAAGGCGACCACTGCTCAGCCAACGACTGATCGACTGACAATCAACTACTGCAGCTATGACTTCTATATCCGCCGCCGCGGCCGCCACCACCGCCGCCGTTCGCCTCCTTCCTTCGGTCTCCGCCTCCGCTACCAGACTCTCGTACCGCTCCTCCGTCTCCCTTAGTTCCCTCGGGTCGTCGCCTCTCCTCTCGCGCATTTTCCACCCGCAGGTACTACCCATACATTTTCTATTCTCGATTTTGTGTGCGTGAAAAACTTCGTATTAACTGTTTGTTGAGAATGTAGAAGAGCTCTCTGCCGCGGTTGTCGACTGGTAGAATCGGCTATTCGACTGTGTCGCCGCCGAAATGCGCAGCGTCGGACCCCGAGCAGCTGAAGAGTGCGCGTGAGGATATTAAAGAGCTTCTCAAGACTAAGTTCTGCCATCCTATTATGGTAGGTTTTCGCCGCTGCTTTTTCTGCTTTTATTTTTTATTTTTTTGCCTACAAGAGTATTCATCTTAGGGGTTTTATATTGAATAATTACGTGTACTGGCTTCTACAGCAGATTTTGTTATCATTTGCATTTTCAATTTATGTTTGCTGAACTAACGAGCGATTTGCTCCACTTTATCTGTGAAGCCTAAGCTTCTGTTGTATTTGGAAACACTATATTGTATTGTACTTCTAATTTCTAAACCAATCAAACATGTATACCAAATTAACTTTGGTTTGGACCAGCTGGATTTAGTGTATGAAAGAAAATTCATATCAAGTCAATAACAAGACATACTAAAGAAATGATTGTATAGTTATTATTTTTTTTCCCTTTTATTGTTATCAATATCATTATTCTGATTGTTGATTGATAGTTTGATACCAATAAGCACCAACAGAAATTCTATAATTAATTTACTTCATCTTTAATATATAGGTTCGGCTAGGTTGGCATGATGCCGGTACGTACAACAAGAATATTGAGGAGTGGCCACTAAGGGGTGGTGCTAATGGAAGTTTAAGATTTGAAGCAGAACTTAAACATGGAGCAAATGCTGGTAGGTTTTTCCCATTTATGGGTTATTGTTCGTTGATTGATGATTATTTGCTTGACATGATTGGGTGGTACAGGACTTGTCAATGCTCTTAAGCTTCTTCAGCCCATCAAGGACAAGTATTCTAATGTGACATATGCAGACTTATTTCAATTGGCTAGTGCTACTGCTATAGAGGTCAACCTCTGTTCCGGTTCAATGTGATTGGAGTTTCAACTTGAGGCAGTCATTGGATTGATACTATTGTTGTTTACTGCAGGAAGCTGGGGGCCCCAAGATTCCTATGAAGTATGGAAGAGTAGATATATCTGAACCTGAACAATGCCCTGAAGAAGGAAGGCTCCCTGGTAAAACTACTGAACTTGAAAATCTTGTTTTAGTGAAGAACATTGAAAAAAACAATGTGCTTTTGTATAATGGAGGGCTGCATACTTGAAAATCTGGTTGTGACTCTGCACAACATTAAAAACCAAAATATTCTACTAAAATGGAGGTGCCATCTGGGAATTAGTATTGAATGGGCTCTGAGAGCCTAAATCTGTTACATGGGGAGTGATCAAATGGTGCCTTTTATTGCACTTGTATGGTGTAAGAGGATAATGGTGTGAGCCGTGACTAGTAGTCGTGTCCATTTTCACTGAAATCTTCTAGAATGTGGTCACAGTGGTTGCACTATTTTCTAATGCTTTGTAGCCAAAGAGGTCGCCCTACTCTTGGTGATTATACAAGCTAGAATTTTGGAGAGTATGCTATCTACTTAGAAAAAGCTTTAGAGTAGCTGTTCAGGTTCTTCAAAAGTTCGAAGGCAGAATATTAGGCAACAAACATCGCAATATGCTTGGAAGTTGGAAGTATCAAATAGGACCTGTCAAATGTTTTTATTTGTCCCCTTTTACATAAAGGTTTTCCTGTTTCCCATGTCATTGGTGAAGCACAGAATGTTGTACTATTTGCCATCACATTTATTTTAAAGTATAGTTCTATGGCATTGACAATCAACTTTAGTTGGCAAACCTACTATCTTGAATTCTATCTGACTTCTATGTTTATCTATTAGATGCTGGCCCACCTTCCCCTGCTTCACATTTACGGGATGTCTTCTACAGAATGGGCTTGAATGACAAGGTGATTGGTCATTCTAATTTAACACAATATTTCTTTTCATTGAATCATTATAAGTCTTATAATTGATGAGCTTCTTAATGTCCAGGAAATAGTTGCACTTTCTGGTGCACACACTCTTGGAAGATCAAGGCCAGATCGCAGTGGATGGGGTAAACCAGAGACAAAATACACGGTACGGAAAATTGACATTTATGTATAGTTTACTTGTTAACCAACACATTGACATTCTACTTCAGTACAGTATGTGCTTTCATCTTAGCTTGTGAAAGATCGACAGTATGGAGCTGATATAGCCTGGGAAGCTCTAAAGTAGACAAAAAAGAATAAATAAATAAATAAAAACTATATTAGTAAATGAGGGTAAATACACTTTTATGTCTTGAACTTGAATGACTTTGTTAAAAATATTCCCGACCTTCAATATGGAAAATAAATCCGTGCCCTTTTAATATCTTTTAGAAGTCATTGAATCAATTTCCAGTTGGTGGATTGTTGAGCTGGCTTGCTGGGTTGCAATATGTAAATATCGAGCTAATTTGTATCATGAGTTGGAAATAAAAAATCCACATCATTTCTCCCTCCCTCCCTCTCTCCAGTGTAAAGTTTAAAATGCATGGACAGGAGTAGAAAGATTAAAGTTGTGAATAATTGAGTGAAAAAGCTTTGATTACTCGAATTCCGTTGGGGGGGGGGGGGGAATTATGAGTGTTATTAACTCTGAGATTACGGATGCTAGATGAAATAATTGCACAATTGTTCAGGGTGATCAAAATTCTTGTGGTTTGAAGAAACAGACTTTACGCTTCTTATTTTTAAATTGAAGTATTTACTTGGGTAAAATCCTTTAAATTGAAGTACTATATAAAAGATTACCAGATAATTTTGGAAAAGGTATAGGTGAGGACTCTATTGCAGTAAGATGTCAATGCTTTATTATCCACAGTACTGCAGATATCAGTAAGACACTGAAGAATTTAGTGTGCATTGATAAAACTAGGTTTAATTTAAAATCAGCATCTCATGATTTGACTATAATTATTTGACTCGGTAGATATTTCTATGGGCTGGTCCACTTGGATACTTTAATCCATGGGGGATAGTATGTTGTGACATGAAGTGTGATTTTTGGATGGCTAGATGAAAAAGGAGTGCACTTATGGTATAGAATAATCTGAAACTTCTTTCAGATTAGATTTATTATATGGTTCAAAGACTTGAGAACTAAGATGAAAATGTTTGTTGCATTGGTAAAACTAGCTTAGTTCAAAACTTGTTTTCTCGTTATTTGACTTTTACTATCCATTTCTATTGCATAAAACAATAGAATAATAATAATGTTTTGGACGCACTGACAGAAGATTGGTACTTATAAGAAAGTGAACTGTAGTCAAGGATAAGCGAAAGCAAGAGGTCACCTGAAATAGCTTGCAGAGCCCTAACTAAATAGCTGTTGATCAAGTTGAGTCAGAGGATGGGCTTGATTATTTGTAAGCATGTGATGAGGCTTTGTTGAGTTGAAATCCCACAATGATCTTTTAGTCATATACTTTTGTTTCTCTAATTTGTATATCTCGTTTTTCCTGTCAAGTGTCAACCTTCTCTAATACTCGTAAACGTCTACAACAGCTAATTTTTATGTGAAACTATTAACATATTTGCTTTGAATGGCAGAAAGATGGACCAGGGGCCCCTGGAGGTCAATCATGGACGGCGCAGTGGTTGAAGTTTGATAATTCCTACTTCAAGGTGATACACAATGATATGAATTGTTATGGTTTTGTGCTGTTGATATAAGTTAGTTATTTCATTCCTTATGCATGTCTTATTCATAGGATATTAAAGAAAGAAGGGATGAGGATCTGCTAGTTTTACCTACAGATGCTGTTCTATTTGAAGATCCTTCATTCAAGGTAAGATACCTGCACCAGAAAAATAAAATCAAAAACTTTTATGATGCGTTATGACTTTTGTGCTTACATAGAGTTATACATATTGTATGTAGGAATATGCAGAGAAGTATGCTGCAGACCAAGAAACATTTTTGAAAGATTACGCTGAGGCTCATGCTAAGCTCAGCAATCTTGGAGCTAAATTTGATCCACCTGAGGTATCTATGCATGTCCTTTTCATTGTTGACCATTTCCCTGTATTACTTGAGCTTGATGAAACTCATAAAGTGATGTATTGAATTCCATAGAACTAATTATATCTCGGGACCTATTTCACCAAAACATCACTTGCTTATCAGGAGTTACTTTTCCCTCATTACTCCCCTTTTCTTGATATGACACTTATAAAAATGTCTCACCATCCTTTGCGAGTTGTCCATATTTTCTGATTATCTGTATTAACATTTTCTATTTACCTTTGGACTACATTGAGACTGCTTCAGTTTACGTTAATCAATAAAAACTACTCCAATTTTTTTCTCTCTCAATCTGACTTAAATGCTGAATTTTCAAATATTTTCTGCTCCTCAATTTCAAAGGTCGACATTTGTCTTGCTTGTTATTTTAAATCTTACTGGTACCTTAGTAATTGCATCGTGAGGCATCACTCATAATTCTTCTACAGGGCTTTTCGCTAGACGACAGCCCCGCAAAAGGTCAGCCAGAAAAATTCGTAGCAGCCAAGTACTCATCAGGAAAGGTGAGAATCAACTATAGCTAATGCTGAACTTTTATTTTTATTTTTTCTCATTCCTGAAATGGTTTTCAGAAAGAAGAAATTACACGCACTTTAATCTCTTCACTTTTTATGGCTGCTGCAGGACTAAAACTGAATACAAGTATCTACTTTTAGTGTGTGGTCACTAATAATAACACGAGTTGATCAAAACCGTGTGAACGTATCTAAAATCTGGAAGTTTTAATGGAGAAGAATAAATTCAATGAGTGTTGTATTTGGATTGCAGAGAGAACTCTCGGATGCTATGAAACAAAAGATTAGAGCTGAGTACGTAGGCTTTGGGGGGACTCCAGATAAGCCTCTCCAATCGAACTATTTCCTTAATATCATTATTGTGATTGCTGTTTTAGCATTGGTGACATCTTTGGTTGTGAACTAGATACGGCTGTTTTGATATCATAAATAGAGCAACACCTCTTCTCATACTTGCACACACCTTTGTCTCTATCTGATCAGCTCTTTGATTTCTTCCCAAGAACGAGTGCCCGCTAATTTTTTCCCATCTCAATCACTCATAGTCACACACAAGTGGAACCTAATTCATCACTATGTTAACATGGCACAATTTATTGTCCTAACTTGGATTTATCATCATACATATACCCTTTTATTTGCTCTGCTCTTGATAATCAGTAGTGTTCGGGTTGACATGTTAAAGGTTAATTCATGTAACTGAATAAAGGAAGTTGATGATCTTAGTTTTGATATAATCAGGGTGTTTTCACTTGGAAGTATAAATTTATATCTCTAAATGGAGGGATAAATATTATGAGGTATAAATTTATACTTCATGGGTGTGTTCACTTGGAAGTATAAATTTATACCTCCATTTAGAGGTAATTGGAGGGATAAACAAAAATTTCACCCTTTAAATCATCCCTTCTTTTTTGAATTTCTTCTTTCCACCACCACAAGGAGGTATAATATTATCACATTTCTCATTTCCATCACCACAAGGAGGGATAATATTATCACTCTAATTTATGGGGGATAATATTATACTTCCTTGTGGTGGTGGAAAAGAGAGATTTAAAAAAACAATGAATGATTTAAAGGGTGAGATTTTTGTTTATTCCTCTATTTACCTCTAAATAGAGATATAAATTTATACTTCCTAGTGAACATACCCCATAGGTATAAATTTATACTTTATTGTGGGGGCGTTTATATCTTGTTTAGTTTGAGTGATAATATACTTATGTCTACTCACAAGGTGGATCACAATGTTTATATGTTTATATTTTGTTAACTTGTATGAAATTGATGGATAAGGTAAAAAATATGTAAAACACATGGGAGTTATAATATTAAACCTTCATTTTGGAGGTATAAATTTATACTTTGGGTAAGGAAAAATGGGTTGCCTGAAACTTTATACCTCCTGCTTGGGTTTGTACTAAATCGAAATCAAACGAGATAGGAAGTAAAATAATATTATATCTCGTTTTCCTTCCTTTTCACTCCAATTGAACGCACCCTTGAACTAGTTCATAATACATAGTAGGAAATTAGCAATTATCGTAGAGCTGGTTTAATAATAGGTCTAGCTCGATAGATTTTACATGTATTTCATCTAGTCCTTCCTTGAAATGTGCCTTCCTAGGCTTCTTCCATCTAGTCCTTCCTTGAAATGTTTTTTTGACCAATTAGTTAGTTTTGGTTTAATAATAGGTCTAGCTCGATAGATTTTACATGTATTTCTCAATTCGCATTGAGTTCTTCTTTTTTTTCGGAAGTAAAATCGCATTAAATTACTAATCTGAGCATCTCTCTTTGTACAAAATTGGTAACATACTCGTAAATAATGCTAACATCTGTGTCTATCTATATTTATACCTATATTTGCATTCAAAATGAAAGGTATACATGAGTTTAGGTGGAATCGCATAAAGGGTCTGTATGCCCATGCGGTTCACCCCTTAGTTTCTTTTATTTGTTACTTTTATTTAATTAATTTAATCAACTTTTCATTAAATATAATATGGATTAATAAATTTAAATGAATTTAATAAATTATAATTTAAATAATTAAATACTATGGAATTAATATATATATATATATATATATATATATATATATCAACTGTACCAGAGACCAGAGTTTCTTAATAGACAATCAAACCATTACTTTATTTTATTCTCAAAAAGACAATCATATTTATTTTTATTATAATTTTGTACTATGCTTTTAACTTACTTCAGGATAAAAAGGAAAAAAAAAATTGTAATAATTGGTCGGAGTCCAGAATCATCCATCCACCTAGTCATATATTATAGGCTATAATATACTCTATTGAATTTGATGGTTTATGTTTTTTTGTCTTTAATAAAGCTATATGAACTGTTCCAAAAAAAGGTGGGAGAAAAAAGGAACTGAAAAAAAAAATGAAATTATAAAATCAATACTCCCTCCGTTCGCGAAAAGAAGTCCCGTTGTGTGTTGGACATGGAGATTAAGAAAGCTGATAAAGTTGTTGTGAGTGAAGTTAAGGTCCCACTTATTAAGAGTGGAAGAAGTGGATTGGAAGTTAAATTGTTGTGAGTGGAATAAGGGTCTCACTTGTTGTGAGTGAAAAAGATAAAATATAGTTAAAATTGTTATGCGTGGAATAAGGGTCTCATATATTGTGAGTGGAAAAAGTTAATGAGAGTGAAAATTGTTATAGATCCCACTTGATGTGAGTGGAAAAAGGTAAGTAGAACTTCTTTTGGTGAACAAAAAAAGAGGATAAGTAGAACTTCTTTTAGTGAACAGATGGAGTAGTACATAAAGAGAGACAAAAGCTGGGGTAAATAATGAAATGTATTTTTAATAGAAAATGGCTACGAAGATATGTATATGCACTTTAAACAACTTCAATGAACGAGTGTTGCGCAAAATAGTTCGGAATCTTTTATTTTTAATTTTCATGAATTGGGTTATCAACTATATCATTTGTAAAAAAAATGTGGTCAAATTCTTTCATTTATGTTGAGTTAGGTTTAAATTTATCTATATCAGAGAACCTCATTTTTAGCGTAAATAATAACCATCCTAAGTGTAGTAATTAGAAAAAACTATAGAAAAGATAAAAGGAATATTCTCTCCGTCCATAAAAAAAATATTTGTTTTTCCATTTTCGTCTATCCCCGAGAAAAATGTTTGTTTCATGTTTGATAAGTTTTCTCATAACATTACCTTCACTTTATTACTTATTCATTTATTTGTCATTGTTGGCCCACACAGTTTACTTTAATTTAATTATCCACTCAACTTAAGTAGATCCTTTATTTTATTCATCCAACATACAAATCATTAATTAAATTTTTTAAATAATAATTTAAATTATATAGTAAGTGGAACTCTTACTCCACCAACAACACACTCCATTTTTACATCTTGGACGGAAAAAACTGTTCGTGAAATTAATAAATTTTCGGTAGGAGACGAGATATAATTTTGAATCCCATATAATAGCAATCACAATCAACAATCAACATCAATCTTAACATGTGTGAGATCTCTTACGTCTCTCTCTCTCTTACTTATGTTAACAGTAATTGTCTCATATAACGAAGCAAGGCAATCAACCAAATATTGATTGAAATGCATCTATTGGCATTTAATACATCTTTAGTATTTTTTCATTAAATTCATTTTGTCTTATTTGAAAATATTATTTTATTAAGCTTATTTTTTAAAATAAAAATGACCATATGATAAATACTTCAATATAATTCATAAATTAATATATGTCACTAAAAAGTTAATAACATCATTCTTTCTCCTACTTGATATGACAAAAATACTCCAAAAAATTACTTTATCTTTTTAATTTTAATAAACAACTCATTTTCTTAATATGTGTGCCCGACTAAATAGACTTAATGAAAAGATACGGAAAGAGCAGTAGTTTTCTTATGTTGGACGTACAAAATATCTTGAGAAAACTAGAAGAAATTAAGTCTTAATTAATCTCTCTCTAGCCTGGGATTACCCTTTTTATGACTGCTGTGACCATCTCCCTAAACATAAACAAAATAAGTAGCTTGTAATAGAAAAAGTTAATTAGGTAAGAAATTAAGACGACAGTAATTATTGGAAGCAAACAACTTTCTGTTAGGAATTAGGTTAACTGCTGCAAATTAAGATCTGAATACCGTTAAGCATAACTAATTGCTTTAGCTTGCAGATCTAACCACCACGTTAGCATAGTAGCTAAGTTGCATCATTTGATTATTGTTGCTTTTTTGTTTGTTTGTTTGTTTAAATTTATTATTAAAGTTGGACAATAATCTCTGTCTTGGTTTAGTGTCTAGAGATCTGCAGCAGTATGCACATGGCAACTGCATGTGAATACATGTAGTATCTATTTTTGGATTATTATATATGTAACACTCACTTTCACATGAGTTCCAAGACTCTTGTCTCACGGGCCCACATAACCATTCTATATTTTCTCTTATTCACAAGAATTTTTAGTCCCACTTTCTACTTTTTAACCCACTAAACTTGTCATGTTAATATTTGACATGAAAATTAAGAATAATAATAAAATAATAAAAAGTAGGTAGGTCTCATTACTTTTTAAAGGTTTTGACGGGTTAAAATTTTCTTTATTTGAAAAATAACAATATGAATAAAATACTTAAATAAGGAAAGTACGACAATATGAGTGGAAAATATTATGCCGTCGTTCCCACAAATTAACCACATTCACAAAATGTTTACCATAATAAACACTTATTTTATCTTTTGAATTATATTATGAACAAATATTTTTTTAACATCTAGACCTATATATAAAACTAAATTAGTGAGGCTTATGGGGTATTATATTAAAGATGGGGGGTGGTGGGGAAACAACCAAAGTATCCTAGGAACATAGATGTAAAGGGTGTAAACGAGTCAAGTCGAATATTGATGCATTTCAGATTTATTTGCTTACAATTAAATTGATTTTGAACACTACTAAAAATACATAGTAAATAGAAATTACAACTAAGTGTATATATTAGGATAGGTTTGGATTGCTCGCAACCATTTTCGTGATGATACATTTACAAAAAAAAAAAAAAAAAAAAAAAAAAAAAAGACCCTAAGTTTTGTCCCAATTAGCTTAATTAGTTTGGGTTGCAAACTGATAAAATAAAGGTAGTCTAGGGAATTATGAGCAATGTTATTTTTGTCATTTTATTTTAGAACGGTGATTGGGTTTAGTAGTTTAATATTTCTCATCTTTTCTTAGAACGGTGGTAAGCGCGCCTCACTCACGCGCGGCGTGTGGGGTGCACGCACCTAATATTTCTTATTTTCGATTTTTTTTCAATTTATGTTTTCTTTAATTTTATTTTTTCAATTTCAGTTTTTTTTCATTTTTTTAATTTCAATTCAAAAAAAATCCACTTATTTTTTTTTTTGCCTCATCATTTTTTTGATTTCCGCTTCTTCTTTGGTCAAGATTCGAGCGAGGGGAGCCGAAGACCTTGGAGCGAGCCGAAAAAGTCCAAATTGTTGTCCGCCGATTATCCTTATATTAGTAATCGGAGCGAAGGCGGAACCGTAAAATCGGAGCCGAAGACAGAGCTGTAAAATCGGACCGAAAAAAGAATTGAAATTAAAAAAATAAAATATGACCTAATCAACGGATCAACCCAATCCGATCTGATCGCATGGCTCGTGCAACAGGTCGCATGCAAGACCTGCTCATTCCAATTTCCCATTCCCCAACTCAAAAAGAGAAAATATATTCTGAAACAACAGACACTCAATAAATTATTACTATATCAATAATTGGGAGAAAAAACACGAAGATGAGTTGAGTTTTAAAATATTGATTATTTACTTTCTAATTCTAAATACCCCACTATAAAAGAGAGGTGAATTATTTTGATATGTTCTGCAAAATAAGATTTAAAGTAAAAAGAAGATAAGCTTTTTGCATGACGCGATAGTGAAAAGAATAAAAGTAGAAAGGATGGAAGAAAAGAAAAGAAATGGTCAAAAAGTCTAATATGGGCCTAAAAGAAGTGGGCCATTCTACTTGAGTTTAGATGGCCTACTATTAGAAGCCCAACATCATTTCTATGGAATATTCAAAAGCAAAGGTAAAAGTTCCTTTATTTTATTTTTGAGATAAGTACAAGTTCCTTTTTTTGAGATACAAAGCAAAGTTGAAAATTGACCGACATATTTCCTACTCAATTTTCTTCAAAGATCAAAAAAAGAAATTTGTCGTCTAGTAAGATTATATGAAATTAAATGAAATTATTGTGTTCATATAAATTATACTAATAAGGAATGAATTGTTATATGGAAGGATATATTAATCTATTCAATCTACATAAGGAGTATAATTGGAAATGTTTCATGTACGTACGTGCAGATTATATATAGTGTATATCATATCCTCTGTCCCGAAACAAGTGACTCATTTTTCATTTCGAGATATCTCATAATAAGTGGCTCGTTTTCAAATAAGAAAATAATTATCTTTTCAAAAATTGTGAGTCATACTACTTTAATTAATTTTTACCTTTCATCTTAATACTCGTGTCTAAAGAAATGAGCCACTTATTCTGAGACAGAAAAATTACTAATATATATTTGTGACGTCATATAATACTTGTACAAAAAAAATGTGATTTGTATTGATGATAACAAAAAATAAATATATATAATAATACTATAAAAGTTCAATAATAAGTGTATTCACCATCATATTAGTAATATTTATCTGAATCTACAATTTATAAAACGACTTTTAAATATGCCTAGCTAAAAAGCTGAGATTTAAGAGGGGCAAATAAACGAGACATAAATGTTATAAATGTGAGTTAAGTGGGTATGTTCCATTGATATGCACGTGCTATTTAATTTAGACAGTTAATTTATTTTTATTTTATAAATTTGCTGTTAACATATTTTTTATGTATATAATTAACGCAAATTCATCATTTTGAAAAATTATACTGAAAAATGACTAATCTCGGATTAAAGCACAAGTTTCAATTGACCAGTTTCAAAAAAAAAAGTTTCAATTGACCGATTCATGATTTGACAGAATAGTTTTAACATACTTGATTATTTATCTCAATATCCAATTCAATCAAAAATAGTAGTAGTATAAATTTGTCCGTAAAAGTGGACTTTCAATGTTGGAATTAATAAGTGTTGACATTGTTGTAGTCATCGAGATATGTATAAAAGATAAATTATAGAGCATACCAGATTAATAATATCAAAAAAGTTGATAGCATCACAATACATTTAATAATGTAAACATATAAAATTAGAGTAAAGCTGCACAATCATCAGAGATTCAAAGTAAATGATAAAATATACTACTAGTAAATTAATTCTTTGGGTCTACCTCTCTGAACTACTTTTTTCCCTAGTGGATAAGAGCACTTACATCGCGAATCGAAGGGGGGGTGTCGATCCCGGTGTCGATGCAGCTCGACACACCCCCACATCGACACACCCTGTGTCGAAGCTGTTGTGGGGGGATCGACACCCCCTGTGTCGATGGTGGTGTCGAGAAGGAGGTCGATCGTTCGATCCCTCCTTCGACTCCGCCACGTCAAAAAATGGGGACACGTGGCGTGTCCCCATTGGTCCATTTTTTTTTTCTGGAAAAAAAAATAATATTAACAAAATTAAATACTATCCAACGGTTACATCCCATTTTTTCACTATATATATCCCTTCAACTCATTCATTCTACACACCAAAAAATTTCTTTCTTCATCCAATCTTCCCTACAAAAATTATTGTAATGAAGTAGTTTTTTGTTATTGTATTTTTTTTTAATTAGTGTATGTTGTAGTTTTGTTTAAATTCAATAAAATTGTCATTTATTAATTTCTGAATTTAATTAAGTTAATTTTTATAAAATTTATTACAAATAAAAAAAACAACAAAATAAAATCTATTCAATCATTAAAATTACGTTTCCCAGTGCTTAGACCTAGGTCTTACTCAACCCCATTGATGTGGAGAAATCAACTTATGTCTAACTCAACACCACCAATCATTAAAATCACGCTTTCCAGTGCTTAGACCTAGGTCTTACTAGACACCCGCTGTAAGTGCTCTAAGAAACCAATAAGCTAAATAGCTAAATTAAATTCAAGATTATCACTAGTATTTTTTAGTTATAACATGAAATTAATTATATTTCAAATTACCGAGAAGTAATACAGATTTATCAAACAAAAAGTTCATATACTTTAAAAGATGGGTAGGATGGTTGGAAATGTCATGCGAAAATGCATGTGTAATAATACATATATTTTTATATATTTTCTATTTTATAACATCAAAACCACATAATTTCGGGATAAAAACAATTACTACTCTCTCCGTCCACGAAATAATTGTCACTTTTGTCATTTAAGTTTAAGGGTGGGAATTCGGTTAACCTTAATCTAAATTTCGGTTAACCTAACCTAAAAACACGAAAATTATTAACCATCACCTAACCATAGTCGGTTTTCGGTTAACCAATAATTATGTCGGTTATTTTTCGGTTAATTAATAAACAACAAAATAACCAAAATTCAGTATAAATATATACAATCATCACAAGTCCAAGAACAAGTCTCAAAACAAAAACTAGAGTTACTGAACAGTCTAATACAAATAAAAAACTAAAATCAGCAAGAAAGATTCTAATACATGTCAAGTTCAATAATATTTAAACAATCACACATATCATATCAACTAATTTCAATTAGGGCTACGGGAATGAGGGGTGGCAGCTTAACTTTAACTTATTTTAACATTTTGTATCTTATTATATATTTTCTATATTATATGTATTTAATATAAATTTAATATTATGTTTTAATTTTAATCGGTTATTTTGGTTAACCGACACGATTATTCGGTTAACCAATAACCGTCAATTTTTTAGAGTCACTAACAATTTACTATGTATTAACCATTTTATACGGTTAATGGTTAACCATTTATGACAGTTAATGGTTAACCATAGGTTTAACCAATTTACCACGATTATTTCCCCAATCCTATTTAAGTTTGTCTACGAAATATTTGCTCATTTTGCTACTCCACTCACAATAATACTCTCTATAATCCACTACTACCTACTCCATCCGTAATTGATACGCATTTCATGACTTATTTCAAAAAGAATAAAGATATTTGGAGAATAGTTGTCCGGATAACGGTATAATATTCGTAATTAAATAGTTTATTATTTTTTTTAATAATTAATATAATAAGTGTTGTATTTATAATATCTTTTCCCACCTAATTATATGTCAATCTTTAAATTTAATTAATATTTTGAATTTTTGAAATTTTTTGCATGATATTAATTTTTTTAATTAATATTAGAAATTAACATATAATTAAGTGGAAAAGAGTGTTATAGACAAAACACTTATTATATTAATTATTGAAAAAAATTGAAAAAGTATTAAATTACGAATATACAACCGTTGTCCGGACAACTGTTGTCGAAATATTAATACCCTTTCAAAAAAAGAAAAAGAACGGTGTTCTTGACTTATGAATTTTTTATTTTTTTACTCCTTCCGTCCACGAAATAGTTGTTACATTGTGAACAACACGAGTTTTAAGAAAATAGTAAGTAGTAGTGAATTATAGTGAGTATTGGTATGAATGAAGTAGCAAAAGTGACAATTATTTTGTGGAAAAACTTAAATAGCAAAAGTGGCAAACATCTCGTAAACGGAGGGAGTATTTAATTCTGTGTGATTAATGAAAGAAATTGTTTTCCCTCCTCTCTCGAAAAAGTATTTTTACGTGTGTATTTCTGAATCACATTTTCAACAATTCCAAGTACCGAAAATTTTGCAAGAAGATAAATCTATATTTTTTCTAATTTAAAATAATTTAAGTTAATTTTAGAAAATAATATTTTTACTTATTTCTCTTATAACTTTCATATATTACAACCGTATAAACACATTGGTTTACTATTTCTTTCACTTTTTATCTTTAATTCTAAAAAAAATGGTACTAAGTAGTAATGGATAATAGTAAGTATTATTGTGAGTGAAATAAGGATTCCATAGTAAATGTGAATAAAGTAGTGAGAAATATAAAATTAAATATAATTTTTTATGTGGATTCTACCATTATAAATAAAAGTAACAATCATCTCGTAGACGAATATAAATGACAAAATTTACAACCATTTTGTGTACTGATGAAATATTTTAATTTCATTTTTTCTTTTAAAACTCGTATATTTCAAAATATGCATAATTTTGAAATTGATGGGAGTACGTATATTTAAGAGTAAAACAATAGAGAGCAGCTCTAGGCCCGCATTACTGTTGTGAGGAGCAAAATGGCAGAATAATTTATAAAATGTCTGAAAAAGTGAAAGGGAAAAGACAATTAGAGATGTACAGAATGTAATTTAGAGAGAGAGAGAGAGAGAGAGAGGCAAGCAATGATGGCAAGAGTAATAATGAGAGCTCCCCTCCCCTCCCCGCCACCAATGGCGGGTTTCACGAGCCTCTTTCTTCTTCCTCTTCTGACACAGTACCCCTTAGCTAGTCTACATATATTTGTTTCTTTATATATATATGGAGAGGCACACTACATTAGGTCATGGGCGATGCAGAAAACCCTAGAATAGAAGAAGTAAACTAACCAAATTAACTTCTCAATATTCACAACCAAACAAGATAGATCAAAAATCCCCACTACATCTAAATTACTACTAAATGGCCTTTCTCTCTCAAGTTTTTTCTTTTTTTTTGAGACACAATCTCTCTCTCTCTCTCTCTCAAAAGACTGAGAGTGAAAGAAAAACTTTTTCGAAATCGAATTAGTTTATACTCATTCGGTCCTCAAATAATTGAAACCGTTATACGCACTCCCTCCGTCCATGAATCATATCCATATTTAAGTTCCGATACGGAAAATAAGAAAGCTGATAAAGTTATTTTGAGTGGGGTAATAGTTAGAATATAGGGATAGTAGGATAATGACAAAAAAACAGTGGTAAAGACAAAAAAGAGGTGGTATTGACTAAAATGTGAGAATAAAGTTGTTGTGATGACCAAAAAGTAGGAATAAAGTTATTGTGAGGTGGGACCACCAATGACAAAGGATAGTAAATAAAGGAAAAGTAGAAGGATATGGTTGTATAAAAAAGTAAGTAGAGATTTGATTCATGGACAAAAAATGTGGGTAAGTAGGGATTTGATTCGTGGACGGAGTGAGTAGTATTTCAAAATAATAGGCATCAAATTAAATACTCTCTCCGTCCACAAAAGAGTGCCTCATTTAAGTATCGGCACGTGTTTTAAGAAAGCTAGTAAAATTGTTGTGAGTGGAGTTAGGGCCCCACTTATTGAGAGTGGAAAAAGTTGGGCGGAAGTTAAAATTGTTATTAGTGGGATAAGGGTCTCACTTGTTGTGAGTAAAAAATGTGAAATTAAATTAAAGTTATTGTGAGTGGAATATGGGTCCCACTTATTTTGAGTGGATGAAGTAGAATGTGAGTGGAAGTTGTTATAAATGTGACATGATGTGATTGGAAAAAGTGAAGTAGTGCACTTCTTTGTAGACAAATAAAAATGAGTAACTAGGACACTTTTTCATCGACGGAGAGAGTATTACTCCCACCGTCGTGTTTTAAAGTTTCATTTGTTCTTCAAAAATTGTCCCTAATTTATAGTTTTACTTTGCTTTTTGGACATTACTACCCTCCATTCTTTTTCTTATTTACTACTGCTATCACTAAAGGGTCCACCTAAATGTCATTAGTACTACCTTTTTTCTCCCACTCACTTCATTTTTTCTTAATGCAATAATTAACAAAAATAACCTAATATCATTTGCAGTATCATCTTCTTCAACTTTCTTAATATCTGTATCAACACTCAAATAAGACTTAACGAGAGGGAGGGAGTACTAGTTTTTACTCGTAACTATTGCATTGAAATTTGACAAGTAATTTTGGGTAGGATTAAGCCGAAATCCAATCGGCTAGGAAATGAGACCCATTTCCGGACTAGTCCGTCACAGGACGAGATTTTGACACTTTCCTTATTTAGAAATGGGAGCACAATATCCTTATGTGATTATCTCTAAAGTAATTAGTACAAAAAAAAAAAAAAACTCTGTACAAATACTTTATTTAGAACTAAACTATTATTAAGAATAAAATTGATAGTTCTAATTTGGAAAATACCTCTCATTTTAGACTACTAGCAATGGCGAGCTCCACGTAGGAGCTCGCAGCCCACGTGGATAGGCCCTCCAAGCTCTCAAATTTTTATCTGCAATGGTGAGCTCAAATTTAGTGAACTATACAATGTGAGTGGGCCCACCATTAACTCTCATTTTCTCCCTTGCGAGCTCCTCTTTTTGCGAGCTCCAAACTCTTCAATAGTTACCGAGCTCCACGTGGAGCTCGCAAAAGCAGCGGGCGAGCTGCTGCGGAGAGTCTTAAATCTCTATTTAAGAATAATCTATCATTGGCTAGTCTATAGGGCTAAAGATTTTCCTAGTCCGTTTATATGTGATGAACCACAGACGTTTGTGGAGGACCTTTTTCAATTTTCCTACATTTATTCGAGTTAATAATTTTCTTTTTTAACTGAAAAAAAAATTATGCTCTAGAAGATGTCCATTCATAAGTTATAATCCCAAAAATACCTAGTAGTATTTATTAAAATAAAATTATAAATTCTGATATTTATGTGTTTTATCATAATATAAGTACAATTTATGTTAAAATATGTACATAAATAATCGTTTTCTTTCATAGTACGAAACTGATAGAATGAAGACATGATTTAGTTATATGGACCTATAAAAGTACA
Source organism: Schizonepeta tenuifolia (assembly GCA_029490685.1). Classification (NCBI taxonomy): domain Eukaryota; kingdom Viridiplantae; phylum Streptophyta; class Magnoliopsida; order Lamiales; family Lamiaceae; genus Schizonepeta; species Schizonepeta tenuifolia. Next base: position 121,257,771 of record CM055956.1, read on the forward strand.
AAAATTGTTAAGTAACTTAGTTTGTAAAAGTAATACCCAATTTTTATCTTTTTGGACAATTTTGCCATTACTTTTGACTTGTATCACCTACATTCTCTCTCTTCAACAAGTTAAATTCGTAACAAGCATTACCAGCGTATTACCATCTCATGGCGGCAGTTATGAATATGCAAATTCGTACCTAACGCGACCGTCGTTTAGCCGCGGCAAAATACAATTTGTATTTTCCTTGCCCACTTCCTAGGATCAGCTAGTCGGTAAGTAAGGGTCGATCCCACGAGGAATTGATGCAATATTCTCTTGAAGTATTCTGTCACAGTGTTGGTTTAGTCTGTCCCTACTAACGTCTTGGGCGAAGCAAAATAGAGTAAAGACTGAAATAAAATAAGTAAACTATCAGTAATAAAAGGCAATCTGGATTTAGGTTCGATTCAATGTGAATAAGTGTAACTCGATCATAGGTGCATAGATATTCGCTACGTATGTGTGTCAACGGTTATAGGCAAACCGCGTCTTAGTCCTACTGTACGTTGTCACGCCTACTGCCACGACTTACCCAGCTCGTCCTTACTTTGTGAATGTTGCGTGGCATTCCCACCCCAGTCTTCCTAACTTGCCCAACTCACCCCCGAACATTCCTCAAGGGGTATAGACTGGAACAAGAAGCTTTTGGCACTAGACAAACCCGTTCCGACCCTATGAGATACGAGGATCCCGCTCCGACTTTTCACCAGCGTCAGCATACTTCGTTCGGCTCCGTCCAAGTTCAACCTGAGATTTGCCGCCCTCAAGGAGCATGAGGCAAACCTCTCCCAGTCCATGTTGGTCTAAGCTACCTCCCTTTTAAGGAATCTGCCGCCCTCCAATTGTCCACCAGCCGAATGAACTCTTGGCCCAAACAGACTGCTTTGAAATCATTGCCTAACGCCTCGGGAACACACATATATATAGCTATCTTGCCCAATTAGACCTCACGAGTTTTAAATCATATATCCTCTACCTAAACCCAGATCTTTAGGTTTAGGTAGACATAAAATAAAGAACAATAACAAAAGAGATAGAAGAAAACGTACTTGAATTGATACTAAAACGATAGTCTGTCCAAACTGAGACTTAACAGCAGAAAACTAAAATATAAAACTTGTATGTAAGAGGTTCCAAAAGTTGTCTAAGGCTGCATGCACGAACATATTTATAGAGTACAAGGATCATGGGCTTAAAACCCTAAAAACCCACATAAGGGCCTTTGATTGACAGCTGGCAGATTCTCTTCCTTGACCGATTAGGACTAGAAAAAATTTGTTTCCTTATCGGTAAGATCTCTTCCTTATCCTTTTGCTTCCAAATCCGGCTAGAGGTTATTTCCACGTTTTCTTCACCTCCAAGGCACGAATTACTTCCTTGTAGGACTCTTCCGATATGTCATACCAGCTGCAACGTCTAGAACCTTCATACTCTACTTCTTCTTTACCTTTGCCCAGAGCTCTTCTGCCTTCTTGATCTGTTTGGAATGACTGCGCATGGTCTGAATTGATCAAGCTGACTGGTACGGAGCAGCTTCTAAATGTTTAGACTTCCGCCCTCGGTATCACCAGCTGCAAGTAAAGCTCCTTGACCATTGCATCATATCGAAGTGCTCACTTTCACACGCAAATCCACTCCAAATGCCCAAATTCCTGTCCTTCCCTGCCTACTACCAAAAGTGTCCTCCGAGACACTAAAAGACACTAAAAAGACACAAATCTAGACTCGATCTACACCTAAAAACACATGATGAGCACATGAAATATGGTCTGATCAGTACCCACCGTACCACCGTCTGCCTTACATTTTGCCATCGCACCGCCACGACCGTCACGGCGGTGATTACGAATATATAAATTCGCACCCGACGTACCACCGTCCCCTTTCCATTTTGTCATTGCCCCACCGCCACTGCTGCCGCCACCATCACGGCGGCACTTACGAATATGCAAATTCGTACCCAACGTAGCACTGTCCATTTTCTATTTCACCGCTACCTCCGCCGCCACCACTGTCACGGCGGCGATTACGAATATGCAAATCGTACATGACGTACCACCATCCACTTTTCATTTCGCCACCGCCGCCTCCACCACCACCGGCACAAAGGCATTTACGAATTTGCAAATTCGTACCCAGATACTGCCGTCCGCCTCTCACTTTGCCACCGCCATTGCGGTCACCACTATCGTTGCAGCGGTTAAGAATATGCAAATTCGTACCCCGCCTACCACCGTTTGCTTTCCATTTCGCCACCGCCGCCGCCACCACCACCACCACAACGATAATTACGAATTTAAAAATTCGTACCCAGTGTACCGCCTTCTATATCTAATTCCGCCAACATCACCACTACCGTCACAACAGTGGGGTACGAAATGATAATTTCGTAACAGGGTTACCATATCGTAGTCTGGTAAAATATTACGAAATAATAATTTCGTATCAGAATGTATTTGGTGGCAATTGTTTGAAGTGATACTCAATACGAAATGACAATTTTGCATTAGGGTTACCATGTCGTAACCTGGTAACGTGTTACGAAATGATAATTTCATTCCGTTTTATCATTGTAAGAATCGGTACCCCATGTAACGAAATTTACATTTCGTAACAGTGTACCACGTTTTATAAATGTATCTGACACGAAATATGTAATTCGTATCATTCGTACGGTGTAAATTATAGTTTCATGTTGATTTGTGTGTGCACCAAGTATGAAGTTGGGTACCATTTACATTCTATCTTGGTAAAACGTTACGAAATTATCAAACCATTCGTATCACTGCATCTTGCACACATGTTGAATATTGTGTAACTCATTGCAACTTTTTTAAGTGGTACACGATACGAAATCGATAATTAGTACCGGTGTTACCAATTTTGTAATATCGTAAATGATTACGAAGTGACCGAATTCGCACTACTACACATGGTATGTATTATCTATTTCTTAATATTCTTATCAATTATATTAATAGTTGTAATTGAATCACTAAACAAGCAAAAATCAAATAGTTCACAAATTCACAAAATTACTAAAAAATAAGTCCATAAAAATAAGCAACAACAGTACATAACCTAAAAATATTATCAACCAAACCTATTTGGTTCTTGACTTGTAACATAAAAATATTATTTACAACATAATTCAAATAGAAGTTGTACAAATGCTTTTATCCTTGTTCAATCGCATCTCAAGCTTACTGAATAACTCTTCAAATGCTATAATGATCTGCAGTATATGAATGCACTCTTTTCCTAAATTTCATACGACCTACCATAAAACAAACAGTGAAACAAATTAGTACGCCGATATGAAATGCAAAATAAAACACACAATGGTACTCTTGTACGAAATAGCTATTTTATATCAAGAATAGGTGAACATAAAAGGGTAAACCCGTTATGAAATTGTCATTTCGAAATGAGTTCCCAACACACAAAATAGGTAACTCAAGTACGAAATTGTTATTTCATCACGGGTTACCAACAAACAAAATGGGTGACCCAGGTATGAAATTGTTATTTCGTGACGGGTTACAAAAACACAAAAGGGTAAACCCATTACAAAATTATTATTTCGAAATGGGTTTCCAACACAAAAAATAGTTAACTCAGGTACGGAATTGTTATTTCGTAATGGGTTACCAACAAATAAAAGGGGTGATCCAGGTACGAAATTATTATTTCGTAATAGGTTATAACATGCGTTCATTACCAACGTTGGTACGAAATGAATAAATCGTAACGACTGTAAATTTGTTCTCACTTTGCTAAATTTCAAACGACCTACCATAAAACACATAATGAACAAGATTAGTACGTCGATACGAAATGCAAAATAAAGTACACAATGTACTCTGGTACGAAATAACTATTTTGTATCAAGAATAAGTGAACACAAAAGAGTAAACCTGTTACGAAATTGTCATTTCGAAATTGGTTCCCAACACACAACATAGGTAACTCAGGTACGAAATTGTTATTTCATAACGGGTTACCAACAAACAAAAAAGGGTGACCTAGGTACGAAATTGTTATTTCATAACGAGTTACCAAAATACAAAAGGGTAATTCCGTTACGAAATTGTTATTTCGAAATGGATTCCCAACACACAAAATAGTTAACTCAGGTACGAAATTGTTATTTCGTAACGGGTTACCAACAAACAAAAGGGGTGATCCAGGTACGAAATTGTTATTTCGTAACGGGTTACAACATGTGTTCATTACCAATGTTGGTACGAAATGAATAAATCGTAACGATTGTAAATTCATAACCACGTATGAAGACATGCGAAAAATTAGATCTAAACACGAATACCTCGAAATCTTCCAGAAATCACCCCAAATACACCATGAATCACCATAAATCGTATGAAAACTTGTAAAACATAAAAAAAACACAAAAAAAAACCATTAATTCAGGCTAGATCGGGGATTTTCTAGAGAGAGAGAGAGAAATAGAGAGAGAAAAACCAAGAGAGAGGGAGAGAAGTGAGAGACTCTAACTGTGAATTCAGGTGTAATACTTCGAGTAACACGATGTTTGGGGGAGCAGCAGCGGCGGTGGCCGTTTTCCGGTGGGATTTTAAATTTTTTAGAGAGAGAAATCGTGGGAAAGGTGAGAGGAATGAGAAGAAAGGAGAGGGTGAAGGATAGGGTAGCGGCGGAACCTTGACGACGGTGGCAGCGACGGTGGAATGGAGACGACGACGATGACGGTGGCGGAATGGAGGCAGCGGTTCGGTGGCGACGACATGTGGTGGTGGAGAGGAAAGAGAGAAAGGAGACATAGAGAGAAATAAGAATGAATGAGAAGAGAGAGATGAAAGAGAAAATGTAGGTAGGTTTGAATTAAAGTAAGGATATTAGTGTAAAAACTGAAAATTAATAAGGGTATTTCCGTCAGAAAATGCAAAAATTGGCTAGTATTTGTCTAAACTATGTTGTTTGATAATTTTTATACTTTTAAGGTGCAATGTGAGTATACATGTAAATTACCTCAAAACGATATTATTAAGCATCGGAGCAAGAATAAATAGGAAAACTCTGCATAATAATGGGGGATCCCACCTAAAATAAGATAAAAAGTGGTTGTATACTATACATCCGACTCATCAAAACACACCTCTAAAATAAAATCAATAGTAGATTTTTATTATACACATAGCTGTATAAATATGACTAATATACATTTAATTCAAGTATTAAAATTAAAGTAGAGGAGAAGTATGACTAGGATTTGATATGCGCCTAAATATGACATTTCGTAATTTGGGTAATTGCATGTATGATATTGTTTAATTAGATTTAAAAACTACGCAAGATAAATCATGATCTATCTTACCACGTAAATTTGTACTCCTTAGACAGATCAATAATCAAAATCAAATTTTTTATATTTTGTGATTTTTTTATAAACGATTGGAATCTTCGACCATTCTCCTTTTATTTTCGCTATATTAACCAATTATTTTATGCTCTGTAAATCAAATTAATAAGTAATGTCTTGACCTGTATTGCGACAACAAAACACACAATTAATTACAATTACTGCTTCGAAACTCCAATTTTCACACACGTCTCGAGGCGCAATTCCTCTCTCTTTCATAAATTACCAATTTCAGTACACACATGAAGGAACGTCTTTCAACACATTCACTAAATAAATAAAACACATTCACTAACATCATCATAGGCAATGGTGATCGCTGCTTTTCGCAATCACAAAAGATTTGATGTTATTTAATATAATGTGACTAGCTATAATTAGTTAATTATGTGAAAATAGACCGATTTAATTAATTTTTTTTTTATTTTAAGAATTATAAATATATATTTTATGTTATTATTATATTTGTAACTTAAATTTTATCATCATTAGTATAGATAATAATTCTTTCATTCTTTCGACAAAGCTTCGTATTCACTCTATCATCTATATTGAGACTTTGTTATCTACAAATTCAAATATATCAATATAAATTTGTATAAACTAAAAATTTAAACTTTTAGAAGTCATTTAGAAATTATTATTAAATCATTTTTTTTGTTTTTCAATTTGAACCAAATTAAGACTAATCATAATGTGGCTGCATATATTTATTGATCATAAAATGGTGATCGCTTACTCATGCCGATCGCGAAGGTCGCAGCGAAAAGATTGTATTTGTGATTTGTCGGATGCATGATCACAAAAGAGAAAGGAGAGAGTGAGAAAGTTGGTGAACATGTGGCGCACTCCTATTCGCTAAGAGCATCCACTACGGTCGTCTAGTAAGATCTAGGTTGAAGCACTAGGAAGCGTGATTTTAATGATTGGTAGTTTTGAGTTAGACCTAGGTTGATATTTCCACTACAATGGGGTTGAGTAAGACCTAGATTGAAGCACTGGGAATCAAGATTTTAATGATTGGATAGATTTTATTTTGTTGTTATTTTTTTATTTGTAATAAATATTATAAAAAATTACTTAATTACATTTAAAATTAATAAATGACAATTTTATTGAATTTAAAAAAACTAAAACATACTACTCTAGAATAATTGAGAGCTTGAAGTCGTCGGATTGGGAGTTGGATTCGCCGGATTTGGAGATTGGTTCGGTGGGATTGAACCGAAATTTTGCGAGTACCACGAATTGAACTGCTCGTCAGCCATTTTTTGGCACAAAATAAGATTGAAAGATTGATTTTTTTTTGTGGAGAAGAATGGATGAAGAATGTAATTTGTGTGGAGAATGAATGAATGATGAATGGGTATATATAGTGAAAAATAGGGAATTAGCCGTTGGACACATTTATATATCCGTTGCTCATAGTCGTTGCTGCCTTTTAATTTATTTTTTTTTTACATAAAAAAAAAATAGCAGCGGACCAATGGGGACACGCCACGTGTCCCCATCTAACGTCATCACTGAGTCGAAGGCATCGACACAGCCTTCGACCTCTCGCTCGCCCTACTCCTGCGTCTATCCTCCACTACGGCTTCGACGTCACCTACGTCAAGCGGCTCGATCCACGCCTTCTACCCCTCTATTCGTATCCTGTAGTGGATGCTCTAATGCAGTAGAGATCACCGCTATGAGCATGTAGAAGATTATCATGAACTTACAAATAATATTAAAGTAATGGTAGTGATCTTCTCTTAAAATATGACCTTGTGGATTGTCTAAATAATTTCTTTATCATATAATGCTGCATCAGTTTTTAAATGTAGTAATGTTTCGGAAATTTAGAATAGAAGTTTAGGTTTTAATACAATAAATAAAAATATAGTGATTTAAGGCTATGTTTGGTAGACCTTAGAGCATTCACAAAGGGGATATCGATCTTTCTTGATACCAACTTCGATATACCCTCACTTGATATAGGGTATATCGAGGCCATTGTGGGTGTAGTATCGATGGTGTGGTATCGATGGTGGTATCGTTTTTGCGATACCGCCTTCGATACCGTGGTGGGGGCCTTCTGGAGACACGTGGCGTGTCCCCATTGGATAGAACAAATTTTTTATTTTGAATTAAAAAAAAAATCTCAACGGTTATAATTTTTTCATCCCCTATAAATACCCCATCAATTCATTCATCCTTCACACCAAAATTCATTCTACACCTTCAAAATTCAATTTTTCATCTAAAAAAATTCACTCTTTTGTCCCACAAGCTATAAAAAAAAAAAAAAAATGAGTTGGCCGAGTGCATTTTTCAATCATGAAGAGGAGGAGGAGCGACGTCGGCGACATATTGAGATGGGTCAGTGAGCCATGGAGCTTTACCAACAAGCATACGGTGATGATTCGTCGGATGACGAACCAGATCAAATGACGTACCTGCACCGGAATTGTGAGGAGGCCGAACAACGTCTCCGGCGAGATTATTTTGACTACAACCCTATATGGGGTGATGTTGTCTTCTGCCGGCGATTTCAAATGAGCAAGAGCCTGTTCTTGAGAATAGCTCAACCTCTTGAGCAATGAGAGCATTTTTTTCAGCAACACCCGCATACCACCGGAAGATTGGGGTTTCACGTGTGGGTGAAGTGCACCATTGCTCTTAGACAACACATGCTTTTGTATGACATAGTAGAAGTTTTGCCTATACGGTGATGTGGTGATTTATTTGTTTATACCTCAATATAATTTCTTAAAATAAAACAATCATATGAAAATAAAATTTTTTCTTAAGAAACTTTAAATAAACCATGCAAAACAAATATAATTTCAAATATATAGTATCTAGTATACAAGATTGCAAATTCAAATTATGTTAGGTGGATTTTTTATTTCCATATCAAGTTATCAACTATAGAATATAACAATGTTTTAAGGTAAGCTAACAATGTTTTAAGGTAACTCTAATTTAAGCGGATGGTCAAGATTGAATCTCTAAATCTGACGGTCAGGAAATATCGTCAGGCTTCCAAAACCCCCTTTCCCAAAATCTCTTACCAAAATTCTCTCTTACCGCCTCTCTCTCTCTGCAGCCGAATCCAATGTGCATCTCCACACTGCATTGGACCATTGTACTTTCGCCTTTATGACTTGTACATTGCCGTATAGCTGAACTAATTCACACCGCCATTGACATCTGACTAAAACTTTCCTTTCTTCAACGCATTAATTCTCTATGAAAAATTTTCCTTCTGCATAGCCATTAAGGAAATTTTCCCCCTCTCTCTCTCTCTCTCTCTCTCTCTCTCTACAAATTCCTCGATCGAGCAATGCTGCAACCGCAGGGAACCTTACCGAGATCACCGCAGGTGAAGCATTCTGCTACCGCGCTTTGACATGGGCTGCAGCGCGTCGAAGGAGGACGACCTGCCGCTGGTGGTCCGCTGCCGCGAGAGGCAGGAACTCATACGCGCCGCCGCGAACCACCGCTACGCCCTCGCCGCCGCTCACGTCTCCTACTTCCGCTCGCTGAAGCAGGTCGGCGACGCGCTCCGGAAATTCGTCGATGAGGAGCTCATCACCGCCTCTTCCTCCTCCTCCTCCTTCTCCTCACCGTCGCTCACCCTGCCGCCGAGCTCGAAGAAGAATCGCGGCAATGGCGGCGACGAATCGCCCTTGCATTTGCACGACGGAGACAGCAGCGACGAGTCGCATTTACATCTATCGGATTCCTCCTCTGAAGAAGCCGATTCTGAAGATCACCACCATCACGACCACGACCACGACAACCACTACCGCCGCCGCCGCGACAACCACCACCACCATAGCCACGGCGGATTAGACGGCGACGATGCGCACCAGCATCACCATAGCAACCGCTGGGAAGAGAAAGCGAGGAATTTACACAATGAGGATGAATACTCTTCTCGTTTCCCACATGATGGCGGTGGGTTCAGCGGATATTCAAACGGTTTCATCGGCGACCCGTTCGCGAATCCGTTTCCGTATCCATACCCGTACCCGATGCCCCAGCACGACCCGTACACGGATCGGTGGGACCCGCAGGGGGCGCCTCCGGCGCCGCAGCCTTGGTTCTTCTCGGGCAACTCGAACGTCTACTACATGAAGAAGTCAGCTCCGGCGGCCAAAACGGTGGTTCATGGCCCTCCGGCGGAGCCGGCTTACGGTTACTCCGATTCGTACTGGAATCCTCCTGCGGGTTACGGTGGCAATTACGGCTATTTCCCGACGGATTCGCCTGCGAGGACGGTTGACAGGGAGGGCGGGAGAGGTGGGAAGGGGAAACCGGAGAGGGAGGCGCCGCCTCCGCCGTCGCCGAAGGCGTCGGCGTGGGATTTCTTTGATCCGTTTAATGCGGTTGATAGCGGGTACCCGGATTATTATTCGGGTGGTAGGTACGGATACGGGTCGATTACCAGCAGCCCGGATTCAACTGAGGTGAGGGAGAGGGAAGGGATTCCAGATTTGGAGGAAGAAACTGAGAGTGAAGCGTACAAAGAAGCTTTTGATGGAAAAATGAGCTCCGCCGGCAGCAGCCCTCACGCTAGAGCAATGCCGGCGGTGCGTAGAAAAAATGAGACTGGTTCGAGATCAGTGCCGATTAATCGGAGTAGTGATCATAGCTCAAGGTTGCATAGAAATGAGGGTAGTTCAAGATCAGGGCCATCTAGCAAAAACAAGGGTAGTACTAGTTCTACATCAGCTTCACTGCATAAGATCGATAGTAGTTCGACGTCGGTGCCTTCTTGGAGTAGTGAGGAGATTGAGAAACCATCAATGCCGCCACAGCATGATGGGAGTAGTTCAAAGCCATCAATGTCGACCCCTCACGGTGAAGGGACATCGTGGGTGGACCGATCAGCGGATGGGGAGATGGCGGGTTCGATTAGTATGACGGATGATAAGAGCAGCTCAGATAATGTAGTGGTGAAGAGTGCGGATGAGGGTTCTGGGAAGAAGAAAGGGGTGACATTTGAGGTGGAGGAGACGTCGAAGCTGGATGGTGATTCTTCGAAGTTGAGTAGCGTGGCTTTGTCGTCGCCTCGTGGCACACGGGATCTTCGGGAAGTTGTGGCTGAGATTAGAGATGAATTTGAAACGGCTTCGAGTTATGGAAGAGAGGTAGCCATGATGCTTGAAGTTGGAAAGCTGCCTTATCAGCCTAGCTTGCTTAAAGGTGTGATTTTTCTGCTTACACAAATTTCTGTTTTTGATTTAGAGTAGTAGATTTGATTAGGGATAAGTTTCATAAGTAGCTGTTGGATTCTGTTTGCTTCTTGTTTATATTCCTAGAATCGAATATCGAATATCTGATTGAAGCTGCTGCGGCTAACTATGGAATGTACATTGTTATATTGCTAATACAGACTTTCCCCTAATAAGTGTCCCAGTTTGAAATGAATCTCATCCAAGAACAGAATTCTAGTGTAAAATAGTGTAACTTGACATTTTACTGTTTAAATTCTTTACTGTTTAGGTTTTCTATGCAATAATGAGGGGTAAAGAGAGTAAATTCTCCGGCTGGGGACATTTATTAGGGGACGGAAGGAGTATAGATTTTAGTTTTATGAATTCATCAGATTTTTCTAGGAATAAACTATGCCATTTTTCTGCTGCATTGTCGCAGTGTAGTGATAACTATTAAGATTGCTATTTTGACAATGGCGCTGATCCTTCTCCTATTTTTTTGAGTTTTGGGCTCTAGGATGTTTGTTAATGTAAATAGTTGATTCTTCATTCTTCATCTGGTTATGTTATGTTTTACATCAGCGCCTTCCTTTTTATGTCGTACTGACTGCTATGATGAAAACTAACTCATAAATTTTTACAGTAATGGTGTCCCGGCTTTTATATCTGATACATCCGTCAACGACATTATGGGATTCTCCGTCAAAGCAATCTGCAAAATTAGCTTCCAGCACGATGAAGTTGGCAAAGTCTTACTTTGAAGATGTTGGGAATGACGTAAACTTGAAGGCTACCAACCTCTCGTCTACTCTGGATAAGCTACATGCGTGGGAGAAGAAGTTATACAAGGAAGTAAAGGTAAATTCAATTAGCTTTTTCTCTTCATTAATTATTTCATTCCGTTTGCTTATTCTAATGCATTAGCTCGACTTTCTAGTTTGAGGGATTCTAATTAAGTGGTCTTCTAGATATTTAGTAGTCATTATAAGCAGTTAAGGTTATTATATATATACAGACCTCACACAGGCTTTCCTGATCTCGTAAATGTTAAATGGTTGCTAGTTCTGGAACATCTTTGTTCGTGTAGGATTTTAGCTTAGGAAATTAGAAAAAGAACTCCAAAACAAATTGATTCTTGAGATGTAAAACTTAGCTAATTAGTATGTGCGTGAGTGCCGCACACATGAAGAAGTTGTCTGTATGTATTTTCCGTCTCGCCTCTCAATTCTTTGTACGCCCTATCTTGCAATTCAATGTAGCTCAGTTTTGGTAGGTGGTTACTTTGATTAGGATGAAGAAAGAGTTCGGGTCATGTATGAGAAGCAGCACAGGAGGTTAAAAACCTTGGATGAGGAAGGAGCCGAGCCTCGGAAGATTGATGCTACTCGGACTTCGATCAGAAAATTACTCACAAAGCTTGATGTTAGTATCAAAGCAATCGATTCCATTTCAAGCAGAATACACAAGTTGAGAGACGAAGAATTGCAACCCCAGCTCGCTGAATTAGTTCATGGGTACGTATATTGTTCATGTAGTTTATTGCACCAAATCTTACCTTAGTTACCTAAGATGTTCGCATTTATTGTGCTGCTAACATATAACCATCGCTGATTTATTCTCCATCGAGACATTGATTCAAATGGTGATTTAAAATCATTTATGTGCAATATATTCATGATTATTAATTTAAAGGATGGCAATTTACTTGGAGCTCTTATATTAAGAACATATGATAGATGATTACCAGTGCTTTCATATCCAATCCTTCATTTATGCCATTCATTCTCGTCCCGTTTGCTGCTGCACGTCAGATTGAGGAAATGTTATTCATTTGGATATATGTTGTCTGATAATCTGATCTATAATTGGTTTCTTCCTCAAACTTGATTCTCCACTTGATTTCCATTATGTTTCGATCGTAACATTTGATGCCTCAAGACGTTTGAAGTGGTGTTGTTCAAGTGAGAGTTTAATTAAGTTGATTTTTCATTTTTTTTAACAGTGACTGAATTTTTTGTCCCCTTTTTAATTTACTTTATGATGTGATTTATAGGCTTACTAGAATGTGGAAAGCAATGCTTAAGTGCCACCAAAAGCAGTTCCAAGCTGTGATGGAGAGTCGAATGCGGAGACTCAAATTAAACATCGATCTGCAAACAGATTCAAGCTCAAGGGCCACTACCGAGCTGGAAAGGGAGCTTCGTGCATGGTGTGAACGTTTTAACGATTGGATTCGATTTCAAAGGTCTTACGTTGAGTCCTTGAACGATTGGCTTATTCATTGTCTTCAGTATGAACCAGAAGAGACTCCCGACGGACCTGTTCCCTATTCCCCGGGGAGGCTCGGAGCTCCTCCTATTTTCGTAATCTGCAATGACTGGCACCAAGCAATGGAAGCCATCTCTGAGTCGAGGGTGGCAAACGCCATGAATACTTTTGCATCAAGCTTACATCAGCTATGGGAGAAACAAGACGACGAGGGGCGTCAGAGACTGAAAGCAGAGTATCTCTCAAAGGACTATGAGAAACACGTGCGAGCACATCGTGTGGAGAGAGGGAAACCGGAGCGAGAGCAAGATGCAATGTCGGATAAAACTGGATTATCTGTGATCCCGTCAGATAATAATAGCGGGGTGTCGGCTTTGGATGACCTGAAGGTGGACTTGGATTCCATGAGACACAAATTGGCTGAAGAGAGGCTCAAGCACAAGGATGCGATGAAATTAGTGCATGAGGCGGCCTCTGGCAGTTTGAAGGGCGGTCTGGTCCCGATTTTCAAGGCTTTGGAGGTCTTCACTTCAGAAGCTGTCAAGGCTCACGAGCATGTCCGGGTACAGCGACCACCCGAGTAGGCCTCGTAACGAGTGTAAGGAACTCGCCATAGTAGGACATGTATATTATTCAGTTGCTGCATCAGATGAGATGGAGGAATTTTGTAGCCAAGTGTGTTAGGCAACTAGGTTTAGTCGAGGGCGTGCCAGCCAGAGATGGTCGTCTCTCAGTTCGACATTCGGAGCATTCACAACTGTTTGTGGAGGCCCGCAGATGCTACCTTCTTTACCTAATTCTGGTACGCCCTTTTTGTAGCCAAGAAGTAGAGGTTATTCTTAGTTTTGTACAGAGATTCATTTATTTATTGATTGTTGAGTTTTATTTAATCTATCTATAGCTAAGATTCATTTACCCTTTTCTTTTCCCTCTTGTAATGAAATGGCTTAATTATCTTGTGATATTTATTAGGAATCTGAACCTTAACTAATTATAGTCATGTAGAAACAAGTTAGTATTCATAATTAAATATGACGTAAATGGACTTTAGGTCGTTTTTGGTTTTGCGCAACTTAAAAATGTGACCAATAACCACAATTTTCGTATCATTTTTTGTTTTTGGTTAAATTAATGATTTTATATTTGGTCAAGTTAATGCCAATGCGTATCTGATGTTGTAGCAAATAAATACAACTATGTTAATATCAATTTGGCCAAAAATGGCAATCATGTGAAATCTGCTAAAAAAATGTGAAGTTCACGTTATTGGTGTTCAATACTGAAACTGAAAACGGTCGAAATTTATGTATTTTACGGTAAATTATCCCTAAATCACGTTACTTGATATTCAAACTTATTCTCTCCGTCTACCAAAAGTTTGCATTTCATTCCATTTTGGAACTGACGTAATGACTCAATTATCAAACTTTTAACTTTTACACTCAAATTTTATTAAATATGTGATTCTCCCTCCATACACATTATTTTCTACCAACTTTTCTTAAACATGTGCCACAGTATGCAAACTTTTGGTTGACGGACCGAGTAGTAATTAAAGCTGATATGTGGAGGGGAAAATTTTTGTGTGGATGTATATGTACTACACTCACCTCTCACATGATAATATTTTAATAATATAATACACCCTTATTAGAATTTCTCGTGGAGGAGTTTCTATGCCTTTGTATGAATGAAAGTTGGGTACAAACTAGTTGAACCAAATAAGAAATTTCTGTTTGACTGAATGAAAATATGTCTAAGTTTGATTTGTTTTCTTTCTTTCATTGGAGATATGTCCAAGTTTGCTTGTGTTTGGTCAAATTGATGAATTTTGAGATCAAGTTTAAAGTCAAATATGTGGACTTTGGCACCGAAATCGTGTGCTGATTCTATTAACGGAACCTAGATAGCCCATAGAGTCGGCCTTGTATTGGCCCAATAATCTTTTTGGTTGTTTGGAAATAGTAGAGCGGCCCAAGTTACCCGGCCCAATTTTGAGCCCAAATTTGTTATTGGGCCGCACATGGCTTTAAGTCTGAAATAAAAAAGTAATGCAGGAAGTAAGTCAACTACAAAGTTTGGATGCACGACCTACGCAAATGAGATCCTCTATTGCATTTCGGTGTTTCATCTCCTATTGCATTAATGAAAGTACGACATGTGGTATAACTAAGGGTTCGAGATTTAGGATATATATTAAGAAAATATATTCCCTAAATTTGAACCATTAATTGTGACACGTGTCATTCTATTATTAATGCAACAAGAGATGAAACACGTAAATGGAATAGAGAATCTCATCTGTCACACTTGATAAATTAAATAATCAAATTTCATCGCATGATAAATTAAATAATCAATTTCATTTTTACATTTAGAGGTCGCTACTGCCCGGTTCCAATTTCGAACCGGAACTCAAACCGGTTACAATATGTCCACGTTTTCTTCTTTAATTATAACTAGTCTTAATGGAATTTTATTAGAAAAAATTGAAAAGAAAACTTACAATCAAAGAAGCAAAACGTTCAAAAAAACAGAAAAAGGTCTAAACAAATCTAGAGAAAGACTGGCAAAAATTGTCTGCAAAAATTTCATCCTTAATCTGATTATGCGGAAAAGGCCACCACCCAACCTCCATTTCCGAGCTCGCCATGCGGTCAGCAAACTGAATTTCTCTCGCGGTAAATATGTGATGCTCGAAAATTTAGGTGGCCAAGAATGTCCAAAACACTACGCCATCTGTTTAGCCAAAGCCAAGGAATCTAGCCTGCAGCAAATGAACCATATAATTTGAATCCGACTCCAACCATATAAAGCAAACCGAAGCCCTCCTCCACGTGAAAACAACCACTAACCAACTCTCTACAATTTTGAAAGACTCCACCCCCACATAATCTTTCCGGAGCATCAACCACCGAGCCATCCGTGTTCACCTTCGTCCATCCCGGCAAAGGTGGAACCCATAATACCGAAACCTCTCGTAAACTTTGAGGTGGATAATAAGTAATCCCGAGAGAGGAAGCCGTCGATTGAGAAATACCTCCCTTTGCAAACTTCGGAAAAGAAATAACAATTTCTTTAACCGAAGATCGAAGGAAACTAATAACTCTATAATGATTGGATTGCAAACCCTCAAAGACACAAGAATTCCTCATCAACCAAATAGCCCAAATAGTCGAAACAACCACAAATTTCCATAGATCCCTTTCATTGCTGCTACCCGGTATCATCATAGCCTCCGAAACAAACCCCCTAAAATCTGAATACCAGAAAGCTGCAATTGAAAAAAATGCTTCTTTAATTATAACTAGTATTACACCCACACCCGCTCAATGCGCAGTGAGCATTTTAATAAGTAAACTTCTTGAAAGTTATAAGAATTCTGAATAAATTTAATTATATCTTTAATAATAGATAATTTAACACTTATGCACGAAGAACATTTTTTATGTTCTAGGTTTCAATCATGTATAGATACAAAACAGAAACATGAATCTAATAAACGTATTAAGATTTTAAAATTTATATGTGCACAGAGTTTGCATACTCTCACACAACACGTATAAACAATTTTTGTTATATGTATTTTAATTTTCTACATTTTTAGTTAGGTGAAGAGAAGTTAAAGGCTAAAGTTTGATCATGCATCTCTGTAAATGCATCTATGTAATTGTGACGATTTTTACTGACATACAACAACTACAAATAGTATGATTCTGATACGTACTATTTGGGGTGAAATATGTATATGTAATTATCTTATGATTTGTCTATGTAATTATTTTTTAAACTTTTGATATATGTAATTAATTTTTAGGAATCCGTCACCTTCGTTGTGCATATATAGTTGTTAAGTTTAATTCATATAATATTTAATTAATTGTAATTAGTGATTCATAAATTATAATCATTCGTCAATAATCTCTATTTATGAATTAATAAATTTTAATGATTGATGAGTCCATATTTTGTGTCTGTTTTAGGTAGTTTAGATCGAGTCTTTGTGTGTGTTTTGTCTAGTTTTAGTGTCTTGGAGGACATATTTAGGGCATGAGGTGGTCTGTTACCTTGCAGGTGAAAACTGGGCAATACAGGGATAGAAAGCTTCATTTTTGGAAGCAGGTCTGGCAGAGCGATATTGGTCAAGACAGGCGGAGTGCTTTGGTCAGCTGGCGAGTTTCTCACCTAGGTCTAGAAGGATAAGGAAATTAAGATGATCTAACTTAAATATCTTTCCTTATCCGACTAGATTTAGGATCCGCAAGGGATCTTTTGGAGATAGATGTGACTTGCCATGTTGGGATCGTGTTTATCAAGTATTACTTGCATACCAAGGTAGCTCGTGGATTCCTTCCATGTTAAGGACCTGGGGCCCAAACTCTAAGCACTCGCCTATATATCCTAGCTGCTGTGATAACGACGCCATCTTTTAATGCTTTCATTCCCTGTTATAACTTGAGAGATTGTGAGGAGAAAAACAAGTCCTACGGTCAAAGTTATTTGTGTTTTATTCATACTAATTTCCATCGGCACTTTTGGCCGAATTTGCTTTACGTACTTCATAAGTTTTAATATAGTTCTTATTATGAGTTCCTCTATTTATCGTGTTCATAGTTTTACTTTCAATGTCTAGCTAAGTTTTAATACTTGATCTGGTCAAGATAGTTAGGTGATTACTTATGCTTGAGAGGTCTAATTCGTGCTAGATAATTGTATGCATGTGTTCCCGATATATTAATGAGTTTGTTCCAATATGATATAATACGATTAAGAGATTAATAGGCCGTTAATCGCTTAGAACATATTAGATCATCAATCAATTGGAGGTAGGAGTGTTTTCCATAACTTATCTCAATTAAGATCGATTAATATTAGAGGAAGGTGTCTACCCTTTTTGGGCAAGCCGTGATGATTCTTTGTTGGGTCTTTCTAGTGATTAATGCTCGTTGGGCAAGAAACTGAACGATGACTCCGACAGAGGTATTGCCCAAGGTAGAGAGCCGACGGTGCGTCGCCAACTAAGTAAGGATAGGTAAGGGAAGGGTTTGTTGAGAGTGCGACGAGTAAAAAGGGATCTCAACATTCAAGTCTTATAACTAACGATGCATGTATGTAATGAATATATTTGCACCAATGACCAAGCTAGGATTTTCACTTAACAATGTCTTAGTCTAGATCAAGTCGTTTTTATTATTGATCAAGTTATCTGTTTCCTTTTCAGTATTTATTTAAGTTCTCGAATTGGGCAAGAGAGCCCTGGTGGCCAAGATAGCAAAACCAACCTTTCTTTACAGGTGGAGGAAGTTTTAAGAGATAGTGACAATCAACTCCTTGTGGATCGACCCTATACTTACTTGCTAACTATATAGCTGTGAGGATAGGCTACAAATGCATTTTGAGAGAGCGAACCACAACCTCGTCAATAGTAGATTAATAAAGCTCAATTGTTTATTAATGCATTAACTATGCATTAATAATCTCTACATATGAGTTAATTGAGGTCATTAATACTCGATGAAAAGGAATTGACAAATATTTGAGATGTTAGATATTTTATTCTCATTATGGATGTGAAAAGTTGTTGTGTTTTGTTAGCCATCTAGATGTCCTCACACAATCTTGATCTTCGATAATGCAATGGAATTCACATAATGTTGTATATATAAATAAAACTTTAGTTTATTCTCTGGAGCAAGATGTTTACCATAAACATTAGGTACTTTTGCCATTTATTTTTTTAAAATAGCATTACATTCATCCCATGAAGCACTAATTTCCGGCCTTGAGATACTAAGTGAATAAATAAAATGTCATATTAAGTAAATTATATGCTCAAAATTTCATGCTATATCATCACATAGGAATTTTGAGAGGACTAATATGCATTATATATGTTAAATATGTTTAATTAAAATGACAAATCAATTTTTGGAAGGATTAATACTACATATTATACGTATTAAATATTATTAATTAAAAAGACAAATCATAAGGTCATGACTGATTTCATGCATTTTGGAAAGTTATGCATTGTGGACCATATGCTGAAATATTGGGTTTACAAATAAATATGGATATAGATGATTGTCAGTTAATTCATAAAAATTTGAATTTTAATTGTGAGATGAAAATTGCTTAAAACCGACTACGACATTTGACAAAGTTTGGGTTTAGATTGGTAGGTAGTAAATGGTTCATCAATCTTTATAAAATATAATGGAATAAAATTTAAACTTTTTGATACTATTCATTCAAATTTATTTCTGAATTCCGAAATTTGAATAAGCATGAAAAGTAAAATTTATAGAGTGGAAAATAAGAATTTTAATAAACACACATTTTTTCCAATGCTTTCTTAAAACACTTATACGTATAAATAAGACATAATTCACATATTACACTCAAATCAAATTATTTTAAGGTTTGAACACCTTAAGATATTAAATACATAAAATCTCGTATTAAACACCTTAAATATTTTTAACATTTGAAACTAACCATGTTTGTAAACATCCTTGATTTTAATATTTATTTGTAAACCCAAAATTTAAGCATATGAATCACAATGCATAACTTCCCAAAATGCGTGAAATCAATCATTACTTCATGATTTGTCTTATTAATTAATAATTTAAATTTTGATAACATGCATTAATCCTTCCAAAAAATCCTATATGATGATAAAGAAAAAAAAGTTTGGCTTTGATTAACTTGTTACCTATAATTTTAATTTTGTGACCTTTTTTTTTGAATAATTGTAACAGGTCATTTTTATTTGAGAGTTTGAATTGCCCAATTGAAAACCACAACTGAAAATAAAAGTTTCGAATTAATGTTTGGCTTTATAATTTGAGGATTTGAATTGGCCGATTGAATTCAGAGTAGGCCTAATTGAATAAATATAGATAACGTTCGGTTAGAACATAAAAATTAAAGTTTCTAGAGTACACAATATTTATATATAACATAAATCAGGGGCGAAGCTATGCTTGGGTTGGGGTTGGCTCAAGCCCACGCCAATATTTTTTTTTTTATACTTATGGTTCTTACTATTTTCAAAAATTATTGTGGTCAGCCCATGCTAATTTCAACGAATAAAGGGAGCAATTTCTGTGAAGATGAGAGTTGAGTTGGGGGAAAATTTGCAGAGGCGGTTGCATCAATTTGATGAAGAAAGCAGGGAAGAGACGACAATAAAGTAGTAATTAAATATTTGTGGTCAAAGATCTAAATAAAGAAAAATTATAAGTTAAATAGTTTAATAAAATTAGCACTTCTTCTACTAGGAAATGTGTTTTTCACCGACTATTAAGAAATGCATTTTTCACTTTTAAGCTCAAGAAAATTTTTAAAAGTTTAGTGAAGCTCCCCATCAATATTTTCTGGCTGCGTCCCTGACATAAATACAGATAAAAATGTGGAAGAAAAAAAAAGGAGGAGGAATTGACTGTTAGGAACCAAAGTTAATGGTAAATGAAAATGCCAAAAGACTTAAAATTTCAAGGACAAGACCACAAGTTATATCATTCTTTCCCTTCGTTGTTTTTTTTTTTTTTTGTTATGGAAGTTTAATTTGATTTTCTTCTAATGATTGGGTTAAGTTCAACTAAGGAAAAAATAAACAACACACTTATGAAGGTAAAAGAATCTACTATAACAAAAATACATATACTACTAACTTATCAAAAATATGACTGATAATATATTTTGGTTTTAAATGAGAATTTTCAAAATGAAAAAAAATAAAGTACAAAGATTTGAGAATATGTTTTGCCTAATTAAAGATTTGGAAATCTAAATGCATCAACAAACTAGAAACGCGAGAAATAAGGCCACCCACAACGGCAGTGGCTAAGCCCGGGCGAAGGAGGAGAAGCCCGGGCGCCGCGTGGGCGCCGACCGTTGGAGGAGGCGAGGGCGGGCTTTGGAGCTGGAGCCCTGGCGCGGCGAAGCCCGTGGGCGAGAGGAAGAAAATGGAGGGGAGGAGGGACACGCGTCTCCTCCTCCCATTTTTTGATTTTTTTTTTTTTTTTTTTTAAATTCTGAATTGTAAATTTTTTTTTAAAAAATGGTAACGGTAATATGATAAAGATGAAACGGCTATTTTTGTGTTTTTGCTATAAATATGTCATCTATCTCCTCTCAAACATCCACACCTTCTCATTCTTCATTCTCATTTCTACATTCCAATTACATTCTCTTATAATTTTATTTTTTTCTTAAAAAATGGGAGCTGATGAATTCATTGAGTGGTTCTCCAAAAATTGTCCACAAAACCCTCCTCCATCTTCCCAATCGCCCAATCCAATTCCCTCACGACAATTATTCACCGGTAATAGTCCGTCGTTTTCAACCCAGCAACCTACTGGATATCCACAGTACTCCTCGCCTTATGGATTTGGGCAGTACTCGCAATCACCGGGCTTCAGCCACTTCAGTCACTCGCCGCCGCTGTCGGGTGCATTCCAGCAATTCTCGTAGCCGCCTGGTGGCTACCAATCTTTCCTGACACCTCCGTCTGCATATCGCCAGTTTAGAGGAATCAACCTCAATGACGAGGACGACCATGTCCCTGATGAGGATGAAGAAGAGGGTGAGGAAAATGAAGAGGTCGAGGAGGAGCTGGAGCCGGAGCCGGAGCCACGTCGCAGAAAGGGAAAGGCCGCGGCCAAGGAAAAGGCACCGGCCAAGGGCAAGGGAAAAGAAAAAGGTTGCGGAAATGAACTACGGAGCTCGAAGCGGGAACTACACGCCGGATGAAATTGAGTGGGTTGCCAAGTGCTATGTTGATATCGGGCTTGATGCGGTAAATGCAAACTATCAAAAGCTTGATAAATTTTGGGAGAGAATTGCCGAAAAATTCAACCAGTTCATAGCTTCTCAACCACCTCGTGGTGTAGAAGCCATTCGGTCGGCGTGGAAACGCGCCAAGACCGAAATTGTGAAATTCAACGAGCAATACATCAACTTCGAGAGAGAAAATGCTAGTGGGCGGAGCGACCATGACCTCTACAAGCTAGCCGCCGATGGTTATCATGCAATCCGTGGCAAACATTTCATCCATCGGAAGGCGTGGGAGATCGTGAAGGATATTCCCTCCTTCTGCAATCCGGATAAAAAGACCCAATCGAAGCGCTCTAAGACTAGTGAAGATGGTGGCTACACAAGTCATTCCAGCAACTCCACATCTGCAAACGAGGCCTCGTCGATGCTAGCCCGCCCGACCGGCATAAAGGCGGCGAAGAAGGGAAAGGGAAAAGTCAATCCGAAGGCGGCGGCCGTGCAAACAATGAGCGGCTTCCAGGAACGTATGGTCCAAATGGTGGCTAATCAGGAATTTAAGCAGGCCTACGACATCTACACGAGAAAAACAAGCGACATGGACGCGGAACAATTGATGCGCCATCGTGAAGTGTACGCATTTCTCAAGCAAAAATACCAGTTTCCGGATGTTAATATGTAATTTTTAATTTCCAGTATTTAATTTGTAGTTTTTAATTTGTACTTTTTAATTTGTATTTTTTAATTTCTAGTATTTAATTTGTAGTTTTTAATTTGTATGAATTGTATTGTAATTTTCCAATGTTTCAATACAACTTCGTATTTTATTATTTTTATTGTCATAAAAAATAGAAAAGTTAAATTAAAAAAAAAATCAATCGTTGCATAGTTCTAGGAATCGGGCTTCACCATAGTAAAAATTTCAAACTCGGACTATCAATCATTGGAACCCCACCAAAATATCCTTAGCCCTAGGGCTTCGGAGCCCACTGTTGTGGATGCTCTAAAGGAACGAAAGTTACGGTAAAACGGCAGTAGTGAATAAATTTCACATTTTCTGCAAGGACAGATTTGTAATTTAACGATGTCGATTGCAGAAGCAAAAATTCTTCTGTAGTCTCGTGAAGCTTAAAACCTTATAAAAACCCCAAATCGCAACGCGTGGCTACGAGTCTCTCTATGACTGTTTACTAACGGATTTTCAGAGCAAATTCACACAACATTTTTGTGCGAGCTGAGATCTAGAAGAGCTATGGCGTCGTCCAATTTCTGGATGTCACTGTTGCTGATCGCCTTCGCCGTCGCCGGAACTATCTCCGCGGCGGAGGAATCGGAATCGCAATCCAAAGAGTTTGTGGTGACATTGGACAACTCCAATTTCACCGATTTCGTCGCCAAGCATAAGTTCGTCGTCGTCGAGTTTTACGCGCCTTGGTACTTCTCGTCTGATCTTCATATTTCATTTTCCGCGTTTTGTGGTTTGGATTGAGGCGTTTGCATCTGTTTTGCCTATTTTTCTGTCGATTGATTTGGTGAAAGTTTGGAGTTTTAATAGGAGTATGTGTTTTTCCAAGTCAAAGTTTTGGTAGTTTTGGTTCTTACTAGTTTTTACTAGAGAAATGAGCGTACTTAAGAAATTTTTGCCCGAATTGTGTGTCAAAGATCTTAAAATAGAAGGATATAGCTTTGCTTGGTGTAATGTTTTATAATTTGAATATGTTAAAAGTAGTTAGCGTATTTGCTTGTATTAATATGTTGAGAAACTGTTATCCTCGTTTCGTTCAGTATTAGATCTAAATATTAAGAACTTCAGTTTGATGGCTCTATTGCGGGACAGTAAAAAGGCAAAATTATGTTTTTAACGAATAAAATTATTGAATTAGCTGAATTTTCCTTCTGATAATTGGAAATGTTGCAACAGGTGTGGTCACTGCAAGAAGCTTGCTCCAGAGGTATTAATCACTTGCTTTTGTACGAGTTAATTTTGTTTGGCTTATAACTAAGCATTATCGTACGGTTTAGATATTTATCTTAGGCATGTCTCGTTGAATTTGCAGTATGAAAAAGCTGCTTCTGTTCTAAGCACAAGTGATCCTCCAGTTGTCTTAGCAAAAGTTGATGCAAATGAAGAGCAAAATAAGGTGATATCTAATGAGTTTGAGGTCAGAGGGTTCCCCACAATTAAAATACTGAGATACGGAGGTAGTGTTGTTCAAGAATACAAAGGACCCCGAGATGCTGATGGAATTGTAACCTATTTGAAAAAACAAAGTGGTCCTGCATCTAATGAGATTAAATCCACTGAAGAAGCTACTTCGATAATTGATGATAATAAGATTCTTGTTGTGAGTCCTCTCTCTCTCTCTCTCTGTGATGCATTAGTGCATGCATATGAGTGCAAAAGTTTCTCAACATCATATAAATAGACATTAAAGATATCTGCTGTGATTTGTAGGTTGGTGTATTCCCTGAATTTTCTGGAGAAAAGTTTGAGAATTTCACCACTTTAGCCGAGAGGTTGCGTGCTGACTATGAGTTTGGTCACACTTTGGTTGCCAAAGTTCTTCCTCGTGGGGACTCATCTGCTACAGGGCCTCTTGTTAGGTTGTTTAAGCCTTTTGATGAACTCTTTGTAGACATCGAGGTATATGTCTCTTGCCATTTGGTTCCCCTGGCATGATCATCTATATCTTCTCCCCCAGGAAATGTACTTATATCATCTGTGATCTTCTTAAATGAAAAATGATCTCCTTGCAGGAATTTGATGTTGATGCTTTAGTGAAATTTGTTGAAGAAGCTAGCACCCCGACTGTAACTCTGTTCAACAAGGATCCAAAGAACCATCCTTTTGTTATTAAATACTTCAACGTCCCCAATGCCAAGGTTTGCTACAATTTACTGTGCCTCCATTTCTAGGCTTATGCTGGTGGTTTGATTTAATTTCTGGAAACAACCACTATATTCCACACCTTTTTTCACTGTGTACTCTTACCATTTTATGTTTAGCTACTCATTTTGTGTCCTGCATTTTTGGCTCTGCCCGTTTTTATTCCCCCCCCCCCCCCCCCCCTAAATTCCCCCCCTAATGTTTATTTATTGGTTTGGCACTTCGTAAATTTAGGGTGAATTTTTATAAGCTTGTCCATTTCCAGGCAATGTTGTTCATAAACTTCAGTGCTGAGCATTTCGATGCATTCAAGTCAAAGTATCACGAGGTAGCTGAGCTTTACAAGGGCAAAAACTTGAGTTTTCTAATGGGTGATGTTGAGGCCAGTCAAGGTGCCTTCCAGGTCAGTACCCATTTATAACTTTTTCTTGATTCTTCTAAATGCATGAACCACCTGCTCATGATTTTTTTCCTCCTTTGAAAAGTACTTTGGCATCAAGGAAGAGCAGATCCCTGTCATCATTATCCAGAATAGTGATGGAGAGAAATTCCTAAAACCAAATGTTGAGCCTGATCAGATTGCATCATGGGTGAAGGACTTTAAGGTGATGCTTCCTTCATTATTTTGCCTTCGTAGTAGTTTGACTTAAGACCCTTGGTAATAATTGCCTGAGGCAACCTGTTTTCCCTCATTTGTGATATGCCACTTCCTTATTTGATGATATGCATGATTGATGAGGCAATTCATGGATTTACATCTTTTTTGGTGCAGCCGGAAAATAGTGTTTGTAGCAACTAATCGTATTTTAATTTCCATGTGAAGGATGGCAATGTGCAAGCATATAAGAAATCAGAGCCCATTCCTGAAGTTAATGATGAACCTGTTAAGGTGGTAGTGGCTGATACCCTGCAGGAGATGGTTTTGAAGTCAGACAAAAATGGTATTTGTCTATAGTAGAGGCTCTGTTGAGATGTTCCTAAACTTTAAAATTTGCTACCTGTGAGCTCCTTTGTGAGCTCTTTCTGATTTTACAAGTTTATGGCTGTTGCTTGATTTACTTTTTTTTTTTTGTCTGCTTGCTATGTTAAAATAGTTAACACATTTTCCACTGTGCCTGTCATTTATCAAAGTTGTTTGAATTACTCCTCCAATGCAGTTCTTTTAGAGCTCTATGCACCATGGTGTGGACACTGCAAAAAGTTGGCTCCAATTTTGGACGAAGTGGCTCTCTCATTTGAAAAGGATGCCGATGTCATGATTGCAAAGATAGTAAGATTTACCTATCAGTCTGTAACTCATTCTTTATCTTATTATCCAGTCGCCCTTCGCTCGATGGGATTAAATGCAAGGATAGGAGCTGATAAGTTTCAAGTTTTTGTTTTAAATTAGTGGATATTTTTCACTAAACATTGTGATTGTGCCCATTATTTAGGTCACAGACATAATATAAAAATATGTGGAGGTGATATTACATTATATACTACTGACATTTATTTCAGACTTTTCTTGTAGAAACAACTTTGAAAAAAAAAAAAAAACTTATAATTTTCTTTGAAAATTTAATAAATCACACATAAAGGGAGATTGGACTTGTTGGATTTCTTAACCGGGATACAGCCAGATCTTAGTTTTGGGTAAATCTTCCCTAGTGTGCTGTTTGTGCTATCCATTGCTACAACGCTTGGTGAGACATTTTTTACTGTCGAATTTTCCTGCTGATGAAATTAAAGTGTCAGGAAGTAGAGAATGGAGATGTTATTCTATTGAATCGGAGTAGCATTCAATGGTGGATAATGTTAGTTTTGTCAAGAAATTGCTCCGACTCATAACCATCTTTTGTGCTTTGTCACGACATTGTTTTTGGTAGCTGAAGTATATTTGTTTTTGCCGTTTCACCTTTCCTGGGATACTACGAGGGGTTTCTAATTCATTTTGGTGCTTTTGTAGGATGGAACTGCAAATGATATTCCGGAAACCTTTGATGTGAAAGGTTATCCAACATTATATTTCAGGTCATCAACTGGCAACCTGTTGCAATATGACGGAGATAGGACTAAGGCTGACCTAATTGAGTTCATTAAGAAGAACCGAGCAGCTGCAGCTGTGATACCGGAGTCGAGAAAGGAGGAACTCTGAAGAAGGTATTGGAACTTTCCTTTTCTTGGACTGGGAAAGAATTGAATTGTAATAGTTCTTCAGATCAATGAAAAGTAGTTGCTGGTGATAATATTTGTGTTTCGTTTATATGCAGGTAGCACGATGTCATTCTCATTTTCACAGACTTCACTCTTGAAATCGCTTAAGATGGTGATGGGATGATAGAGACCAGCTCGGTAATACGGGAGCAGAAAGATCGATTCTAAACCTCGTTGTGCCTGCTTCTCCCTCTCTGCTGTGGTGATATTTACTGCGCCCACTAGTCTAGACTATGTTTTTCTTAAGCGCTTTTGTCGTGTTTTGATTTCAGACTAATTTCATAGAGAGATACTTGCGACTGTAGAGTAATGATGTTAACTAAATTATGAGATGAAATAGTATTTACTTTCATGTAGAGCATACATGTTTTGAATATGAATGGGTTTTTTTAGCCTACCTAGATATTTTAAGGTGGTGTTTTATGTAAAAATGGACGGAAAGAAACTACTCATGATTTTAAATATTGATTTAGTAAAAAGTTGGAAAATTTGTGTAGTTAGACTACCTGCATTCTTAGTGTCTCTAAGAGGTGTCTCTAAGAGGTGTTTCTAAGAGTTTTTTTTGGAGATAGAGACAGTGAGCTGCAGTCGGGCTGTGTCTAAGGAGTGTCTCTATCTAATTTTTGAATTTGTTTTTGCATTAATTTTAATAAAAAATTCTAATTTTATTAATTTAAATAAAAATACATTACTACAAATAAAAAAATACATTACTAGAATGAAAAAATTATATTACTAGAAATTAAAAAAAACAACATTACTAGAAATATAAAAAAACATAGTCGTTGTAGGGGAAAAAAATAACTATGCCTATCCTCGACGTCGATTGACGTCGGTAACCATCATCATATGGAGCTGGTTCTGCTCCGGCGTCATATGTGACGTATCCGTGTTGATGATCTTTGCGTCGGTGGCGTCTCGTTTCGCCCGAGCACGCTCCCTCATTGACTCAGCGAGGTTGTTCTTTGCCGCGATGATGCCGCTTAGCCTTTCATTTGTTGAGTCGACCATCGACCCAAACTCCGCGTCCTCGCTCACCTTCTTTTTCCCTTTTCCTTTGGCCGCCCTCGCCTCCGCCTTTGCCGCGTCTCGTCCCTGTGGGCGGGAGCCGTGCTTTCATCTTCTGTTGCCTCGCTCGATCCGTGCGGCGTTCCAGATGAGGTGTAGGCGCCTTTTGCCGTATTCTTCATCTGCTTCATGGACGAAACGTCGGAAAATTCTAAGTGGAGGAATTTGGGATAGTTCTGCAAGATTTTCCATGCACCAAAATGCTTGAAGCGGCTCCCTTCATGGGAGTTATATATCTACTGGGCTTGCTCGATGACCATGTCGTCGAAGACGTCGCTGGGCCTTTTCTTCGTCGCCTTGTCGTAAGCTATCATCCACTCCTTCACCCAGTGGGAGATTCGTCCGAACAAACTCTTCACTGTCTTTGCGTTGAGGTCGTCGTCGAACAAGACGTTGTACCTCGCTGCCACTTTCCCCAGTACACCTCGCCATGTTGATCTTTGCTGAGGATGGAGTTGCACGTCTCCTCTTTTCAGATTTGGGCGACGGCGGTGCCTTGTTCCACCGTGTAACTGCGCCTCTTTGGTTTGGCGCCGGCGGCCGGAGGAGGAGGGACATTTGCGACGCTGAGATCGGCCCATGCCTTGCCCTTGCCTTTGGCCCGTGCCTTCCCCTTTCCTTTGGTGTGTCTCACCTCAGACGAGAGACTGTCTTCGTTGCCGAACACAGTGTGGAAGGACTCGCCGACGGACGAGTTGAGGTTGATAGAATCAAGCCCCGTCGGCGTATATCCTCCGTATGCACCGTCATCCGCCATTTCATGGGGACATCACGACGACGACCATGGATTAGACGGATCCATTTGAGAGATGATTGTATGATTTTGATGTGGAAAAAAAGAAGGAATTGTGTGAGAAAAATAGAGAGAAATGGTATGAATGTGGTATTTATAGATAAAAAAATGAGAAAAAAAAATTAAAAATCGGCTGATTGTAGCCGTTGGGGTCGAGTTAGCCGTTGCATGACTTTTAATTTTTTTTTTTCGGTATGGCGCGTGCGATGCACGCGCCGCATTTTAAAAAAAAAAAAAAAACTCCGGCGCGTGTATTACATGCGCCTGCTCGAGACGGTCTAGAAGCCACGGGATGGGCTCAAGACGCTGGGGGTTGCAGCGGCGTGTCTCGTCGCCGTGGGTGTCTCGAGCCCCCCAGACGAGACACCCACTCCCAACAGCCTTAGAGCACCCACAACGAGGTACGAGCGGCGGCATCGATCGTGGTGTCAAGCCCTGCTCGACCCAGGCGGTGTCTAGGCTGCTGTAAGTGCTTTGACCCCGGCAGGAACGATTGCGGTGTCGATGGTGGTGTCGTTTTTTCGACACCGCCTTCGACTTCGACACGCAGCAACATGGGGACATGTGGCGGGTCCCCATTTGTCCGTTATTTTTTTTTATTTTCTGATTAAAAAATAAAAAAAATAAAAAAAGGCAGCAACGACTATATAACGTATAATTCAACGACTACAACAAAAAATATCATTATATATACCCCTTCATCCAATTCACACACCACACCAAATTCCCTTCTTCATCCATTCATTCTCCACACAAAATTTCCATCTTGAAATCTTATTTCGTGCAAAAAAAATGAGTGACGAGGAGTTCAATTCGTAGTACCAGCAATATTGCGCTTCAAACTCACCGAACCAATCTCCCCATCCGGCGAATCTAAACTCCCAATTCCCCCTTTCTCCCGGTTTCGGCCAATACTCGGCCCCTGCCGGGTTTGCACCTTTTGCGCAGTCGCCGGATTTCTCCCAATTCCTCTCGTCGACGGGATTATCCCAATTCCCCCGTCGACTCGACTGGGTTCTCGCAGTCTCCGGGGTACTCTCAATTCCCCCCGTCGACTGGGTTCTCGCAGTCTCCGGGGTACTCTCAATTCCCCCCGTCGACTGGGTTCTCGCAGTCTCCGGAGTACTCCAAATTCCCGCCGTCGACTGGGTTCTCGCTGTCTCCGGGGTACTCCCATTTCCCGCCGTCTTACGGCTACTCGCAGTCGTCGGGGTTCTTTCAATTCCCCCGACATCCGGCTTCTCCTAATTCTCTACGCCGCCCATCGGCTACTGCTCGATTCAGACATTTTAACCTCAACGACGACAACGACGATGTTGAGGTGGAGGAAGAGGAAGAAGCGTACGAAGATTCCCAATAAAATTGTCATTTATTAATTTTTGAATTTAATTAAGAATTTTTTATAATATTTATTACAAATAAAAATAATAATAACAAAATAAAATCTATTCAATCATTGCCAATGTTTATAAACCCGGGTCTTACTCAATCCCACCAATATGGAAAATAGAACTTAGGTCTTACTCAACACCACCAATCATTGAAATCACGCTTCCCGGTGATTAACCTAGGTCTTATTCAACCCTTATTGTGGATGCTCTTATAAGTTTATAAGACCATGGTTCTTGTGGCCCCCAGCGCTCATGAATTTTGAGTTGTATTGGCGAGCTCCAAAATAAAAGCTCGCTTCTTTTTTTCGGAGCAATCAGACGCTGACAACCGGAGGCAGATCGACGATCGACTTCCAAGGGGAGATAATTCGGAAGGCCCACCGCCTTCCTCCATTTATGCCGGAATCGTGAGGAGGGAGAAGCGAAGCTACTGCTGCTCAAACGCCGGCCGCAGCTCTTCTTCCATCCTCACCGGAGTCGCGACTAACAGCAGATCTGGGCAGAACGAGCGATGCCGAGTTCCGCACTCCGCTGCGACCACCATAAATCCCGACATCTAAAACCTCGGAAAGTCGGATTCCGATGTTGAAACTCTCCAACAGTGGAAACCAAGCGGCTGCAGCCTCGACGCGATGCCCCTCCGCCCACCGCCGTCAGCGCCTTCCGTCTCCACCACTGCCGCCATCTATCTTTGCCCCAACTTTCTCTCTGTAATCCTCCAGTTCGTTTATTTCCCATAGCCACGAGCTCCCCCACCACGAGAAAATCCCGTTCTACACCACCAACATGAGGAGGAGCGTGAAGTTCAACAACATTATTCCGGCGAGAGAAAACGACGCCGTTTGCTGAAGGGATATGTTGAGCTTCACCAGCGATCACCACGTGGCCTTGCGAGCGGCAGAGCTCAAGCTCGCTCACTCGAGCGTGCGCTCGCGAGCTCCGCGCTCCGCAATGGCTTGCGAGCGTGATGGGAGAGTTCGCTGGGACAGCGAGCGCGCTCGCACGCGCGCCGCTGCCCACAGCCTAACCACTCTCAAAATAAGAATGTCGTGTGGCAATCAACAAATGATTAATCCCATCCAATCTACGAGTTTAAAATTCATCCCTAGACAATCAGTCAAGTTTTTTTAATTAGATAAATGATTTAGAGCATTCTCAGCTCCTAAATTTACTTTTAAGACATCTCTTATTATTTTTAACTCTTATTTTAAAAGGGCGTATAACAGTTCTCCTATTTTCTACTACTTATTTTATAATAACTGTGGGCCCAATTTATTTTGTGAGATAAAAAAAGGTTTAAGATTTAGAAAAAAAAAGGTTTAAGATTTAGAGAGATGTAAATTTGAGAGAAATATAGAGGAGTATAAATATTTTGGTGGAC
This sequence comes from Schizonepeta tenuifolia, assembly GCA_029490685.1. NCBI lineage: Eukaryota > Viridiplantae > Streptophyta > Magnoliopsida > Lamiales > Lamiaceae > Schizonepeta > Schizonepeta tenuifolia. The sequence continues at coordinate 121,289,165 of CM055956.1, forward strand.
CCATCTAATTTAGGAATATTTTACCACACCTTTTATTATGCTAACCTAAATTTAGAGTTAAAATGAGAGTGCTCTTAGTACATTAAAAATTGATCAGAACAGATCGGAGTTCGAATTATTTATTTTATTATTAGTTGTGCGGTACTGTAATTTCTATTCTGATAGGAGATTAATTTGTTGGAACAGCTAAATAATTTTTATTTTTATTTTTTTAATTTTATTTTTGTGAGAGAACTGATGATAAATTTTTAGGAGAGGAGTATTTTAAATTTTCTTTTACTGGAGCTTTTTTTTTTTTTAATGGCTCGATTTACAGAGTTTTCTCAACTTGCGATCAATCTTTGAACGATAAAATTTTCTCAAATTTATATTTCAAGCCTTTTATATGTTAATCACCTATTACAAAAAATTGGAATGTTAACTGATTCAAGCAAATTTTTATTTTATTTTAGTTTATTTTTATATCAGGAAAGTTATACTCCCAACAATTCTCACATAATTGAAAGGTCATAACACTAATTCAGTTATTGCCTAGGTGTGATTTTGAACTGATTGGCCAAATTCTAGTAAGAAGTTGCCATGTAGTATTCGTATCTCTACTCTACTACATGATGCAATTCCTTCAATTACAACTTTGTGGTCAAGAATTAAGACTTTTAAATCAACAAGTTTTCATCAAAATAAACCACCACCATCATCATCTAGCCCCCAGCCTGCGGTTACTTTCCTGCAATATTATCCAATTCCATCTATAGTTGCTATTAGATATTCAATTTCAACTCTAATCTATAGTTGGCCCATTCATTTTGTAACCGTAGGAGGTGCGGAGCAATCTCCCGTCCCAGTCTCCAGAATTGCACGTGACACAGAGACCAAAATCTGTTTGAAATCCAAAATCCTTCCAGTTAACTTCGTTTCCACTCTCCAGATAAGGTGAGAGAGAGAGAGAGAGAGAGAGAGAGAGAGAGAGGGAGAGGGTGCTCAAGGGAGGGAGAGGGTGCTCAAGGTGATCTTTCTACTATACTCGTTGAGGGTTTTTTACCTTTTTTTTTTATTTATTTTTCTGGGTTCGTAACTACGAACTGAGATCATATCATAGGCGAAGTCTTCGCAATTTTCTTAATTTCCTTTCTTATTAAACCTTGATTTTTCGCCATGCTTTTGATTGCTTCTGTTTCTTCAACATTCTTATAATTGGGGTGGCAATCAGGTCAAACCATCTCAAAGATTCTATTTTTATTTCTTCTTCACTCAATTTTTATGAATATCATGTGTTTCTCTGGAAGCCCATTGGCTCATTTCTCTGTGCCTAACCTTACAACATTGACATTGTATTATATTAGTGTAAAAATGTTGTACCTTTTCTGTAAAAGATGATATTCGAAGACTGATATTGTAGTGCCTCCATGTTTCCTTGCCAGTTTACTGCACAGGTTATTATATCAATAAGCTGAGTGTGGTTATGGCTGCAATGACTCTCAACTCGGTGAATTTTGGTGCTGCTAATTCTGTGAAATTTGACTATGTGGGGATGAAGCCATTGAAAGTGCATCAGAGGCCTCATTCTGTCAAAATTGCACCAAGGATCCGTGCAGTAAGGGCTCAGGACGACGGGCGGGTTAAGAAGACGGGAAAGAGTGACGAGGAGTGTGAGGCTGCAGTAGTTGCAGGGAATATCCCAGAAGCACCCCCTGTGCCCCCTACACCAGCTGCACCGGCTGGCACCCCTGTCGCCACTCCCCTTGTAAGTTCGTGCATTGTATGAATCCCGATTGAGCACGTGTTCTATTCAGGTTCAATGTGTGTCAGTGTGTGCTTGTTGCTTATACTGATCAAGAATTCAGGAGGTTAAGAAATATTAGGAGATTGTTGTCTTCTTTCTGTGTTCTTTGTAGAAAACTGAATTCCACTTCAGATTAATGTGATCCAGGCTTTTAGTTTTGTAAGCATGCAATATTTGATTGGGAAATCACTGGCACAAACTAAGATTATTCTTGTTGTATTATTACAACTATGCTGTGTATGATCGTCATTATGTTTTTTTTAACAGTCTATGAGTAGGCGACCACGTCGGAATCGTAGGTCACCGGTGTTGAGGGCTGCATTCCAAGAAACTAGTATAACCCCTGCAAACCTGGTCTATCCACTTTTCATTCATGAAGGTGAACTGAGAGTCTGCTTGATGCACCGCAACTTTACTTCTACGCATTGATGTTGTGCTTGACAATGATCTCGTAGCATTATAATGTGCAGGAGAAGAAGACACTCCAATTGGAGCAATGCCTGGATGCTATAGGCTTGGGTGGAGACATGGACTTGTGGAAGAGGTTGTTCTTTCATCTTTGAAAGCATTCTCGCATTCGTGATGAAAAAATTCTTTAACTTTATATTACTGTTAAGATCTTACATAAAGGGTTCTTGTTTTTGGTGCTTTTTTAGAAGCTCGGTCATATCATAAATCAAAACTTTGATTGTAGTATGTGAGCCTTTTAGGCTATTCTAATCAAATAATTAATGATAAATTGAGTCTTTGCTCAAGAGAGATTAAGGGAAACTAACTTTATACGGTTACGTTTTTGCAATTTACTAGATGATATTTTGGTTATTGTACCTGCAGCTATCATCTTGTAAAAGAAACCGCTTTAACTGTTCTAACCAATGTTGCTTTCCTACATAAATACATGTCCTCAAAAGTCGTTAGCTAGTATCTGACTTCAGCAAATCTTGCACAGGTTGCTAAGGCTCGAGATGTTGGTGTTAACAGCATTGTGCTCTTTCCAAAAGTTCCTGATGCTTTGAAGGTTCTTACTTATGTGAACAGATTTTGCATGGAATAATTAGTTCTGTTGAGTCAGGGAAAGCGTTAATCTTAATCATATTCTATTCTAGACTCCCACAGGAGACGAAGCTTACAATGACAATGGGCTGGTGCCAAGAACAATACGGCTTCTGAAAGACAAGTATCCTGATCTTGTATGTTATTCTTATATTGAGTCTTCTTGACCTTTCTTGTATTCATGGATTTGACAGTCTTCAGTCTGTATCCTCGTAGGTTATATATACTGACGTTGCTCTAGATCCATATTCCTCTGATGGGCATGATGGCATAGTAAGGGAAGATGGTACGATGTGCTTCATTTTAAAGATTAATTAAAGTTTGCTCAATGCGACCTTTTCATAATTAAGTTTTCTTGACTCAATTAAAATTAAAATGCTCGCCTTTTCTCTCTCATTCACGGTCTTAGTCTTAGAAATGAATGTCCTATCTATATGAGAATTTTGTGGCCTCTCAACTGTTTTTTTCACATTAAAATCTGGTGATAATGAGAAAGTCTAAACTTTAAGACCAATAGAATCTTGAGAACTTAAAAGGACAGTGAAATTAAAGCAATTAAGTCATCGGCTATAAGAGAAAATGTAACATAATATGACTACATACAGAGAGCAGGCCTTGAACATGCTAGTTTAATCCCGACTGTATGGTTTAAGTAATTTTCTCATATAAGAAATGCTGAACTGAAATTGCGGTTTAATTTATGATTTCTGAAATGTGCAGGAGTTATCATGAACGATGAAACTGTATTTCAGCTTTGTAAACAGGCTGTTGCTCAGGTAACTAAAATCCGGCATAGCATACAGACGAAATACGCTTATCTTTTACTCCCTCCGACCCACTGAAATTATCATGTTAGTGTTCGGCACGGAGATTAATAATAAGTGTAAAAAGATAGAAAGTAAGTAGGTCCCATCACTTTTGAAGGAGTTTGAAGGGTTAAAACTTTTCTTATTTAGAAGATGACAATATGAGTGGGTATAAGGAAAGGATGACAATATGAGTTGGTCGAAGGGAGTATGTAATCCTTTCAGCTCTCACAAACCTTTACTCCAAAGTACTCTAGAATTTTGGTAATTCTACCTTAAAATTATGTATTGAAATTTCATTTTCGTAAGAATCTAATTTACCATCTGCTTTTGTTTTGTAACTTGGTACGGTCTTGGATAAGGTTTTGATATTTCCTGTGTGATACTGTGGAAATTATTACAGCCAAACGATTTTGTGACCTATTACCTTGTTAACGTTGATTTTAGGCCAGAGCAGGAGCAGATGTCGTCAGTCCCAGTGATATGATGGACGGTCGTGTAGGGGCTATTCGAGCTGCTCTTGATGCCGAAGGCTTTCAGCACGTCTCCATAATGTCTTACACGGCCAAGTAATTATTTGATTCAATTATCTTTTCTTGTCTTACAAAGTTCACTGCGTCAGCTTGTAAGAATTCGCACACTCACACATACACGGAAGACTACAGTTCTTCCATGTACAGTTCGTAGGAATTTAGACGTATAACACACCTCTTACTACCCGTTCCTGTTCCTTACACCTTACACGGGCTTGAGCATTTTTGCTTTGCCTTAGAAGAGCTGTGGTTTCTAGAACACATCTTCTGGTGAATGATAGCACTAACTTAGATTCTATCTACTTTTTCGTTTTCTCTTTGCACACCATCAATATCAAACTTTTTGATTTATTTGAGGCACTTAAACCTTTTTTAAATGGGATTTTTATTTCAGGTATGCTAGTTCATTTTACGGCCCTTTCCGGGAAGCATTAGACTCAAATCCACGTTTTGGTGACAAGAAAACGTGTGTTACTTCCTACCCTAATCCTGAGTCTGCTTTCTCCTCGTTCGTTCTATATTACTGGTTGTACTAACAAAGCTCACTTTTGCATGAACATCTAAAAACAGTTATCAGATGAATCCTGCAAATTATAAAGAAGCTCTTATTGAAACACGCGAGGATGAGGCTGAAGGAGCTGATATCCTTCTGGTTAGTATCACGATAGCTTTGATCTCTACTTCAATTTAAATGTGAAACATGAAGTTTGATGTGATTGTACGTCACTGTTCATAGGTCAAGCCAGGTCTGCCTTACCTTGACATAATACGGCTTCTAAGCGAAAACTCTTCTCTGCCCATTGCTGCATATCAGGTAAATGTTGAGATTCAAAATTTGGAAAAGAAATTTGAAAATCTATCAGATACAGATCTATAGATTAGATATGTTGAAAATCTGCAATCTTGTGGTTTACTTCAAAATCAGTGATTTTTTAATAACTCAGACGTTGTTGTTGCTGTACTAGGTGTCGGGTGAGTACTCGATGATCAAGGCTGGTGGCGCCCTGAAGATGATCGACGAGGAGAGAGTGATGATGGAGTCATTGACATGTCTCCGACGAGCAGGTGCGAGCGTCATTCTCACGTATTTTGCTTTGCAAGCTGGTAGATGCATGTGTGGAGAGAAGAGGTGAGATGTTACATAACTCTCTTCTGTGTAGAATTTTGAAAATCTGAGTGTATTTTACAATAAAGTTAGTTTATTTGTTATTTATGCAATAGAAACTAATTTCTTGTCTTCCACATTTCTTTTCCCACCATATAAACATTGGATTCCTGCAAATATGCATATTGCAACTTTATTTGTCAAGTCTACTTTTCATTGTTATCTCCAATGTAACCTACACATCCCATCTTTTCCCTAAAAAAAATTATATATATTAAAAAAAAAAAAAAACCGACACATCCCATCTTGCAATTGCTTACATGTTTTGAAATGCTAACTTCCATTTTTTTGTTTTCTTTTTTTCTTCTTGCAAGTTGCTAATTTTTCCTGCCTGTCTACTTTGAGTGATAGCTTCGAAAGTTTGGTCGTTTTTCAAACATGTCACATCGTCATTTTTATGTATATCTAATGTTTCGGAAAAGTCACAAAAACATCCCCACAACACATCTTGACGTGTCGTGCTATAATATGATTTGAAAATACACATATATTTAAGTGTATGAGCTCAAAATGACATCGTTTGGGGTTCTCTTGTTCAAGATTTTACTTGAATTTTCATTTTTTGTATAAACTCAAAACGATGTTAAATCTTGAATTTTCATTTTTTGTATAAACTCAAAACGATGTCTTTTTGAACTTACGTGACATGAGAAAATATCCCATGTATTTCCACATCATATTCCCCATGAGATACATTTTTGCAACTATTCTGAAATGTACTAATTAGTTAAATGTTTGGGATATTTTTGAAAAAATGACCAAATGTAGATTGTAGGGGCATAAACTGATAGTTGCTCAAAACAATACTATAAGTTAATCCACCACATTCTTTGATGGATTTAACAATTTTGAGCTTGTTTGATTGTCAAATACTCAATCATAGTATGTACTTGAACCCAAAAAAAAAAAAAAAAAAAAAAAAAAAAAAAAAAAAAACTGAAACTAAAACTAAAACTAAGCATGGGGATGGAATAATTTTGTATGCCAATAGCATTTCAGTTAGAATCAATGTAGAGCAGAATTCATGATTAGAGTGAAGCATAATCCACCTTGAGAAATGGCTGCATTTGTGGCTCTACATAAAGGGTAAAAAAGAAAAAGAATGAATAAATACTCTAATGCTTCTTCTTCTCTTCTGATCCTAACAGAGACTGAGACATCATTCCTTTAAATTCCATACCCTAATGCTTTTATACCCATTTACCTGCTTCCTAATGTTACAAAATTTAAGTTATGCACATCATTGCTCTTCACGAAGCCCATTTATCGAGAGGCCGTTTTCGCGTTCATTTAGATATCTCTCAGCAATGGCAGCATGAGTTGCTGCACCCACAGCAAGTGCATCTTCATCGATCATGAAATGTGGGGAATGCGCTGAGTGCACGGATCCTAGGGTCTCGTTCTTGATGCCTATGTATAAGAAGGCTGCAGGGATCACCTCTGAGTAGAAGGAGAAGTCCTCGGCCCCCATGACGGGCTCCACGACTTGGAAATTTGCGGGGCCCGCCAGGTCGGTACTGACCTTCTTCACATGCTCGTACATTAGATCATTGTTCACCATAGGAGGGTAGATCGAGTCTGAGTTCTTGAAGAAGTCGACTGTTGCTGAGCATTTGTAGACCTTAGCTTGTGCTACTATCACCTGGTGTGAGAGGATTCAAGGTTAAAATACAGTCAAATCATGGTATCTTAAAGCAGAAGCAGTCGGGAACGAGTCCAATGATGACAGACCTCTTCTATTCGTTTTAGAAGTTGGCGGAAGCTTGCATTAGAAAAAGCCCTCAGGGTGCCACCAAACACGACCCTCTTTGGTGAAGCATTAGGATCGTCTCCGCTGTCCATGAAAGTGACAGAGACAACCTGGGTATAAAGTAAATAAATCAGTACCAAATTACTATTAACTTTTCTCTTGTTGACTAAGAATAGTGATGGAAGACGAGTCAGAGGCAATATAGATCTTGAATTTGTGCCCACCTGAGAGTCCAAAGGATTTGATTCACGCGACACAATGCCCTGTAAACTGATCACTGCTGCTGAGGCGGCTAAGACGAGGTCACTAGAGTGATGGAAATTCCCATCAGCGACCTGTTGGGTTATAACAGCCTTAAAGAAACCACATCCAGCTAGTAAAGGACCGGATCTTGATCCGATGACAGAGGTTTGAAGAAGGTGAGATACATGCATTGCGAAGATGGCCTCAACATCTTTAAGAGCTCCTTCTTGAATCATTCTTTTCGCTCCATTCCCAGCTTCCTCTGCTGGCTGAAAGAGCAGAATCACTGTACCCTGTCATCAGAAGCAATATTGGCGGAGTTAAAAACTTGTATTGTCACCTCATGACAAGAACAATTCAGATACTTTCACTAATAAGCTTGACACTATCCGATGACCCCCTTATTCTAACAGTAATTTGGGTTAATTCTCTCGAATATGTATGCCTTATACCTTCGAAATTTTTTTTGGGGGGGGTTAGATCAACAAGAAATGGTACTATTGCATTCTGCACAGGAGATACCCTTTTGGCTGGAAATTCACCTCACATGGCAATGTTCATATTGGTAGACAAGGTCCCTGTCTCAAAGCTACATCAATTCTTACTGATGTCGGTAAGAAAATGAAAGACAACTTGGCGTAGCATAAAGCCACATGTCTTAGTAGCTATCTGGATCGTTCACATTGCTTACAATTGACCTCAACTCATCACAACTATGCACAATCTGAGATCCAAAACTTTCTAAGATTTTATTTTCTGGAAAAGTTACATCAAAGCTTATGAAAGAATCTTAAATTAAGATCACTTGTTCTGCTTTTAGACTATAGTTGCAAATGCCCCACCATCATCACCAGAATAAAACAACTAACGTGATGATACATGTGAAAAAGAAATCGTGAACTCTTCGACAAATATGATGTGAATAATGGTCCTGAGCAAAAGTAGTTAGCAGTCGCTGTCAAGAACTTACAAAGGAATGCACCTTCAGAAAATCAGATGTACGGATCATTTTACTGCTCATGCTATTACTCATTATCTACCTTGTCTCCTGTAAATCTTACTCTCTCCGTCCCGCTCATTTTGTCTCCTTACTATTGGGCACGGAGATTAAAGAAATTTGTTTGTTTAATAAACTAGTGGATGAGATTGGAAGGAGATGAGAGAGAAACTCTTACAACCACTCATTATGTCTATATTTGGATGTAGACAAAATGAGTGGGACGTCCATTTAAGGAAAGGGAGACAAAATGAGCGGGACGGAGGGAGTATTTCTATTTTTGATAATACAAGTGGCTCAACCTGGTATGGCTCCCACTACAGCACACATAAATGTCATGAAAATGCTCATGCTATTACTCATTATCTACGTTGTCTCCTGTAAATCTTATTTCTAGTTTTGATAATACAAGTGGCTCAACCTGGTATGGCTCCCACTACGGAACACATAAATGTCATGGATCCATTTGAAAAGATAGAGCTTGTAATAGTCTAGCAGAAATGTAACCTCATGTGTCTTTTATGTAACTTTATAACCTCGAATAACTGTACTAAGATGAATAAATGTTTTCATCATAGTACTAGTTACTCAGTTAATAAAGCATCAAAGTGGTGACACTCCTTGAAAGTTCTTCAACCACTAAGTTTACACAAGATGCTCTAACTAAAATACTCTGTTTCTTAGTACGTGGATGCTGTCCGTACACTGATATTCTTCCTTCAAAAGCAACATTGAAAAGGTGAAATTAATTAGTAGTACTAACTAAGAATCTTAAAACAGCCTTCCCCTTGCTTAGTATGCTGATAGCAACCACATATATTAAATATTCTACACATTGCCCTCTAAAGATCACTGTCCTGATTCTTGATTCTCATTAATCACACAAAAGCATTAATTTAAGAGCACTAATGAGAGCAGTTAGGTAAAGAAAATTATTCTATCCGCAACTTGCACCAACTATTATTCCAAAAACCATTCGTCACAAACATTATGATTAGCTATGTGATAACTAACCTTCAAGTGGTTCTCCCGAGACTTGAGGATCCTAGCCGCGCCAACGAGCATCGCCACATGAGCGTCGTGGCCGCAGGCGTGCATCTTGCCTGCATTCCTGCTCTTGTGCTCCCATTCAACGGCTTCCTGCGAAGATAACAAATGCCATAAGAAAAGAAAAAAAAAAAAGAAAAAACAACAACAACCACCTAGGATTCTTTAAAAAGTTTTAGATAATACAAAATTAGAACCACATTTAAAATTATGTAAATGTCAAAATTTGGTAGATATACAAATTGGTACCACATACAACACAGAAAACAAGCTTCCTTTAGTTCCAAATGGTCCCTTCTTTCGACTAACCAAATCCTCATTCCTTACAACGTGTCGAGCATTGAAACCGAATCATTTACAGCAATAAACACCGAAGAAGAAGAACATTGGTGGAAAAACTAATGCCTTTTCACCTGAAGCATGCTCGTATTTGAAAATTCACAACACGCACACGCATTGCAGAGGACAAAAAAGGTATATACGGCTTAAAAGGTGAAAAAAAATAAAATTATCGAAAATTAGGGATTTAAAAAGTTGAACCTGGATCGGAAGAGCATCCATATCGGCTCTGATGGCGACGAACGGCGGCTCGCCGGTTCCGATCATCGCTCTGATGCCGGTTTCGGCCAATGGGAAGCGGTAGCCGACATCCAGCTCGTCCAATTCGCGGCGGACGAGGCGGCTGGTCTCGTGCTCCTCGAAGGCCAGCTCCGGATTCTCGTGGATTTCGCGGCGGACGGATTTTATCCATTTGGCGAAATCCGATTTCCGCGCGATTTTCATGATCTCATCGGAGCACGCCTTGCTCCAGACGCCGCAGCCAACGTCGAAGCCGTCGGATTTCTTCTGCCCCTGCGACGAGGAGTGATTCTTCGACTTGAGCGGATTCCTGAGTGAATTGAGCGCTGATTCGAAGTAGGAGAGGTGATCGCGATCGCGCGATTTCGCGGCCGCCTTGGCGAGAGTTTCCGGCGGCGCGGTGGTGATCATGCAGGAAAACGCGAGGACGGCGACGGCGAGGGGGAGGAACGGCGATTTCTGGAGAGGTGTGTTCATTGTTAGTGGAGTAGTAATAATGAAGTGTGGTGAGAGGAATGAGCGAGAGAGAATGAGAGAGAGAGAAAGGTTTACTATAATGAAGGTTCTGTTTGGAGAGAGAGAGAGGAGAGGTTTACTATTCTGTTTGGAGAGAGAGAGAGGGAGAATTAAATTAATGAAGCAGGGGGAAATGGTAGAATAAGAACACGTGGGGAAAAGGGGAAGTACTATTCAAAGGCATAAAAATGTCACGTGGTGGAATTTGTTTACAAAGATGAATTAAATTATTTTAGCGCACCAGTTCGGTGGGTCCCGCCACCTTCAATGGGTGAAAAGTAAACAAAACGAAGAAGAAGAAGAAGTTTGCTACTATACGACTCTGCGCTGCTATGCTATTTATAGGGTCCAATCGAGGTTACTTTTGTCATTTTCTAAATCTAATTTAACTCGTTTCTAATAAGTTTCAAAAATTATACTATATTTACGAGTTTGTCCAAGTTTTAGCAATTAATTTACATTTCCTTATTTTATTTTATTTTTTGAATAAATTATAAAAATATTATTAAGCACAAGAGCAAGGATATATAGGAAAGTCCTCCATAATAGTCGGGAACTCAACCCAGACATAAGGAGAAGGAAAATTCGTAGCTGCTCTAGCAAGACAATGTGCCACAAAGTTAGTTTCATGTCTAACATGCTTAACATAAAACAAAATTTTAGTAGCTAATATTTCACAACAACTTCCAATAATCATACCAAATTCAGAATGATCAACTGTCCGATTGGATATTGCATTGAAAACTATCTTAGTGTCAGTTTGAAGCTCCACACGATCAAACCCAATGTCTTTTGTCCATGACAGAGCCTCGTATAAACCTATAGTCTCTCCTTCATCAACTCTTATATAACCTGGCAAACACATAACTCTAGCAGCCACAAATTCACCTTGTGCATTTCGAATAATCATACCAAACAATAAACTATTCTCATGTTGAGACCATAATATCCTAAGTTACTCCCTCCATTCCAACTTCTTATGGATTTAGTTGGTTGCACATGATTTTCATGGTGCAATTAGAATCCAGTGTTGTTTGCATGCTATAACACAAGAGTATGGCTTACTTGAAGTGCACTCTCAATTTTCCAAGTGCAAAGTCTCGAATTTCCTAGTAAGGTAGGTGTAGACTCTTGATTTTCAATTCATAATACAATCTATCTCATATGGTTTACATGTTACATATGTTATTATACGACATGCATATTTGATTTTCTTTTTCAAGTCAATTTTACATTTTTCATATAGTTTGGAGACTTTTGCACAATAGTCATGCAATAGAGCATATTTTACAAAGAGCACAATATAGATTTTTCTCATGTGATTTACATAAAAATACACAAGAATATACCCGTCAAAAGTGGTTCGGTCGGAAACTCTAATGAGCTCTGATTTTTCTATGACATTTATATCTATAGTTGCAAATTAGTGCACAACTACATACTACAAAAACGCGTTTACATAGTGTGCATGCTTGTGTTTTCATCATCACCATTAATTAAACGAAGAGAAAACTTTGACTGTGAGAATCAATTATCTCAAAATATATTTATATTTATAGATATGATAGAATTAGCTAGAATGGTATCACCCCATCCATTGGTTCGTGATAGAATCAGAAACCAACCATATTATGGAAGAGGAATTTCAACTTGATAATCCACGTGCTTGTCCCTGTCCATTCTCTCTCTCTCTCTCTCTCTCTCTCTCGTTACAACCATATATGTAATGCCTAGAGGGTGTCTTGTCTAGTCAAATTTAATTTTTTTCTGTTTCTTCGACAAGGTCGAATTCTCAGGGGATAGCAATGATTTAATAAATCAGAACCCTAATTTCGCAAGACTTTCCTGACTAGTTAAAATCACACATTTAATTGTACACACTCACTACACACACACATTCACAAGCTACACATATACACGCACATACACACATATGTATATATACACACAATGCATAAAAAAATGACAAAAACTTGGGAGCAACATTTGCACCATACAACACCCGTCCACTCGCCCCGATCCAACCCGACCCGTTTGACCCGGGTCAACCCCCCTTTGACCATTTTTTTTCAGTTTTTTTTTTTTATTATTTATCACTTCTTCTTTGATCAAGATTCGAACAAGGGGAGCCGAAAGCCGCGAGCGAGCCGAAAAAATTCAAATTGTTGCCCGCCGATTATCCTTATTTTAGTAATCGGAGTGAAGGTAGAGTCTTAAAATCGGAGTCGAAGGCTCCGCCGGAAGGAAAAATCTAGAAAAAAAAAAAAAAAAACTGGGGTGCGTGGATCTCACGAGCGAGTCGGGGCTGGTGCGTGGCGTGGCGGGTCGAGTTATGCACCATATATAAGTATGCACCCAAGTGTTACTCTAAAAAAATATCGATTTCATTCCTTTACTTTATTTCTTATGCATGCCAAGAATAAGAATCAACTTACTCATTCCATTCCATTTCTAACTCCATTTCATTCTTAGCCCCATTTCATTCCTATCTCATTCTATTTCATCATACCAATTACCTCCTTAAAGTCACAAGATGAATTAATTACTAAAGTTATTGGATAAAATGATATCCAATATATTCATTACCTCCAATTATTCATGAACGTTGAATGTGGTTATGTGGTTTATTGGGAGAAATAGGCCGTATTTTTACTCCCTCCGTCCCGCCGAATACGGCCTATTTTGTATGGGCACGACGACTAAAAAATCAGTATTGAATATAAAAAAGGTGTTTGGTGTAATTTATATGCAATATTTTAATGCTGCTAATAAAGTTCATTTTACTGTTCACAGAGAGAGAATGGATAGTGTCTGCAAAGCGTAGGTGAGAGCTTACTTAACAATATTAAATAGACTAATTATTTCCTTTAAAACAAATATATCAAGTAGAGTGGAACATTTCAAAATGAAAAATATGTCGTATTCAATGAGACAAAGGAAAGTATATGTTTATACATTTCCCCCATAGGTACAACAAGTGCGAGTGGGTATTTAAACCGCTCATTAAATGTTGGATTCTTTTACAAATGGCGTGTGGTTTGTATTCGTCTCTATGATTGTATTTTGTTGTTTTAGTTTGAAACCAAAAGAATACAGAATGCTCACATCGTGTGGTTTGTATTCGTCTCTATGATTGTATTTATTGTTTGTTGTTTGAGTTTGAAACTAAAAGAATACATAATGCTCTCACATCGTCTCGTTCAATAAAATTTACTGCATTTCTTTTCGACACGAATACTAAGTAGAAGGGTATTAATATTGTATCTTTTTATTTAATAAATTGAATTTAAGTCTATAAAGTGTTAATAAAATACAATTTTAATTTAAAGTAAATTCTAATTTTTTTATTAAAGGAAACAGATCATATTGAATGGGACTCCCGAAAAAAAATACTAGATAATATTGAACTGAACAGAGGAAGTATATAATACTATATAGTCCATATATTGTTCATTTAATTAATTTATATATTATTCTTGTATTATCATTTCCGCTGCACTTAAATATGTTAATGGGGTCCTAAAAAATCTTTCAGGGACGAGAATATAGGGGTGATGCAGATCGGATCTTCTATTACATTTTTGCTTTTGATCTTCTATTGTATTAATGAGAAGATGATATGAATATGATCAATGGTTCAAAATCTAAGAAATATATATTTTCTCTGTGTATTTAAATCTTTGAGCCCGTAATCATGCTTCGTGACATCTTCTTATTTATTGTGATATGAAGAGATTGAAACTTTGGAGTAGACAATAAAGGATCTTATTTGAATGAGGTGTCCATTCTACATATTATATATTGATTTTTTTTTTCTTAACATGGGGTGGAAGAACAGTGAAGTTCGAACTCGAGACCTTACTGTATACAGACTGAACTCGTATCGCTTGGATATACATTGACTATTATTATTATACGTTGATTTAATTTCTACAAATTCTTTTATTGATGTGATATTCATCAGTTATTTCGATTTTTTTTTTTTTTTTTATGCTTTCACTTGGAATGTTAGATAGCTCTCTCGATTTGTTTGGTTCATTATCTTTTTAGTAGCCTCGTGGCCCTTACCCTCCAATATTTTACTATTTTCTACTGAAGTATTGTCGCAACTAATTTTGTCACATATAACTGCAATGCTATGCTGGCATTATATGTAAAATGAATGGCTTAAATATACGTAACGTGCCTACTGCCTATCCTTTTTCGACTCCACCATATATGCATTGAGATTTTTTTATTTAAATATTATATATAGATTTCATACTTATCCATTCTGAATAAAAAAATATTTCAAGTTTGGATATACATGATTAAAATAATACGTAATTTTTCATGTTCATATAAGTAGTACACAGAAAAGAAAAGGAATATACAACATATATTGGATAAAAAAGAAAAACTACTTTGTCTTATTCGTGTAGAAATGTATTCTCGAGTGTTCATTTGTCTAATTTTTAAGATAAAATAGTGGTAGGGTGAATATTTATGAAGTCAAATTTTCTGAGTGTTTATTTCGTAATACCTCGGTGGAGTTCGTGTACATATTTTTTTGTAAGGAATTACAACCATGTATATATATTTATAATTAAATAAATTGTTATATCATTATATAAATAATATCTCTATATCATATGAAGGGGAAACTATTATTTTGCATGCGTGTGTGATCACTACACTATCAAATAAGGTAAGAATATACTACATAATATTCTGATTGGATTTTAAAAGGAGGATATGTCGAAAAATAATCATTTTTATAAGACAAAGATAAATTCTAATTATGAGTAATTTTAAAAGATAAATAATAACCTGCTTTACTAAAATATTCTTTCTAATTACATTGATTTATTAATACATACACAAACTCATACATAGCATAAATGAAAACATAAACATACAAGAATCCATACATAAATAATTATATACATATATAAATACATGCATACATAATATACACGAATACATAAATTCATACATAAAAATATGAAGTCATACATGTGTGTGTAGTGGTGAATCCAACCTTTAACAAGGGCGTTACAGTTGTACCCAAAAAAATTATTAGTATATATATATATATATATATATATATATATATATATATATAAAAGTTGTGATTAATTAAAAATTGTACCTCCATTTCTTGATTTTCATGAGTCCATTTATGATTTAAAGTGAATTTTAATTATTAAATGAAACTAGTACTCGAAAATTGTAGAAGAATGAGATTGAAGAGAAAGGGAAATAGATGATGTAATTGTGATAATGTTGCCTAGTTCTACAACTATATATAATTCGACAATGGATTTTTGAAATTTTATTACTTTAAACATAGGAGAATTATTTTCTTAGTTTGTTACGATATGTAATTATGATGTGTCAAACCAGAGTTTATTTACTATGTATTTTTGGATACAATTATAATGGAAGAAATGTATACCATAATTAATTAAGCAATAATCTTAGTCTTACTAGAAAACTCATTTAGCCTGAAAATCGAACATTACGACAACTCAAAAAATTCGTCTCAGAGGCTTCGCCCCTAACCCCCATCCATTTAAAATTTAAATTCCAGACTCTTAACATTTCGCACTCTCGAAATAAAAAATTTTAGATCCGCCACTGTATGTGCATGCTGTGTATGTATGTGTGCATGCGTACAATCTGTGTAGATGTGTGTCCTTTTGTGTGTGTAGTGTGTGTAGCAGTGTGTGTTTGTGCGCGCGCGCGTGTGTTGTATGTGTGTGCATGTGTGTTTCTATGTATGTGCGTGTGTGTGTGTCTCTGTTTCTCGGAGTGTGTGTGTGTGTGTTTTGATAGAGAAAAAGAGAACATTTCATATTTAAAATGGTTCGTATATATTGTGTGTATTCAAGAATAAAGAAAAATAAGGGCAATAAAATAATTTTATAAAAATTTTGGTCAGCATTTATCTTTATTTTTGTAAAATAATTATTTTAATTTTTTGCTCATTGAAAAGTATGATTACCTTGCTTGTGTACTTCGCGGATTATTGCAAAGAGGCGGAAGTTTATCTAAAACTCACTAAAAATACTGGTAGTGAATTTCCACAATAAAAAAGCTTTACAAAAATAAATTGAAATGATCTATTCCAAAAAAAATAAATTGAAAATGAACTCACTGGCAAATTTGTGATGCGAAAATTGTTTAGGTAAAATATATGGTTTGTAGCTATTGTATAAGCATAAGAACGAAAGAATCTTGCAAAAGTAACGGTCACAGATTTTCACAGAATAAAAATATCGATAGAAACAAATTGATATAGTCTTTATCCACAAAATAGTTGTCATATTGTGGACGGTACGAATTTTAAGAAAATAGTGAGTAATGATAAATAATACTAATAGATATTGTTGTAAAAAGAGTAAGGATCTTATAATAAATATGAGTAAAATAATAAAAAATATAAAATTAAATATAATATATTATATAGACCCTATTATTATAAATGTAAATAATAATTATTTCATTGACGATTTAAATAATAAAAATAATAATTATTTCGTGGACAGATGAAGCATGATAAAGAAGTATATTCACGTGGCATCCATCTAACGAGTAGGATTTGTAAGTCGAGTTAGCATTGATGTGTTCCCTTCTGTTACATGCCGACATACTTGTAAATTAAATGCTTATGTATAGATATGTATATAGGTACAAACTATAAAGAACAAACGTCCGAAAAACCACGTGGCCTACTTTTATTTCTATTAAAAGCCAACTCTCTCAAGTCTCAGCCATACCAAAAGAAGAAAGTACAAACTATCATTACATTTTTGGAATATCTCAGCCATCAGAGCGCACTGTTGTGCATAAATAGATCGGGATCTCTTCGTAATTTTGGTGAGATCCCAATAATTAAATAGATTTAGGTAAAAGGTTTGATAATAAAATTGATATATAGATTTCAGATTGATAATGAAATTGAAAAATTTAATTGTCAGAAAAATAAATACAAGATAAAAAAAATTAATGGGACGAATGGAACACGCTACATGTCCTCAAAATCGAACGAAGTGAAGTCGACACCGGCCCTCAACTCCATGTATAGACACCACCTACAATGGGCTCGACACCATGAGGTTGACGAAGAGGAGTCGAGCAGGGGGATCGACACTTGATGTATGAAATTTGTTGCTTTGATGTTTGATGTTCGTATTTAAAAAAAAAAATCTTGTATCTATATGGAAGATTTATAACAAGTGCTAAAATTTTAAAAAAGGCATGTAAAAAATGCAACTCTGTAAATCTTTTAAAAATAAAAAGTGGATAAGCTTAATTACTTAAGAAAATGACAGTATAAGTAAGACACCTAAATAAGAAAATAATAACAATATGAATAGTTCCGAGAGAATAATAAATTTCTCCAATATCTCCTGTCCTAACACATTACTTTTGAGCACGTAAATCAAATAAAAGTGTTAAAAAATTGAAAAAATAGGAACTTATACTTTTAAAGGATTAAATTTTTGGAGTGATTTATTTATAGTGGTACGGTTGAAAAAAGCACGTCACTAATAATGGGACAAAGAAAATATAAATTATTTTTTTCTGATGGCCCTCGTTATTTGATAAAAATACTCTAAAGAAACGGGACACATGAAGTATATATATGGTTGTTTAGACTAAAATTGGAGGAATTTGCTATTACTAAGGCTATCCACAATCTTTAGAGCACTCTAAGGGTGCTCTAGCACTAGAGCATCCTTAGAATACTCTATCCCTGTAACCCAAGGGTGCTCTAAGGGTGCTCAATCTTTAATATTAAAAAATTCCTCATTTTCATTTATTAAATTAATTCATAAAATTCCATTAATAAAAATAACATTAAACATTACATTAATTAAAAAAAAATAACATATTACAATAATTAAAATAAAAAAACATTACATTAATTAAAAATGCTAGACTACTCCCGTAGAGGTCCAAATTTCCGGTAGAGGTGCTCGGTGAGATCATTGGTAAGCCGATGGTGCTTTTTTTTATCTCTCAAGTAGGCATTCCGTTGCATAAATTGCCGAAAGCATATCGGAGTTATCCGAAAGTGTACCCCGCTAGTGGACGGAGAGTCGGAGTCCTCTCTCCAATTCTCCACATCTTCCCGCTCGTCTTCGATGATCATGTTGTGCAAAATAATGCACGCGAACATGATGTCTCGAAGATGCTTCTTGTACCAGCACCGACTCGGAGCGCGCATTATTCTCCATCGGGTTTGGAGCACTCCAAAGGCCCTCTCTATGTCCTTTCTCGCCGCCTCCTGCATCTTCTTGAACCTCGCCGTCTTTAGGTCGGTTTCAACCCTCGGCGATTTGATCAGGGTAGGCCAACAAGGGTAGATCCCGTCGGTCAAGTAGTACCCCTTGTCGTAGCGGTGTCCGTTGACGGTGAAGGTGCACGGTGGAGCTCTATCCTCAAGCACGTCGGTGAACAAGGGCGACTGATTGAGGACGTTG
Source organism: Schizonepeta tenuifolia (assembly GCA_029490685.1). Lineage (NCBI taxonomy): Eukaryota > Viridiplantae > Streptophyta > Magnoliopsida > Lamiales > Lamiaceae > Schizonepeta > Schizonepeta tenuifolia. The sequence goes on from CM055956.1 coordinate 121,308,108, forward strand.
AGGTCGTTGTTGGAGCCGGCAACCCCAAAAAAGGCATGCCAGACCTGCGATGCCACCGCCTCCAAGATTAAGGTAGGCACGCCTTGATCGCCGCGAGTGTGGACACCCGCCCACCCTTTTGGGCAGTTCCTCCATTCCCAGTGCATGCAATCCAGGCTCCCGAGCATCCCCGGAAACCCAAGCCGCAACTCGTGCATTTGGAGCAGACGCGCAGTGTCGGCAGCGTTGGGCTTCCTCAAGTACCGCTCGCCGAAGAGGTCGATGATGGCCCGACAAAATTTTTTGAGGCAAAGCCGGCCCGTGCTATCTCCGATCTTCAGATACTCATCGAACGTGTCGGCAGCACCACCGGTCGCCAGTTGTCGCACCGCCATCGTGCATTTTTGCACCGCCGTTAGCCCCCATCGCCCGAGTGCATCTTGTCGATGCGTGAAGAAGTGGACGTTTTCCTCCAACGTCCTGCAGATGCGCAAGAACAGATGCTTGTGCATCCGGAAACGGCGTCGGAAAAATTGCTCGCCGTAGGTGGGGTTGTCGGCGAAGTAGTCGGCGTGGAGGATCGCACAAGCCGCTTCTCGGTCGCGGTCGACGAAGTCCCGCGCCCTTTCTTCTTCTTTTTCTGCTCCGCTTGGTGTGCACGCATGTAGCGATCCACGTCCGCCATCATCTCCAGTACCTCGTCGTCGGTGCCGCCCTCGACATATTCCTCCGACGAATCGGAAAAAATAAGTTCCTCCGATGAAGACATTTTTTTAGGTTGAATTTGAGAGAGAAAGAGGATGATAAAATGGTGTGAGATATATGAGGGGTGTGGTTGTATTTATAGAAGAGGAAAATATATATATATATATATATATATATATATATATATATATATATATATAAAATCGTCATAGCCGTTGCCGCAACGGGCGAAATTTTAAAAATTTATACGTTAGGCGCGTGCAATGCACGCGCCGTTATTTTTTATTTTTATTTTATTCGTCACGGCTCGCGCGTGTTGAGCACGCGCCGGACTAGAGGATGGCTCGAGCGCTCGAACACGGCTCGAGCGCTCGGACACGGCTCAAGCTCTCGCCGTCTGCAACGCGGGGTGCTCCAGCCACCCCGTGCTCGATTTCGGTTCGAACACCCACGCACGAAACGCGTTGTGGATAGCCTAATACCATCCTATTTTCATATCTAAAAGTTATAAAAACAAGTATATATATTTTAGTATTTTGACATTATGCAATTATTAACAATATTAGACTTTGCAATTTTATCCCTCATAGAATATCCAAATGAGTAGACTTCAATATGTCGAGAAGTTTAGGAATCAAACTCCACCGCTCCCTCTTTCCCCTGTAAAAAAGAAAAAGAAAAACGTTGCAACCTTTATAGACTAATACTACACTTACAAAATATTACATAGAAAAGATAATTTTATCCTTCGTACTTATTTGGCACCAAAAGATTTCTCAGTTTTCTGCATAATTACAACAACAACAACAACAATAATAATAATAATAATAATAATAATAATAATAATAATAATAAAATCTCTATTAAGGAGTACTTTTGGGCTGTAGAAAAATATGATAAAATAGGAGGTTATTTCAAAGTAGAGTTCGAAGAAGAATTTAATATTTTTTTTCTAGTTTTAATGTACATGAACAATAATTAAATATTATAATTATTAAATACATATATTGTATATTTTAAGAATTGGGGTTTAGACATGCAGGGTTTCTTCGTTTTGTAAGCTGTTTTGCCACACTTTTGGTCAATAAAATTCTATTTACCAGAAAAAAAAAAAAAAACATATATTGTATAATGTATTATGTGCAAATATATGTATTGATTTATTTCACCTGGAATATGTAGAGTCCGTGACTTAAAAGTATGCATTTAACTTGCTCGACAAGTTGGAAATATTTTGGATTCAACAAGAAGGTGGTCATATGAACGAGCTATTAAAGACACGCAAGTTAAAAGATATGTTTACAACGAATAAGATTAAGTTATTGTCACAAGTAACTTTAGAAAATTATTTTAAATCAACCTAATTCTATTGTAATGATATTATTTATTTATTTAGTGTGACTTATTCTCAAATAGAGGTGTATTTTCTTAATATGAGACCGAAAAAAAATACTCCCTCCGTCCCGTTCTTAATGCAACGTTTCTTTTCGGTACGGGTATTAAAAAAAGAGTATTAAGAGTAAAGATGGTGATTAATGTATTAATAAAGTGATATAATTTTTTTTAAAGTAAATAAAGTGTTGTTGATGTGATATAAAGTGGTTTTAAATGAAGAAAGTGTTACTGATGTGATATAAAGTGGTTTTAAAGTGAATAAAATAAATAAAGTGATTTTTTTAATTATTTCTATAAAAGAAAACATTACAAGATGAATGAAACACTTCAAAAAGGAATATGTTGCATTATGAACGGGACGGAGGGAGTATGAATTATGACAAATAATATATAATTTAATTATTCTTATTTATAATTGGTCTCAAATTAAGACCATGAAAATATATAATAAAATGAAAATTTATTCCTAAGTATAATATTTCTTTCTGAAGGTTGAGAGGTTCTATAGTAGCAGTAGCAGTAATAATGATAATAATACTAATAATAATAATAATAATAATAATAATAATAATAATAATAATAATAATTTAAAAAAAAAAAACACACTCACACACATATGGAAAATTCTCAAGCGGAAAGGTGAATTTGAGCATGAGAGTAGATAAGGTCTTAATAAAGTGATTCAACTACCACGTGTTGTTTGTAAACGTGCATTTAAGCACAATAACTAGTACTTCAATTTAATTTGCCTACATTTTATTTTCTTCCCTTTGGGCATGGGCCTGGCATTCGTGACTCACCTATCGAATCTAAATGTTTTATTCAAGTACTTATATTATTAATTCAACAAATATTAAATTGCATGTCGGGTACTTTGACGGTTTCTATTTTGACCTGTATTTGAAAATCAATCCATTAGCTCTCCCGTGCGACTTGTCATGTTGTACGACCGCGCGTGACGCGTGTTATGCATGCATCCCTATTTTTTTGGACCACGATTGTTATGTTAGCCAAAATTATTTAAATCAACTTTTTAGATTGGCTAGCCTTTATTCTATTCTTTGTCAGACATTATGGCAATTTGAAATAGTTAGTTAGAAATAATTAGTAACAATTTTTTACTTCTTCCTATATAAAGAGGTTAATAGCTGTCGTTATAATACACACTTACACACACACACACCTCTGAATCAATGAAGAGAATGAGTTTCTAAATTCTCCCCATCTTAGTTTTTAGCTAAATAGTTAATTTTTCCTAGTTCATATAATATATCCCAACATAAAAAAGAAAAAAAATTCGATGTGCATACTTCTAAATGCAATCAACCTGAATAGCTACCTTTTTCTGGAAACATTCTTGTTGTAAGATCTTTTTTTCCTCTTTTATTATGTGGATTAACGCGTATCCTAAAAAACACGCCCCCCTTTGATATCATATATATACGATCGCGTGCACAACACGCGCCTTGCGCGGTCGCATGCTGTGCGACGCTGCCGCATGGAAGTTTTTGCCCCAAATTATTCGTATTGATTATTCGATTAAATACGATATTACTTTGAATCAAGTATAGTTACTGACTGCTACGATAGTGGCACATTACTTAGCCCATTGTTTTCTTTCATGTTATAGGTAAGATTATTTGGATTGACAATTTCCCTATTTGACTGGTTGACGTTGTTACGTCGGAGTTTGCTTATTTCTTAATAAGATTTTTCTTTAAAAAAAGTAGGTAAAGGGTTAATATTATATTTTTAATATTTACATTGATATCCAATCATTATTTTGTATGGAAATTGGTCATATATTATTTACCTTGATCTTCTTTCTGATATCATAAGATTATTTTTTTATTTTTTTATCTGCGTGGAAATTTACTCTTATTTTAGGAAATTACAATCAGTTATATATGTCTACTATTAAATAAATCGCTACATAACCACTATACAAGTGTCTAACTGGGACTTCTACACCACACAAAGATGAAACCATGTCAGATATCATTCAGTTATTATTATTTATTTTTTATCATAAAATATAAATCTGCAAAACTGCAAATTAAAAGATCTTTATATTTAGTACTACTAATACTGTTATACTAACAGAATCTATTACTTACATAATTTTCCTTGTCTATTTTGCCCGTTTTATCTTTTTAATTTAAGAATAATGTACTTTTATATTATATTTTTGAATTTTAACAATTTGTTAGGATTACATTTCATATGTTCTTTTTTTAGGGAACATTTCATATGTTTTATAAATATCTTAATGGGATATTATTTATATGAAAAGTTAATGGGATATAGTATCACTCTATTTTTACTAGTACTACATTTGGTCTCCAAATAACTTCTTATATTTCTTTTTTGGAACGATTTCCAAATAACTTCTTACCTATTTTTGTCACACTCACACAATACTTACTTTTTCTCCACTCACAACATTTTTTTTTTTAATTCATGTGTCACTTTCTCTTATGAATTTATTTCAACACCGGAGGTAATACTGTACCATTTTATATTTTATTTTTAATACTACTATCAAATAAAGTAAACGGGCTCAGGCTCTTGCAGTCGACAACGATTATGTAGGGGCCTATGTAGGTCGTATAAAATTACGTAAAAGTTTCTTTATTTGAATATACACAATACTCCATTTTTATAATGGCGTGCACTGCAATAATAGAAACATTATTAGTAATTGCATAATGACGTGACATTGCAATTTGCAACGTTTGTTTCACAAAATAACACATCTAGTTGGACTATTCAAATAGGATTATTTACAATTCTGCTAATTAAGAATCTTCACACCTGTACTCTTCATGGGGGACCTTTGTGCCTGAATTCAAGTCGACCTCGTTACATAAAATTTTTCTATTTTAATTTATTCATTTCATTGAAAATATCTTGTTCAAAGTTTCATACTATATATATCTGTGGACGATTATATAAAAAAGTGAAAAATCTACAATTAATTTAATGAAATTGACGAGAGTAGCGATCACACATTTATAGGTCTGAGACTTGAGTTTAACCGGCCAAAATAGTCAAATTTACATACTGAGTAAATAGTCAAATTTAGTTTCTTTACTTCTGATTATTGTATAAAAACCTAAAAGTGAATGAATAATTTATGAATTTGTATTAATGACGAGGATAAAATATGAAATTTGACACTATTTAATTTACTCTAAAAATCTGGAAGGAGACAATACTTATGCGTGCAAGGACAAAATTCATTTAAGAATGGATTATGTATTTATTATAGGACAAATGGTTTTTTTTTTTTTGAAAAGTCAAGACATATAATTATATAGTATTAATGAGTTCAGGAGTACTCAATTCTTAAACAGTGCAAGCGCACAAGCCATCATGGAATGGAATAATCAAATTTCAATTTTTAAGGAATATAATCTCTCGAACATAGGTATTAACCAACTAAAATATAGCAGAAAGAGCAAGGGACGTGTGCACGTAACAACTTCTAAGAATTGATCTTCACGCCTTTTACGACCTTATTGATATCCAGATCAACCTCATAAAATTAGATCATTTCTCGTCTTTCAAATCTTCCACGGTGCGTTGCCAAATTAGAGTAAAACTTTTTTTCCCCCTCCTTTCCTTGGCTACCAAAATAGTTAACCAAAATAGATGACATAAACTGAGGATCCTCTAGCCATATTCTCACCGGTGACCATACATACATCGCAACATGGCACTCAATCATCGAGTGGGGAACAATTTCACAACTTCCAGAGCTAAAACACATGTTCGAGAATGATCACCGAGCAAAATGTTCATTTTCATTAAGTTTTCTTTAATAGGAATCCTATTTTGCAGCAACTTTCGACATAACGCATATACTTTATTTCCACCACATCTTTAACATAATTGAAATATTTATAGCTACCGGAGCAACAACGAGCAAAGATTCGTACATTGATCGTGTTGAAAAAGACCCATCTAAAGTGTCGATCCTCCTAAACAATTGGTTTTAAGAGGCTGAATATTGTACCTACAAACACAATTTTAAAACTTTAAGAACTCATGAAAATGGTCATTAGCTAGCACTAAACAGACTCCTCTGATATAAAGGATCTTGTTACACTTCATAAATTAAGCTTAGACGTAGATAAATTAAATGGTGAAACTTATAAAATATTACTCCCTCCGTCCCGTTGAACTTGTCCCATTTGGGATCAACACAGATTATAAGAACAAGAGTATTAGATGATAAATAGTATGTTTAGCATAGTAAATAAAGTAATATAAAATATTTTTTAATTGATAAAGTTATATAAAGTATTTTTGAAATGATATAAAGTGAATAAAGTTGAATGAGAAAGAAGGAGTATAACGAAATAACTTCATGCATTTGTTTGGCACTATAGTTCTAAATATCAAGCACAGTTAACATCAGCTAGCCCAACGACTTTTTTTCCTTTTCTTTTGCATTTTGTTTTTTACTATTTTACTTTTGGTTGGTGGAAAAGACGTGCAAATTTTAAAATCATATTATAAGCCTAAAATCTAATTTCCCGGCAACCATATCCTTACGGATTGTCGAAAAATCCCAACCATATCCCAACCATAATTCTTATTTTATGGACATTATTTTAAAAATGTCATTTAATATACAAGCCATAAAATTAGAACTCAACGATAGGCAAATATACACCTAACTAATGTTTATTTATTTTATGGAATTTTATTAAGAGTATTGATATTTGGACAACAGTTGTCTGGACAACGGTGACATATTTGTAACTAAATAATCTTTCAATTATTTTCAATAATTAATAAAATTAGTGTTTTGTCTATAACACCCCTTTTCACTTAATTGTATGTTATGTCTAATATTAATTAAAATAAATTAATATCATGCACAAAATTTTGAAATTTTGAAATATTAATTAAATTTAAAGATTAACATATAATTAGGTAGGAGAGGTTATTATAGACAAAATATTAATTATATTAATTATTAAAAAAAATTGAAAGACTATTTTAATTACGAATATTACACCGTTGTCCGAACAACTGTTGTCCAAATGTCTTTGATTTGCGCAAATTGAGAAACAAATTTAAAGATGACAAGGAAATTTAATTGGATTTGGATAAGATGTGTTTTGGTTGAAATGAAAATTTGCACATGGTAAATATGTATAGAATTATAGTGCGGCACCACCAAAATTATTGACTTTATTTCTGCAAAATTTGAATACGTTGCTTGAAATAATAGAACCTTTGATTATTTTTCAACCAATTTAAGCAGTTATAACCGCCACTGATTGCTAATTTGACCGGTAATTTTCAATTGTTTTTATTTGTCTTATATACAAGTTTCACATGTGAATATGCTTCACGTAAAAATACAGGGTTAATTAAGGTCCGACCTTTCATTAATTTTATAATTATCCTATGATCGGATCTTTGGAAAAATATAAAATATAGCTCGATTTTGTTTTGAGCGAATTACAATGAGTTATATATAATTAAATAAATCAATACATTACCATATAAGTGGGACCTTTACATCATATAAGGGTGAGATTACTACTCCGCACGCAAGCGGAACCACTATACCATGAAATATGGTGGAAATATATTACGCTGCACTCTGGCGAATTATAATATTTATGAAATTTCAACTACAAAAAAAATGGAGTATTAAAAAGATGGGATGCTGCCATGAACATAAAAAAGAAAAATAAGTGTGTATGTTAATCTAGTAGTGGTGTGGTTAATGCTCAAGCCAAAGGTCACAGGTTCGAATCCACCGTTACGCGGTATTTAAATTTACTTATAATGTTGTTCAAAAGAAAATGAATTGAAATAAGTTTAATACTATGAATTAATTTCGTTTGTTCATGTCATTACTATTCTATCTGCCTTACAGTAACCATTCTCAAAATAATAATATTACCAATGACCTCGTTGATAAAGAAATCCTAATAAATATGTCGGGGGTCCACTTAAATGTTGGGTTCCCACTTAATTAATTGTATATTATAAAAACGTAATATAATGGCCGTCCATATATATATATTCAAAGAGCTTATGATGAAGATAATGATGTAGTAGTATTTATCTATTTAATTAGTAAATTTTTATTTTATTTGTCTTTGAGTCAGGTTGTGTACTCTATTTCTTTTTAGATGTTTAGGATTTATTATAGAATCACCCTTTGTTATGTTTTGGAGGAGCCGAGTTCATATTGAAATGTAGATTTTGGAATCGTTTCTCTTTTCGTATGTTTTTATGACATTAATGTTTAAATCAACGAATTAACGTTTTATCCTACGTATTTCGAAATAATTTAAAAGAGTTCATATTTTTTGAGTTCTTGTTATTTTCACATCTTCTTCCTGCATCAACTTATCGATTATAAAAATAATTAACACTCATATCATGATCAATAATAGAGGCGGTGTAGTTATTAAGTTCAAAATTTGGCATAATTTATCATATGATTAGACAGTTTCCTTATCAACTGCATAAGGCACAGTTAAACATCACTTATTATAATTAATGCTCGAGCAACTTGTTAGAATCACTATTTTTATACTTCAATTATATTTTAACTATGTAAAATATGACGTCATTATTGTACGTAAGAGACACATCATAAAAAAAATGCAAATTGAAACAAAGTTCTTAACTGACTTGCCTTTTTTTTTACGGTAAACTTTCTACTTAGTTTCGTAAATTGATAGAACAGACTGAAATAATTGAATATGTATAATTTTGTAAGTGTTTATGGCGATGTTTTGTAAGTTCTTATTAATTTTATTTTATTTTATTTTATTTTATGATATAGTACATTTTAATTTTGGAGAGAATACAAAAAAAGTTAACTTCTATATGATGTCACCAATATATGCGCCTACTTATTTCCAACAAAATACCAAACCAAATACTAATATAACTTGTCTAGTTAGAGAAGAAAAAAAAAAAAAAAAAAACTTGTCAAGTTTTAAAATTTTTAATATTTTTTTTTTATTTGGACTTATTGAATATTGAGTATGTAGTTACGTCATTGTTAAGTTCTAGTACTACACATATTACCAATACTTATGTCAATCAATATTAATTCTTAATTTTCATTATTATTAATTAGGGATTATTATTATAGTATTCACTTATCTATTGCAAATTTAAAAATTTCAAACATAAAATTGAAATAATAATCAAAATAAGAGTAGTTCGGTTATCATTATCATACTAGGTTTTCCCCTGAGACTGTGACAAGGTATCCACGTGATTGCATTTATGTTAAGATTCCGCTGTGTATTAAGTCAGGTTCTTGTTCTTGGTGTAATTAATTTAGTAATTAACAGATATGATATACCGATTTAGATATGAAATTATTGACAAGAACACTCACATAAATTGACTTAATTGTGTGAGTAATTTAATTCTCAGTAATTATGAGCAGTCACAATCGGATAAGTGATTTCCTCAAAATTCAACGTGGTAGGACCGTAGGAGGAAGATGCAAATAGGGTAATTTTTTTTTAATGGTCGAGACATAAAATTAATAAAAATGAGTACAAGAAAAATCAAAATTATTGTTTAAAAAGAATACAATCTGTCGAGCGAAGGCACCAATCAACTAAAGAATAACGAAAAGAGTGAGAGAAATAAGCATGAAGTCATTTCCAAAAAATTATCTTCACGTCTTCGAGATAAAACTAACCAACATCATTATAAAATGAAGTCGTTTCTCACATTTTAAATCCTCCACACGGTGTATTTTTAGTATTATGAATGCACAGAGTGCATATTTGCTGTGATGTTATCATAAATACAAACCTAATTTGTAGATAGAGTTAAAGACGAAAGGTAACATGAAAATATAACATCTCAATCACAACGGAAAATTGTTTTTCTATATGCTACGGAAAGTATACCTCGTATAATCTATTTTAGTTTCTGTTACTCCTTATCATAAAGGGAAGTACCCTCATATTAGTAACTTCAAATATAAATCATCCACATTTTAATGCAAAATTGTCTTATTTTTTCCAGTTTATTGGGTAGGCAGTTTCTTTCTTTCTTCTTTTTTTTTTTTGAGAATTACATGAGATATAATATATTACCACTATATTATCAAATAAACCACTATACAATCATATAAATAGGACTTTTATACCAAACAAATCTGAGATTACTACACTACTATACAAAAGGGAGACAACATACACTACCAAACAAGTTGGGGCAGTTTTTCTCAAAAAAATAAAATAAAAATAAAGGTTGGGGCAGTTAATAACAAGATATAAATTGAAAACAAGAAAAAGGGATTTAAACCACAAAAATTGGGCCTGTTAGTTTTTGTGGATGATATCTACAAAAAGAAAAGAAAAGGGTTAATGGCCTGTATATTTCCAAATTTTTTGAGTTATCTCGTTTTGCACCTCAAAAAAAAATCTGCCTCATAATTTCTAAACTTTTAATTTTATCTGTTTTTGCTACTGGACTCATTTTCCGGTGATTCTAAGCTGACGTGGCGGTCGGAAAAATGACGTGGATATCTTTAATTAAAAAAAAAAGTTTATGGACTGTAAATTTCCAAACTTTTTGAGTTGTCTCGTTTTGCACCCCAGAAAAAAAAAATTATTTTACAATTTCCAAACTTTTAGTTGCGTCTGATTTTGCTACTTGAATCAATTTAATTGAAACAACGTCATTTATTCAAGCTCGTAACTTGAATTAGAGAAATATACATTGCTTATTTCTTATAAACTTATCTTGATATTTAGATCGGTAAGAGTATTGTTCCGATAGATAACTCTTCCATAGAGTTCATTAATATCTAAGCTCATTAATTTACCCCCATCTATCTTAATGATAGGTCTTAACTCGGGAGGAAGAACTGGTAATAGACATAAAATCATCCATGGTTCTATATTTGTTCGAAGAAAATGCTTAGCCAATTCCATGCATTTAGCTAAAAAATCCATTCTTCTTCCAACCTTTTGATCTTCCCATTCATTCCCTGTGGACCCGTCTTCCCCCAACTCTTTCCATTCTACAAACGAATTTTCTAGAATAATGTTTAAATCTAGACCGACTAATTGTTCTCGAATAGCACCTGCACTGGTAGAGATTTCTCGATGGGAGCGGTCCAGACGAGCTTACTTCGATGGAGTTGCAGGCCCAAGGCCAATTCCTTCCTTGGGTCCTATATTTATTCGCTCTACATTACAGTCAGACGAAAGTAGACCAGCCAGGATCTACAACACCCGCTTACCCACCCTTACTTTTGTCATAAACTTGATTTTGAGATTGCAAATATCAAGATAAATTTTATATAAGAAATAAGCAATGTGTGTTTCTCTAATTCAAGTTACGGGATTGATTAAATGACGTCGTTTCAATTAAATTGATTCAAGTAGCAATATCAGACGAAACTAAAAGTTTGCAAATTGTGAGGCAATCTTTTTTTTTCTGGGGTGCAAAACGAGACAACTCAAAAAGTTTGAAAATTTACATGCCATAAACCTTTTTTAAAAAATTAAAGATATCCACGTCATTTTTCCGACCGCCACGTAAGCTCAGAATCACCGGAAAATGATTTGGGTAGCAAAAACAGAAAAAATAAAAAGTTTGGAAATTATGAGACAGATTTTTTTTCTGAGGTGCAAAACTAGACAACTCAAAAAGTTTGAAAATTTACGGGCCATTAACCCAAAAGAAAAATATTGAAAATATTAAATCCATTTTTTTCTTGGTATACATATGGGATTCAGCCCAATTTAAATGTTGATAGCCTGGATCCAGTTCGAGATTATTGGGCTAAGCCCATTTAAAATTTTTATGGGTCGAAAGAATTATGAAATGCAGACTTTTGAAATGTAAAATCGAAACTTTAGAATAGTACCTTGTCCATTTTAACTTCTTTACAAAGTAAAAGTATGAAAATCCTATAGTAATAGTACATGCTTATTATTTTAATAAGATTACATTTATTATTGATATTGAATCAAATGAACTATTATTATACATTATTGGAGATGTATATAATAATAATACAACATTTTACATATATTTAACGTACATTTTTTGAATTAATATACCTTGACGTTAACGTAAGTTATAATTTGCTTAGTTTGAACTCTCGAATTAATTTATTCTAAGGGTTTCATTTATTCTATATGATTTACTATTATTGAATTGAATAGAATTTTCCATATATTACACCCATCTCTCTGTTCACGAATAATTACCACCGACAAGTCATTTGTTATTAATTCAACTGTTATTGTATCATAGTTAGTTCCAAATATACTTTAAAAGTGATGTGGAGCAGCTAGCTGTGGATTATTTGGCGGCTAAAGATCGTGAAAAGGGTCGTCGACAATAAGATTTAATTCGGGCGTAACTTTCGTTTCCGGGCTCAGATTTCCTATTATACTAATATATTTCTGGAAGTGGAACGGCGATTCAGATTGAACTCATCGTGCAGCGCGCAATGACATAAGTGGTCCTGGGCCCAAATTCCTTCGTTAGACACTTTTGGCCTTTTAAATTAGGCAAAATTGCATATAAATTTCCGACCTTATTTCAAAATCGCATTTATATCCCGACCTTTTTCAATTAGCTCAAAAATTCTCCACCTTTTTTTATCGCAATTTCATCCCTTCGGTCAGTTTCCGATGAATTAAATGCTGACGTGTCACAATAAATGCTGACATGTCGCAATAAATGATGATCTGTATTAATTGTGATTGTGTGGCAAAGAAGAAAAAAAATATATACAAATAGAAATAAAAAAGATAAAGAAGAAAAATAGAAAGGAAAAATCCTAAATCTCAAATGACTTGTTATCGCAAGTCGCGACCTCCCATTCACACACAGAAGAGCATTTCTAACAAAAAATCCCAAATCTCCCAAAGTTCTTGAAATTTATTCTAAAGAATCACTCGGAAATGGTAATTAGGATAGTTTAATCCAACATTTTGTCATTGTGTGTATATTCTTCTTCGAAGGTGGTGGGTGTGGTCCCAAAGGTGTGTGAAGTAAGAATCTCTTAAATTGCAAAAACTATGGGAGACAAGTAGGTCCCCAATTTATTTTCTTTATGTAGTATTGCTCCAGTTATTGCTGCAAATTGTGATTTTTTATGCGAAATGTGAATTTCTTGAAAGCAACAGTTAGGGTTTACGGTTTTCTGCAAGAGTTAGGACTTTTTGCATCGTTTTTTGAGTTTCTTATAGAATAAAGGGTTTCCTCAATTTTTGTTGATTCATGTTCATCTTAAACGTTTCAGTGACTTATTTGCGGCTTATATTCATCATGGCGGACAATTTCATCAGTTGGAGGGTGACAATGTTTATGTTGGTGGGGAATGTGAGGGTACATTTAACCTCGATCCCAACTTATTTGGCTATTTTGATGCTGTTGATTTAGTGCAGAAACTAGGGTATTCCGGTTGGTCAAAATTTTGTTATCGAATTCCTAAGTCTCAATCATTTAGGACAATAAAATCTGATAAAGAAGTAATGGAAATGTTGTCTCTTCTGAAACCAGGAAGTCAAGTTCTTCATTTATATCTTGAGGGTGGGAAAACTGATATTGATGGTGGAGGTGCACAAGGTGAGTGTGAGGGTGAGAAGGAGGGTGAGGGTGGGTCTGTTGCAAGTGAAAAGAAGGGTGGGGTGGGGTCTGTTGCAAGTGAGAATGAGGTTAGGGGTGGGTCTGTTGGTATTGAACTCGAGGAATTAGATGATGACTTGAATATTGATTGAGATATTTTTCTAGAGAAATTGGATGTGAATGAGACAAAGAAACAGAAGGCTAAGGGAAGTAATGTGAATGAGAGGGAGAACAACAGGGCTAAAAAACAGAAGGGAAAGAGTGTTGTGATGACTGATAGACAAAAGAAGAAGGATAAGACTCTGGATGGGAATGAGAGTGAAGGTGAGGGTGAGTTTGCTGATGAAAGTAGTGAAGGATCAGAGTATTAACCTTGTCTTGATGAATTCATGAGGGCTGGTGAATCATCTGATGATGAGTTAGATGATGATGAATTAACATCTGAAGATGAAGAATACATAACAGCTAGGAAGAAGGTCAAGCTGGAGAGAATATATTTGATTTGATTAGTCTTGAGGGACCTACTGGATTTGGGTTTAAGCAAAGGCCGTTTTGTAAACATGCCAATTCTGCTTATGAATCTTCAGATGGTGATGTTTGTTCTGACTCCACAGATGAAGAGTTTGAGGGTAAGAGAAGTAAGAAATTCAGGTATGTGTATGATCCAAGATCTAATCTTGAAACACTTGAGCTTAAGCTAGGTATGAGATTTGATGATGGCTTCCACTTGAGGAAAGTGTTGAAAGACAATGCCATAGCAAATGGCATGTATATAAAATTTAGCAAGGTGAGTAAGCACACGTGTGGGGCTGTTTGCAAACCACCTTGTGAGTGGAGGATTTATGGTTCTCTTGTGCAGAAAGAAGACATCTTTTGCATCAAGAGATGTTACACTGAGCACACATGTACCAGAAAAACAAATAACAAGCTGGTGAGCTCAAATTGGATTGCTGAAACGTATTTGCCTACTTTGAGAGTGAATCCTAACATGCCAATTCGTATGTTAGCAGAGGATATTAGACTAAGGTTTCTTACTGTTGTGCCTAGGGATAGATTGTACAGAGCAAGATCTAAGGCTCATGATATCATTAGAGGGTCAGTTGAAGAGCACTATGGTTTGTTGAGGAGATATGTTGCTGAATTGATAAGAGTTGACAGAGATGGCAAGTACAAGCTGTTATTGGGTGAGGGGGCAGTCTTTAGAGGACTCTACATAGGACATAGTGCCTTAAGAGATGGGTTCAAGAAGAGTTGTAGGCCAGTAATTGGCCTTGATGGGTGCTTCCTCAAGACTTATCTTGGTGGAATGTTATTGTGTGCAGTTGCAAAAGATGACAACAACCAAATGTTCCCTATCTCTTGGGCTGTGGTTGAGGTTGAAAATGAGGCATGCTGGACTTGGTTCCTTGAAATTCTCCTTGAGGATCTTGCTATTGGAGATGGAGGTGGTTGGACTTTTATAAGTGATTAACAAAAGGTGAGTTACTAGATTATTATCTAATCTTAGATGTTCTTGTGGCTATTTTTTGATTGCTTTATCTTGTGTGTCTGATTACAGGGATTGATGAATGTTGTAAGCAAATTGGCACCAATGGCTGAGCACAGAAACTATGCTAGGCATGTGTATATGAACTGGAAGAAATAACATAAAGGAACAAGTCTTAAGAAGATCTTTTGGAGGACTGTCAAAAGCACATACATGGTTGAATACAAGCAGAATCTGGAGGATATGAAAGCAGAGAATGAAGATGCACATGCTGGCTTTGTTGCAAGAGAAGTGCAGAAATTCTGTAAGCTCTTCATTTCTTTACATTCACGTAGTGATATGATTTTCAACAATATTGTTGAGACCTTCAATGGTTATATACTACAAGCAAGAGGCATGCATATCATCCACATGTGCGAGCATATTAGGAGAGACTTGATGGTTAGGTAGGTAAAAAATCTTAAGAAGATAGCCATGGTGTCTGATGATGTGTGTCCTCGTATTATAAAGAAAATAGAGAAGTACATAAAAGAAAGTGTGCGGGCTTATGTATATCCTAATTCTGATGACAAGTATGAAGTGCATCATAATGGTGAGATTTTTGTAGTGGACATGAAGTTGAAAACATGTACTTGTAGGGGGTGGGAGTTAACTGGGAAACCTTGCAAACATACATGTGCTGCTGTTCACTTTAAAGGTGAGCATCCAGCAGCATATGTACACCCCTATTATCATGTGGAAAGGTATCTGCAAGGATACAAGTTTGCTATTGAGCCTATAGTCAGGGGCGGTTTTTTGGGGTGCGCCGGGTGCTCGACCGCACCGGGCCCCAAAAAATCGAGGGCCCCAAAATTTTAGACCCTTATAGTATGTGTATATATATATATATATTCTAAATTCATATAATGAGTAAAATATCTATTAGCACAGTTGGTTAAGTCTCATTTGATCAATAAGGAGGTCATGGGTTCAATTCCCCTCAACCCATTTTTGCATTTTCGCATCATTTTTTAATTTTCTGCCTTAATGGGCCTAAAAAAATCATTTCATTTGTACTAAAAAGTTGAAAACCCTAAGAATATGAAACATCTCTCTCGTCTCAATTTCTTATTTTGCTAATAAAATACTCATTTGCATTTTTCCCAACTTTCCACTGAGTCTGAGTTCTCTCTCTTTGCCTCTCTCACCGTCTTCTTCTCCTAAAAAATTCATTTCATTTTTACTAAAAAGTTGAAAACCCTAAGAATATGAAACATTTCTCTCGTCTCAATTTCTTATTTTGCTAATAAAACACTCATTTGCATTTTTCCCAACTTTCCTCTGAGTATGAGTTCTCTCTCTTTGCCTCTCTCACCGTCTTCTTCTCGCTGACTCTCTTAAATCTTAATCTCATCATCTGTTTACAAAATTACAATAATCTTTTGGCAAAAAAGTTGTAGTACTGATCCGTGAAATTGCAAGGTAACTTGTATAAAAATTTCAATTGTATTTTATTTTAATTAATTTCTCTCAATAGTTTAAATAATTAAATTGGTTACGTTTTCTCATGTAGGTTGCAATTTGCAAACTTGCACATGTTAAGAGGAATTCCGAATTCATAGACTGATAGACTATATTATACTGGTGCTATCTTTTATCTCTTGACTCTTCTAATATTTGATATTAATTAATTTTTCTTTTATTCTTTCTTATTTCTTACTTTGTGTGATTGTGTTTAATATGGTTCGATTGAATGCGATCTTCTGGAAGAAATTGATGATGAACATGTTGTCAATGATTTTGTTTCAAAACTTTCAAGAAGAGCAACTCGTTTTTAAATGAATTATCTTAATTTTTGTGTGTTTATTATTCATAATTTGACATACAATTTCTCTCTTAATAAAGTACTTTTGGTTTAATTCTTAGTTATTATGAATAAAAGGGCCTAAATTTATGAATTCGCACCGGACCTCCGATTTCTTAGCCCCGCCCCTGCCTATAGTTGGTGAGAATATGTGGCCTGAAGCTGATGGATACAAGGTAAAACCTCCTGTAATTAGAAAAATGCCGGGCAGGCCTAACAAGGTTAGGAGAAAGGATCCTGAGGAAGATCCTAGAAATTCATACAAGCTCAAGAGATTTGGGCTTGTTATGACATGCCAAAACTGCTTCCAAAAAGGCCACAATTCAAAGACTTGCAAAAAATGAAAAGGTTGCAGCTCCAGCAAAGGTAATTGACTTTGATTGCTTAACATTAATCTCTTTTGATTGTTCACTAATATTTGTTTCATGAATCAAGGAAAAAGAGGTCGTCCCAGAAAATACACAGATTAGACACCAAGGCTACAAAAGAACAAGGGTCCTGTAACCTCAACATCTCAGAAGCAAAGAAGAGTGAGGAGGCAGCCTTCTTCCTCAGGTTCTACACTCACTAGAGCTCCAACAACTGGAAATGATGGTCCTTCTACTCAAGAGAGTAGAGTACCAGCTGTTAGAACTTAGAAAGTGATGTTAGTATTAGGCATGAAGGCCTATTTTTTACAAGTTGATCCTTCAAACTTGTATTTCTTTTGTTAATCTAATACTTGGATTTTGTGATATCAACTATTGTGACTTGTGTACTAAACATGTACTCTCTTGGATTGTGATTTCAAGAGAGTTTTGATCCTTGGATTGGTTAATTTTTTTGATGCAACTTATCAATGAAATCAGGATATATTTTGTGTAGTTTCTCTCTTTATTTTCATGCAATTGGTGATATATTTGGTGATATATTTGCTGCAACTTAAACATCAAATTCATAACAAAATTTCTTGCAATTTACAAAGCAAATTCATACGTAGTTGGTGATATATTTGCTGCAACTAAAATATCAAATTCATAGCAAAAAAATGTTGCAAATTTAGAGCAAATTCATACGCAAAATTACATAGCAAATTGAGAGCAAATACATAGCAAATTTAAAAAGTCGGGATTTAAATGCAATTTTGCAATAAGGTCTGGAATTTATATGCAATCTTGTGTGCGTGAAAAACGACGTCGTTTCTTCAGTCGGAAGGATTTGCCATGTCAGCATTTCTGACTTCCATCTCAACATTTAATTCATTGGAAACTGACCGGAGGGAAGAAATTGCTATAAAAAAAAGGTGGAGAATTTTTGAGCTAATTGAAAAAGGTCGGGATATAAATGCGATTTTGAAATAAGGTCGGGAATTTATATGCAATTTTGCCTTTAAATTATTTTCGTTTATTTTCTATTTGTTTCCTTTTGGGATTTTGTTTCCTTTTCGATCTAGGGTTTATTTTCTAGGCCTACAAATACATTATCACATGTATTGGGAGAAGACTTTGATACTTTTCTGATAATTAAATTACTTTTCTTTCCCGTACGAAGAGTGTTTGTCTTCTATGTTATTTACCCCCGTGTGAAAAAGCATGTCCACATTCGAATTTTAGCGCTCTCTTTCTTCGTTACTTAGTTACTTTAGTACTACATATACACAAAAAATCATGATTCAATCGGTTGAACCAATAATAGACCACAATTTGGATGTCTCACGGGTTCGAGCTCTAATTTGATTTTTAAAAACACTGCTTACCCACACAATCAAAGCCAAATAATAAGGGAGATGATGATGATGTGTGTGTGTTTCTCTTTCTTTTTATAGTAACCTTTTTTCAAACTTTTGAATTTTAAAGGAGGTGGAAAAAGTCGAGCGTAAAAGAAGGTAAATACAGTGCGCCTGACGCTCCCCTACTATGTTGGGCGGGAATAAGACAACAATTATTTCAAACAAATAAAATACTACTACTAACAAAATTCAAAATAATTATAAATAAATATAATTATTTATGGAGGAGCTTCAATGAATACTGGTCTTATTCAACTCCATAAACATCACATGCTCTGGTACTCGATTATTTGAGGAAATACAAACTGTAATTCTGAATTAAAAAAAAAGGAATTATTATCTGTTAATAGCTTTCAAGAAAATTGGTGGGTGGGTTGGAATCTGATTTTTTTTTTTTTTGCTGATTAATCTTTTTCAAGATTCATTTTCCTTTGGGATTTCTGTAAAACCCAGAAAAAATATACTGATTTTTGATGTTTGTAATCTGGGTTCTTTGAGAGAGAAGTTGAGGTTTTCTGTGGAGGGATTCTTGATTTTTCTTCACAGGTAATGTTTCTACTAAAATCTGCTCTCTCTGCTCTCTCTCTGCTCTCTCTCTCTCTCTCTCTCTCTCTCTCTCTCTCTCACATTGTGATTAGGTCTTTTTTAGGTGGGTTCAATAGTAATCTTCATGTTTTCATTTCTCTGAGTTTTGATTCTTTTGGGGTTTGATTTGAAATCTTATTACATGGGCTGCTGACAATGATGACATATTTATTGTGTGAAAAAAATTTCGTGGGTCTCTCATTTTTATTTTATATTTGTACTACTATAATTTTGTGTGGACGCGGCCATTCCAAAATCAGACTGTTTTTGTATCTATGCTATTCTTTTTTGAGAATTATTGTTCATAAAAGGAAGACTTTATTTTAAAGGAATGTTGGTTTGATTTCATTTTCGTGAATGTTGAGATGAAGTGAAGTCTTGAATTCACAGTGAGAGAGTTGGATTGAAAGCAAAGACTGCAAAATTCAATCTAAATTCATTTCTTGAAGATAGAATCAATCAGTTCTATTTCTACTTCATTTGCATTTGCCTGTAACTTCTGTGATTTCTAATGATTTTAGGATTGCTTTGAGAGTTGAATGCTTGACTGAGGCGACGAGGTTGGGGGCGTGTTTGGTCGAAGTTAGAGATGGAGAAGAAGAAATGGCTGTGGAAGAGAAAACCCTCAGAGAGGAGCCCTGGTGATAGTGAAAGCTCAGGATCATTTTCTTCTCCTTCTGAGAGATATTCGGACGAACAGGTAGATATATATGTTCATCCTCAGCTGACATAGTTTAGTCTACTTGTTATGCTTACTCTGTGTGCGCGCGTGTGTGTGTGTGTTTAATCACCTTAGTGTTGGGATATTCAGTCGGACGAACTGGTAGATATACATGTGTTCATTCTCAGTTGACATAGTTTACTCTACTTTTTATGCTTACTATGTGTGTGTGTGTGTGTGTGTAATCAACTGACTTAATGTTGGAATATTCTTCAGTCGGAAGAACAGGTAAATATATGTTCATCCTCTAAGTTGATGTAGTTTAGTCTATTTGTTATGCTTACTCTATGTGTGTGTGTATAATCAACTGAATAAGTGTTGGGATGTTCGATTTGTTGTGTTGCTGTTAAAACTCGAATCCGTCTGCTTTCTTTGAAGCAGCATAGGAAGTGAAACTTGTAACATTAGTTAAACTATGATTGATGGGATGTTCGATTTGTTGTGTTGCTGTTAAAACTCGAATCCGTCTGCTTTCTTTGAAGCAGCATAGGAAGTGAAACCTTGTAACATTAGTTAAACTATGATTGATTGACTGATGTGTGCTACATTTTCCATTTCTTGATCTTATGTTGTAGTGAACTTGGTTATAACTAGGATCACTATATCCGAATTTCAAAATATTATGATTATTTGTTTTGAGAGAGAGAAATGGAGGTCTTAGAAAATGCTCATTGTAAAATTTGAAAGGAAAGAGTTCTGTATCTTTTAGTAATTTATTCATTAAATTGGAAGCAGGATGTGTCGAGGGAATCTCCAAACGGTAGCTTAGAGTCACCGGAAATCATATCTAAGCTATCGTTTACTGATGACGAAGTAAAAGAAAACATGAAAAGACTGACGGAAAAGCTATCCGCTGCTCTTGTGAATGTCAGTGCTAAAGAAGATCTCGTTAAGCAGCATGCTAAAGTCGCTGAAGAAGCTGTGGCTGGTGAGCATTTTGCTACTTTGGTGCCGTTTTCTGCTTAATTTTCTCGTCTTCAACGTATTTTATATTGTCGTACATTGTTTTTAAACAACTTGTTTTGCATATCAAGGGTGGGAAAAGGCGGAAAATGAGGTGGCAGCATTGAAGCAACAGCTTGAGGTTGCATTGCAGCAGAACGTGAGCCTAGAAGTTCGAGTCAGCCATCTCGATGGTGCTCTCAAGGAATGTGTCAAACAACTGAGACAAGGGCGGGACGAGCAGGAAAAAAGAATCTCCGATGCCATAGCGGAGAGAAATAGGGAGTGGGAATCCAAGAAAGTCGAACTTGAGAAGCAAATCCTTCAGCTTCAAACCAAAGCTGAAGCTACACGACACGGAAATTCTGCTTCTATAGACCCTAAGTCTCTCCTCGTTCTCGAGAGAATGGAGAACGAGAACGCACTCCTAAAGCAAGAGCTGAAATCTTGCTGCAAGGAGTTAGAAAGTGTGACCGTCGAAAGGGATTTAAGCATACAAGCTGCAGAATCGGCTAGCAAGCTGCAATTAGATAATATAAAGAAGGTTGCTAAGCTTGAAGCTGAATGTCGAAGGCTTCAATCTATTGCTCGAAAATCATCTCCCATGAGCAATTTGAGGCCTGCAGCCACTTCCCATTTTTATGCCGAATCCTTAACCGATAGTCACTCAGACAGCGGGGAGAGGCTGAATTCAATGGAGATCGATACTTGTAGGACTAGTAACGTGGACAGGAACGGGTCGGAACCAAGTTGCTCGGACTCGTGGGCATCAGCCTTGATTGCAGAGCTCGATCAATTCAAAAACGAAAAACTTGTGCCAAGAAACCTAACATCCTGCTCCGTCGAATTTGATATGATGGACGATTTTCTGGAGATGGAGCGCCTAGTTGCTTTACCTGATACCAAGAGTAATACCCCTTTTACGACATCTGAATCTGCTTCTGGGGAATCCATTTCGATGGATAGTCCGCTTAGATCTGAGCTTGATTCCATGACTCAACGAGTAGCTGAATTAGAAAAGAAGTTAGAGAAGATGGAAGCTGAGAAAGCTGAACTCGAGGCTGCTTTAGATGAAAGTCGGGGATCGATCAAGGCAGCACAAGATAGGATGGCTGAAGCCGAAACCAAGTTGGAAGAACTGCAGAAAGAGCTGAAAGGCGTAAATGAGGCAAAGGAGTTGCTCGAGTCTCAGTTCATCAGCATGGAAGTAGATTCAAGAACCATGTCTGCAAATGTTGATCTGCTAAACGCAGAAATTGAAAAGGAACGAACGTTATCAGCAAAACTGTCGGTCAAGTGTCGAGAGTTGGAGAGCGACCTAACCAGAACAGTCCAAGAAAGCGCCTTGCAGAAAAATACAGTAAATTCAAATGGTGAACTCAAAATAAAACAGGTCAGCTGCAGCATTTTTGAAATACTTTCATCTATGTTTATGTGATTTATGTACTTCATGCAATGTTTGTTGTACTTTTCTTACTGCAGGAGGATCTAGCTGGAGCTGCTGATAAACTCGCGGAATGTCAGAAAACGATAGCATCTCTGGGAATGCAGCTCAAGTCTCTTGCAACATTAGAAGATTTCTTGATTGACACTTCCAACATACCGGGATTCTCTAGCGCCGGCATACCTAAGGTACCTTCTAACGATGATGAATTCAGTAATACGAACCAAACAATGATGAGGGACAAGCCTAGTAATGTGGAAAATGGGAGCAGTGAGGAATCATTGGCATTATCAACATCCTCAAACATCCATGTCACTGCTGCCAAGAGCAGGAATGGTTTTGGGAAGTTCTTCTCTCGAAGCAAGAGCGGCGCAGAGCTCAGTAATCGGCACGATTAGGGCAGGTTTATCTTTAATCTAGGCATAAGTGAGGGATTTGTTGCTGTGGAGGTTGCTGATTAAATCCTGTTTGATTGGCAATTACTTGTGAAAATGGTGTCACAGCAGAAATGTATGGATTGTCAAAGGATCATTGATTTTTCAATGGATTTTTGTTGTTTGTTCCATGAGGGTTGTTATCTTCTTGAGATTTGATCACTTTACCATAAGTTTTAGAGATGGTCTTTGGTAGGTGGACTTCACCATACGGTTGGTGCAGTCCATCCAGTTTTATTTATTAATTATTTATTTATCATTAATTAATCATAATTAATCTATACAGTTGATCAATATTTCAGAATTTAAGTGACTCAAAAAAAAATAAAAAAAAATCAGAATTTAAAATAAAATTTGGCGGGTGAGAGTAGTTGAAAGTTAAAACCATTTTGTGGTTTCTACTAGTATATCAAAATGGTTTTAATTTTTGGATCCACTTTTTTCATTCTACTAATATCATGATAAGGAATTTGCTGATCATGTCCAATAATTTCTGACATTTTTTGTAGCTTGCAATATGATGAAATATGTGATTAATTATGTAACTTGCTTGTATCCATCTCAAAGAAAAAAGAATAATGCTTATCTCTACATATTTCAGTATAATTTGATTATCAATGAAGTTTGTATTTTATTATTTTTTATACATTTTACGCTTCTTCGTGCATCATATATATATTCTAAAAAGAAAAATAAGTTGTACCATGAATAGTATAATGTGATAGAATTATTGTATTATAATATGCTAACATACACACATTATATAAAACACAATAAAAGAATTATAAAACCTCCAAAAATTAAAAAATATGAATAATTAATTATTTATTATTATGTCCATATATTAAATATATATTTATTTTAGTGTCATGTCACAATCGTCCTACTTGCCACTCGAGCAAAGCCTAATAAGAAAAGGAAAGAAAAATTTTCAGTCCATATATATAACGATGGCATATTTCCCTTCTCATAAAAAAAGAAAAATTTAGTCCAAATACAACGATGGATTTCTTCATCCAAGTTGATTGATTTCCTTCAATAGTTGGCCATATTAATTAAGGGGCTATTTCTATTTTTCTGGGGACATAAAATTGACTTTGTGGCAGTGGTTACTATACTTAGCCTTTTTTGGCATCTTCCAATTTATGGATCATGTCCCCATTAAATAAGAAGATACTTTTGTCTGTGAGAGGGTAAATCAAATTGTATATATTCAAACAAAAAGAAAAATAAATAAATAAAACATAAAGATCAGTAATTGAATCGACAATTATAACTTTCTATATATAAGAGAGCAATATCAATTGTCTTGGCAGTAAATTGGCTCTAGATTTTGCAATGTTAAGTAAATTATGATAGAGATTGCAACTTGACAAATTTGATTCGATTACATAGGTAGTAAAATTGGCTGTCAAATTTAATGCGAAGTTAGGTAAGTAGTTCGAGGGTTTTTTTCTTTTTTTTATTTTTTTTTCTTTTTTTTTTAAGTAAAAATGGGATTCTCATTAAGAGTACTAGAGGTACTCAGGAACGAAACATGTACAGGACTGAACTAGAAGAACAACAAGAAAACAGAAAAATGAAAACAACTAAAATTTCGCAGGAATACAATTAATAGGATATGAACTCCAATCGTGAAGAGAAACACAAAAAAAAGAAGGAGACTTCAACCATTTCGAGTTAATTAATCTTAATCAATTGTTACCAAATGAGCTTTGAAGATTTTTTTTTTTGGAGGGGACTTGAGGTTGTCAAACCGAATTATTTTTAATAATTTAGAATAATTGTCATTTTTGTTTATAATAACTATGACTTGTATTTCAATAAATAATTGTCACATTTTATCGTATGTTGATGATACATTTGTAGGATGCTACTAACCCAGATCAGATCTTCTATTACATTCAATGTTACATCTCCTATTGCATTAACAAGAGAACGACACGTGGCGTGATTATGGGTTTAAATTTTAGGGAATATATTTTCCTTATATATACCCTAAATCTTGAACCCTTAGTCATGCCACATGTCATTCCCTTATTAATACAATAGTAGATGCAATATGGAAAGGCAATAGAGGATCTCATTTGCTACTAACCTATCTCTGAAACGGTCATTTTTGGTACATGCATGGTCGTGAGATCTTTAAAATTTTGATAGGTTTAGATTCGGAAATTTGCTTTAGTATTATTTTCTGGAAACTGGTTGAAAGTTCGAGAATCTTTTTTATACCTTATATAAATGATCTAATAATTAATGCGAGTAATTAGTTTTTATGAGCATATAATGCATTTTTTTTAGAAATTTTATCTGCTCATAATTTTGAGATAATGCATCACTACTTTGAAAAAGTATATGTATATATTATAACGTAGCTAAAAGCAATAAATTATTTGGTAAAAAAAGGCCATTTTTTTTAAGCCAAAGATTTCTAGAAAATACTAGTTGGCGTTTACTGACTACAAATAATTATGGCAAACTCAACGTGCTTTTTCTCTATTTAGAAGGTAGTGCTATTAAATTATAGATGCCACAACAACGCGTTGAAGAAATTGGAATCTCCTATTTTTGTTTTCTGTATAGAGAAATAAACTTTTACTTTATTTAACAATGTTAAATGAAATATAATAGTGACATATATATTACACATTTCTATATACTGTATGTCCTTCGATTGAATAATTATGACAAACTTAAAATCCATTTGATTTCTTAATTAAAACTTGAAAATGAGATTGAAAGCAATTTAGCACTAATTTAGTACCTTAACATAGAATTGAATGTTGAAAAAGGAGACGACTAGTCGGTTTATTTTTAATTCCATGATTGCAAGCGCACTCCTTATATGGAGTATATTACAGTAGTGACTCAATAAAAATTTAAAATATTAATATTCTATTAAAAGTTTTTTTTTTTTTTTTTTTTTAAAACCATACTCCCTTAAGAGATACTTCCTCCGTCCCTAAATAATAGTCATCTTTCCATTTTTAAGCCGTCCCCGAATAGTAGTTATTCCATTTGAAACATGACCCTACCACTATCTAAATCTTTTTTTATTCTTTTCTCCACTCACAAAAGTGAGTTCTTTTCTCCACCAATTTAACTACACTTTTTATCACCTTCTCTACTCACAACCACCTAACTTTTATTAAAACAAGTGCCGAACTTAAACACTACTAGCACTTAACAACTACACTTTTATCACTTTTCACTAACTACATAACTTTTATTAGGCCCGTGCCGAACTCAAATAGCTCTGCTATTCATGGACGGAAGAAGTATTAACCGGTTGAGTTTTATGAGCTTATCAAAACTCAGTTTATTAGAACTATAAACCATTTCCCCAGATATTTACGTGATTACTTACTAGCTTTGAAGTATTACCCCCTAATCCTCGTTATACGCATATAGGTTGAGCTAGTCATACTTAATTTTTTTAAATACTCTATATTTTATCTTTTACATGCAATTCGCATGTTATTGCACATGCACAAGAATTGATTCACTTCACTGCGTATTGAAATAACATCTACAAGTTCTCACCACACATTTTCTGAGAAACTTTTCAAGGATGGCTCATCCCAATGATCCCTCTATCAAATTCCTTAAACTCTTCTTTGA
The DNA here is from genome assembly GCA_029490685.1 of Schizonepeta tenuifolia. Lineage (NCBI taxonomy): Eukaryota > Viridiplantae > Streptophyta > Magnoliopsida > Lamiales > Lamiaceae > Schizonepeta > Schizonepeta tenuifolia. The sequence continues at coordinate 121,334,635 of CM055956.1, forward strand.
ATATACAATCTCAATTTATTCATGCCACATGGAAGTAAAAGTAAGGAATAATAGCTGGTGCAAAAATACAGACAAATAGCAGCTGCAGTTAACATCATAAATATTCTACCCTTCTAGAATTGGCAATATTTGAGCCGTATCAAGCTCATCGGGCTTTCGCTCTCATTTTGAACGGGCCTAATCTGGTCCGATTGTCCATCAGACTGGGCCGATTTGTCGAGTTGGATCAGTCTGAACTCATTTCACCACATCTAGTTACACCTCGGATTCTTTACTCCCTATGATGTTTCATCTATTTCATTCGTCGAATTTTTGACATTTGGCAACTTGAAAATAATTATATACCCTATTTGGATGGAATAAATCCTAGTCAATATCATATGTATGTCGTTCGGGTTAGCAGCACCGAGGGGTTTACCAAATGAAAGACGAAATGAGAGTAGGAAATCCAATTTGATATACTTATTTCAACTATTTGAATTACCTGCTCAAAAACAAAATTGAATTACGAATTGAAATACGAACGAAATTGAGAGACCAACTGTCGACCACAAAGTCTCTCTCTCTCTCTCTCTCACTCACTGTAAAAAGTAGCTAAAGTCCGGCCTCCGCATATATAAATAAGATAATATCACACGAGTTCAAACCAAAGTAAACACAATTCACAAGTTTGTAAGATTTTGAGATAGGGTGTGGAAAAATCAAGGCGCCACGGTGGAATCGAAGCGGCCCCACCGAAGCCCACGTGGCAGCCCTTTGAAGGGCAGTCGAGATCGCGCGAAACACCAACCTCTTATCAACTAGTTAGTCAGTTAATAATCTCTCTCACTAAAATCTCCCGTCTTTCTTTCTTTCTCTCTCCTCTCCGACCCGGGCCGGTTTTCCACCCGACCCGTTTCCTGCCATGTCCGCCATTGCTACCGCTGCCGCTCTCTCTCTTCCGATCACTTTCTCTCGATCGAACAAGTATAACGCCAAAAAGGTAATTTTATCGAGTCTCGTTTTTCAATTTGTTGTTTTCGTTTTTGCTGCCGCCGATTTTGGTTGAGCTGTTTGGAAGTTTCCATAATTGGAAACGGAAGTTATATTCCTTGCTGATTGTTGCTACGTGCATGGTGATGGTATACTTCATTTTTCTGCAGATGAGATATCAGAATTTATGTGTAAATATTGGATAATTTGATAGTAGATATATATTTTTTTTCAAATTATACTGATTTAATTTAATGTCGTAGAAATTTCAAATTATTTCACCAGAGAGGCTTTTATTTATCAAGTTTTGCTAGCTATAAAAATTGAAAATTTCTGTGATGATTGATATATTTATGTATGACAAAGATAACGAGTTTTCTTTTTGAAGTAATAAAAGCATTGTGGTTTATTTTTATGCAAATATTTGCCATTAGAAGATTACAGTTTACCTTCTTAATCGTTTGAAGATGAGCAATTGTGCTACAACTTTTCCTTTTTTTTTTCCTTCTTCTTCAAAATCTGGAGGAACTTTCGTATTGTACATGAGTTTCTTGAATGATCAGATCACTATTATTTTGCATTATGTTGTCAATCTTGGTTCAATATAACATTGGGGATCAAAAGGTCTTTTGTTTTAAGCATGTTTTTATATTTGGTTTTATATAGTAATATGTGAATGTGTGCAATAATCCTCGATTGTTGGCTAATTTTTGGTGCGTATTGGATGTCAGTGTCTCAGGGGAGGTTTTGGAGTGTTTGCTATCATCGGAGACGAGGGTGGGCTGGTTGAGAGGCGAAGTCCTTGGACTGCACTCTTTGATGTAGAAGATCCACGGTTGAAGATCCCTCAATACAAAGGCAAGTTTCTCGACGTGAATCAAGCTCTAGAGGTGGCTAGATATGACATACAATACTGTGATTGGAAAGCTAGACAAGATGTTCTCACAATCATGCTTCTGCACGAAAAGGTTTAACTATCTATTCCTCTTTAGCATTTTTCTTTTTCTATGTGGTTTAGCTATTTATTCTGAAATCTTGAATTGCATATGTATAGGTTGTGGAAGTATTGAATCCTCTTGCTCGAGAATTCAAATCTATTGGAACTCTTCGTAAGGAGCTAGCCGAGTTGCAGGAGGAACTTGCACAAGCCCACAACCAGGTATATAATTCTTGTTATATGCTAGAATGAAATTTTGTTTGAATGGAAGGTAAAGATGAAAATCGAAGTTGTTCATAATGTCGAGGGCTTTAGTACTGCTGCTGAGGTGTGGTGCAATCTTGAATATATGCAGGTACATATATCAGAAGCAAGGGTGTCGACTGCTTTGGATAAGCTAGCGTATATGGAAACGCTGGTTACTGATAAAATCTTACAAGACAGAAACACGACGGGGTCTGACTTGCTACTACCTACGCCAAGTACTTCCACTCCATCTCTTGCAGGTGTGAAGAGCAGGCAGCCCAAGAGAAGCATTAATGTGTCTGGTCCCGTCCAACCTTACAATGATCGTCTCAAAAACTTTTGGTACCCCATTGCTTTCTCTGCAGGTCTTAAGGATGACACCATGGTGAGCCTATATTCCAAACCTCGTTTTCACTCAATATTTGTCCATCTTTCTATGATTTGTGAAGTTTCTTGCTGGATGAAGTTCGTTTATCCCTTTCATCATCTTACTTTCTTCTTGATATGATTTCTGTGTCAGATGCCAATTGATTGTTTTGAAGAACCTTGGGTGCTCTTCCGAGGAAAGGATGGCAAACCGGGGTGTGTTCAGAATACTTGTGCTCACAGAGCCTGCCCTCTCCATTTAGGTTCAGTTAATGAGGGCCGTATACAATGTCCTTACCACGGTAAGTTAATAAGGAAAGTAGTAAACATTTAAATAGTGTGTTATCAATTAGAAGATTACTGATCGTCTTATCATCATCAGGATGGGAATACTCTACAGATGGAAAATGCGAGAAAATGCCCTCTACGAAGTTACTCAACGTGAAGATCAGGGCATTGCCATGCTTCGAGCAAGAGGGGATGATATGGATTTGGCCAGGGGACGATCCTCCAACAGCAAGCCTTCCTTCGTTATTACCACCTTCTGGATTTCAAATACATGCTGAGGTATATATTCAACTATTACTGTTACATTTTAATTATATTCGATAGAACATTCTTGATCTTGATTTCGATCCTCGTTCAAAAACAGATTGTTATGGAACTTCCTGTGGAACATGGTCTCCTTCTGGACAACCTTTTGGATCTTGCACATGCTCCATTTACCCATACTTCGACGTTTGCTAAGGGATGGAGTGTTCCCAAGTTAGTATTCCTTTTCACTTATCTACACATCCATAGTAATTAGTATGTTCATCAGCAATAAAATTTGAAGAAATTGCCCACAAATGTCTCACATTTTCGTTAATAATCGTGGAAATAGGAAAAAATGTCATTACAAACCAGAAGAAGACTTATTTTCTTCTCTTTATTTTCAGCTTGGTGAAATTTTTGACACCTGCATCTAGTCTGCAAGGGTATTGGGACCCATATCCCATAGATATGGAATTCAAACCGCCTTGCATGGTGCTATCGACAATCGGGATCTCCAAACCTGGGAAATTAGAAGGTCAGAGTACAAGAGAGTGCACGACACATCTTCACCAGCTTCACGTCTGCTTACCGTCTTCTAGACAGAAGACGAGACTGTTGTACAGAATGTCACTGGACTTTGCTCCGATTCTGAAGCACTTTCCCTTCATGCAACACTTATGGAGATATTTTGCTGACAAGGTAAAGCAAAATTCACTTTGATTGTATCCATAAAATGCTTGTTGGTATTTATTTCAAACTTCCAATTCTTGATATGCAGGTTTTGAATGAGGATCTGCGGCTTGTACTCGGTCAGCAGGAGCGGATGCTCAACGGTGCAAATGTTTGGAACTTGCCTGTGTCGTATGACAAGCTGGGAGTAAGGTATAGGCTATGGAGGGAGTCAGTCGAACGAGGATCGCCCTTCAGCAAATCGCCATACAACTTTCCTGATGAATAGGAATTGCTTGGCTTTCTCCCCGTTGCTCCTACTCCTTCAACCATCGGCTTCTACTTGGTTTCGCCCCGTTGCCCTGCAGAGGATGCACGTCGTTCTGGTTCATCGTACCCGTTGATATTCAACAAGAAGTGATCAGAGTTCAACATTAGATGGTCTGAATCTAAACACACAGCCTTAGTGACAATAAGAGAAATCACAGCCTTTGCAATTCTATAGGTTTTGTCCTTGTACAGTTTTGCCCCTCCTAATTATTTTTTGCTTCACCCAGTGACAGAAAATTCCACTAGGGTCACTGATTTTTTCTTCTTCTTTTTCCAACTTTGCCTTGTTACAAGAAATGTCAGTTGTATCATATGCTGAAATTATGTTTAATACTATAAATGAAAGTTTGAATCCAAGTAGAGTGTCAATTTTAATGATTTGTTGCAGTTTCGACCTAACTAATATTTTGTGCAAGATTGGAGTTGAGATAGTCCAAAATTAAAAAGAGCTTTAGAAATCAATTGGATATTAAATTGCAATTAACCCAAACTATAATACAATCCTATGTTTCTGGATTACAATACAAACAATATTACATTCATACAATATTATTTAAGCTAGCAAGATACAATATAGGGTATAAACTGTAGATACTATACTTTTTATGTTGGTTTCCAAACTGCAAGTAGCTCTTGAAACATCTCTACAACTAGTTCTCTATCAGCCTGCCTGAAGAAATCATTCATTTCTTCTCTCACATCATAAATCTTGCCAAAATCAAGCAAGTATATCAAGCACCCCTTCTTCAATTTATCAAGCTGGTACAGCCAAGCTTCCTGTAGCCTCCCGAGCACGTTTCCCGAGTTAATATCTTCGAGCAGGCTTTCTTCACAAGCATCCTTTAAGTCTATAATGTCGTACTTGTTTGCTGCGCCCAACAATGCTAGCCGGTGCTTCCAAAAGTCTTCCTGGCTTATTGTTCCGTACAAGTAACTAAGAAGGGCCATGCAAGACTCCGATGTCATATCTTCAATGTCGATCGTTGAAGACTCTTTCTCCTTGAGATCGTGCTGGAACATGCTCTGGAAGACGGGAGAGCTAGCAGAAAGAATAGCTTTGTGAGCCTGTAGAGATCCATCAGAGGTGTTGATGGTGACATCTGCATGAATCGCCTCGCCAAGCATGCGAGAGAGGCATGTCAGAGTGCTTTGAGTTGCTCGAGTTTGCATCAGGCCGTCGCTGGGCCATATAGAAATGCCTTCTCCACCCTGAAGTGAAGGCTGTTCAGAAGGGAGATTAAATGAAGCCTTTTACCAATATGCATATCTCAAAGCATACTATTTAAATGTTCTCACCATAAAAGTTCACTAACACGGCTCAATTTTTACTCTGTACTTATCATGATTCTACAATATGATCTATTAGTAATAGAAATATATGATAGAACACTCACATCTAGAGGGCAGATCTTAAGGTCCAAAAACTCGACATCAATGACAAAACGTCCTTGAAAGTTGGTATCAATTGGACAAGCAAAGTCGTCACTTGAACGAAGCAGTCTCTCATGAACTGCAGCATAGAAAAACGGATATCAATCAGAACCTAGGAATGGCATCTATGCAACATATGTATATATATAGATACATACATTCAAAATATAGTTGATGTCAATTCTCAAACTTTCAACCATAATGCAGGTGATCATAGGTGGAAGGGTGCATTTCTCCCGCTAACTCGAAGAGTGCGTGAAAATGCACAATGTACGACACCCTTGATCCATCCACACTTATTTCTCGATTAAGTCTTTGCAATACAACAGCTTGTAAGACTTCACATACAAGAAAATACTGCAAGACTAATTTACAATGAATAGCTTATGCTTTTTGCTACACGAAAACTTGATCATTCTATAGTAATACAGTAAAAAACGAAGAAGCAAAGAAGAAGAGTTCACTATGAAGTCTGAGAGTGTCACAAATTTATAATCACTAACTTCTGTTTCCTTAAAACAGAAAACCAATTTTGAATTAGATTTTGTTACTATGAGTCTATGATATCAAAGTCTAAAAAAGAGAGAGGCAGTTTAAAAACTAGCCTCTGTTTGTCATCGATCAATACTCTAATGATCTTAGCAAATTCCAAAGTTTAACCATCTATTTACTTGAGCATAATGCACTTAAAAGTTCACCAAATTTGATCCCAAAAGCTGATTCTCACCTTCAATGATTCCGTCATTTTGCAAAAGTTAATTCTACAGCAACAAATTATTCACCGGAGTATTAATTTTTCCCCTTAGGTCAACCTAAATATCCTTGAGCTAAAGTTAGCCATTTTTGCGACTCAGTCTTCACAAAAACAGAGTAAGACACAACAAAATGATGAAACACGAGAATAATCTCAAATTGATCAGAAGAAAAAAAAATCAACAAATAGAAATAACGAAGAGATACGCACTGGGAGAAATGTAGGGGCGACGATTGGAGGCGGAGGTGGAGACACGGATGACGAAGCGGGCAAGCGGCGGCTGCTCCTTGGAAAGGCGAGACGGTTCGGGGAAAAGCCTGATGTATACGGAGCGGTTCTTCTCCACCGATAAATGCCTGAAACAACCGATTGCAACTCACAAAGCTCATGATCGCCGTCATGTATAAGTGCGTAGATATACGTAGAAGCAGTAGATGAGAGAAACCATACCAGTTCCAAATGCCGATTTTGAAGGGGTCGGATCTTTTGTAGGGCGTGGTTGGTCCGAAACTCTCGATTTTCCACTGCGCGAGTCTTGCGATGGTCTCCACCTTCGTGTCCGCCATAGAGAGAGAGAGAGAGAGAGAGAGAGAGAGAGAAGGAACTCTCTGAGTGTACGAGGGTTTTTGACTTAATTTTTACGGAAGCAAGGGGCATTTTAGTCATTTCGTTATGGATACCGAAATTAAAGGGGAGAAGTTTTGACTTTTTTGATTCTTTTGGGATCGGTGTCAATTTGTTATAGTTGTTGTTTTCCCCCTTTTTTATTGTATTATTACTCGGTTTAATTCACTTAAAATCAGTTTTAATTTTATATTTAAGTTAAAATAATAAAAAGTGTGTTAAAAGTTTCATCTAGCACATATAAGAGTACTGTATAAATTTGTAAGATAATAATACCTGGAAAACTTTAAAATCAAACTCATTAATCAATATTTAGATGGCAATTTCAAAGAATTCAATTCGGAGTGCTCTTGGTACATCAACTTTTGATTAAGGTGGGACCTTGAGATGGATTTTTGTTTTAATTTTTATTTTAAATCAACCAAAACAATATCACACTTATATTCAAAAAATGTGGTTAATTTATCTTATGCAATATCTCTCAATTGTATAGGGAAGAAAGTTTACTCAGTATGAATCGAATAAGAAGCTGCGAATCCCACGATAAAAAGAAAGAAAAAAATAATAATACATCATCCATTCCATAAACAAATGTCCCACATACCATTTTGAGTCATTCTTCAATAGGTGTCCCACTCTAAAAATATACACTTGTCTTTGAATGATGATGAAAATTGTTCATGTTGTTGTGAGTGATATGTATGTGTAAATAGTGAATCTCGCGATAAATATTTATATTGAAACTGAAATAATTAAAATATATATATAGTTAGACTAGTTTACAGCATTTGTAATTGATATGTATGTGTAAACATTAAATCTCGCACTAAATATTTACATCGAAATTAAAATAATTAAAATATATGAGTAGTTAGACTAGTTTGTCTAATGCTCGACTAGTCACTTTGAGCATCCAAATCTTGTTTTGCCACGTGAAATAAGGCAAAAGTGTTCATAAAAGAAAATGAAAATTGACAAAAGAAATATTTGTCAACAAACCATGGTAGCGGCAACATAGACGTGGCATGGAAGTCATTATTGTTTAACTGTAATTGCTTACACTATATTAATTGTAGTTTTGTTGTTACAGATAATTAAATAACAGTAATATTTAAGTAAAAATTGTGACAATATATTTTCAGCAATAGTAAAAACTAATTTCAATTAATTGTAATTTGTATTTTTTTTTTCGGAAATGTAATCTAGAAAATTTACAATTACATTTTGATGCTAGTAAATAGTGAGAAGCAGTATTTTGTTACTGTAAACAGTGAAAATAAGAAATTGCATTGAAATATGAATAAATTTTTTTAAATAAATAAAAGTAATTAGTTTATTATAATTTTATTATGAAAAATAGCCGCAAACTGTAATTATTTGTTGCTACTCATAAGCTTTGGTTGTATAGTTTGACTAGTTGTAGTTCCATTATATTTATTGACATTTTCAAGGCTTCCAATCAATCCCCTTTCTAAACCCCAAGGCTTCATCAAAAGCACATAGACTTATGCTTTCTGCAACGGCAAGCTTTTGAACGAGCTCGCTGCCCACTTGGTATGCCAAGTGGTGGCGAGCTCACAGTAGTCACATTGGCGAGCTCGAGCTCGCTCAATTTTTTTTTTAAATGCATAAAAATATTTTATTAATTTAAATTAAAAACATACATGAAAAAAAAAGGAAAAATTACATGCCATATCCGAAGCGTTTCTAAATTTCTTCGATCAAATCATCCTCGAGTTTTGCGTGTGCTCTTTGATCTCGAAGGCTTTCTTTCCGCTTCAGGTAGTCTCGAAATCTATCTGGGGCTCCTTGTCTTGTACTCGAACTCGCTTGGGCTGTAGAGATTGTTTCTTCGTCCGGGCTCCAATTAGTTACAGAAATGCCCTCATCTTCAACTATCATGTTATGCAAAATAATGCAAGCATACATGATGTCTGATAAAGTCTCTCGGAACCAGGAACGCGCCGACCTACTAATTATTGCCCAACGAGCTTTGAGAACGCCAAAAGCTCTTTCCACGTCCTTGCGTGTGGCTTCTTGTTTCTTCGCAAATAAACATCTCTTCGGCTCAGTCGGGCATGAGAAAATCTTCACAAACGTCGGCCAACATGGATAAATGTCGTCAGCTAGATAGTAGCCCATCTTGTAATGAGTGCCGTTTGCAAAAAAAGTCACCACCGGGCTCTTTTCCTGTAGAAGATCTTTTGAACACGTCAGACTGGTTGAGCACATTGATGTCGTTGTTTGAGTCGACAACTCTGAAAAACGCATGCCAAATCCACAAATCTTGAGAAGCAACAGCTTCAAGCACGACCGTCGGGTGCCCCTTCTTCTAATTCGTGTACGCCCTTCTCCATCCATTATGGCAGTTCCTCCACTGCCAACGCATGCAGTCGATGCTACCAAGCATGTCGGGGAGGCCGTACTTCGATTCGTGCATTTGCAAAAGCCGGTTGCAGTCAGCCGTGTTTGGTGGCTGCAAATACTCGGCATCGAATACAGATATGATCGCTCGACAAAAATAATCAAGCGATTGCCGATCAGTACTGTCTCCCATCCATAGATACTCGTCGTATTGATCAGCGCATCCGCCATTTGTGAATTGCCGCAACGCCATAGTACATTTCTGGAGTGACGTGAACCCCAATTTTGCCGTTGCATCCGTGCACTGCTGAAAATAAGGTTCTCGAGCCTCAACCATCTTGAAGATTGTGTGGAATAGTTTTTTGCTCATACAAACTCGGTGCCGGAACATGTCTTCGCCCCACGTTGGAAACTCAGATAATTAATCCGCATTAAGACGGATCTCGACATCAAGGCAGTCATGAGGCACCACAGTCCTTTTCCTCTTTTAACTTTGGGCGGCAGCGGCGGCTGCCGCCTCCTCCTCCTTCTCTTCCTCGGCGATTGCATCGATGGCCTTCGCCATGAGATTACTGAACATGACGGGAATTTGTGCTCTAAACTGTCGGAATTCTTCAATTCTAAAGTTGTAATAATTATCGTCGCCCCATATGATTTTTTAAATGAACGAAATAAACAAAAATATAAAGGTGTTGAGAAGATTTGAGAGAGAATTGAAGAGATTGATATATGAAATGAGGGAGAAAAATGATGTATTTATAGGTGAGAATGGGAGAATTTGAAAAAAGGTGACCGTTGGCGATCGCAACAGCTAGCGATCGCGCCAACCAACGATCGCCAAGTGTCACCCCACGTCAGCGAGCACACCAGCGCACGAGCTCGCCAACGGGGTGCGAGCTCGCACATCGCGCTCGCGCGCGCGCTGCCCACAGCCTTAATTATAACTTCTCAACAATATTCACTTAGGAATCTTTTGATTGCAATGTTTTTACTTCTTTTAATACTACTTTCTGTTGGAAAAATTAGTAAGGTTTTGATTTCTACCAAAAGACAACTGACCCCAACTGAGTAGATGTGTCTTTGGTTAGTCTTTAGCTAGAGCTCAGTGTTTGAGCGTAAGGATTTTATCTTTACAGATTCGACTGAAGAATAAGACAGTCTGAATCAAGTCAGAAGACAACTTAGTTGACTCAGAACCGAGCCATGCAGCTATGCGTGTTCAATAATGTTGAAGTCACAAGTCTAGAAGTCTGAAGGAGAAGACTTAGAAGACTGAAGAGAAGGATGGACTTGAGTTTGAAATTCAAATCTACTCGAAGTACAAGACAGGCTGTAACTTTATTTTAATGGACCGACAGTGAAGATATGTATAAAACAAGCTTCACAGAAATTTCCATTTATGGAAAGTTTGAAGAGATTAGGTGAGAAGTCATGCTTTGTGTCAGATGTCAAACGGCTCTTTCCAACGGCTACTTCGATCCCCCTCTATAAATAGAGGCCTCATTTCATGCGAGAAGACTACTTATTGAGCTCACAAAACCCCAAAGCAAGAATATCGAAGTTATTTCTCACAACAAGCAAGTAATAAAGTATTTGAAGCCGAGTCATACAGAGTTTGTCCCTCCTTCTTGAGCTTTCTTCTATTATCTCAAGAAGTCCTTTTTTGATCGAGTCTAGAAGTCCATACATATGCTTATTTCTAAGTAGACTCATTGTGATTAGCTTGAGTCTCTAAATCTTAGAGTAGAAAACCTCCACTTCTTGTGTTGTAGGTTTACTTGTTAGAAAAACCACCCAACCCCTTTCTTAGGTTCCTTCGAACGCACAATCGAAGACTCTAGGTCGTTGTGAACCCGTAATCACAACTTAGGTGTTGTTCAAACTCGAAATTGAACTCTTTTCGCTATTTTCTTTCACACCGCAAGTGCACGGAACTTAGGTGTTGTTCAAACTCGAAATTGAACTCTTTTCGCTATTTTCTTTCACACCGCAAGTGCACGGGTATAATTGTGTACAAAGAAGCAAGGTCGTATTCGACAAAGACTGTAATAACTTAACAAATACTACTTTCAATCGTTATCCTCTATTTAGACTCCGAACTTTAATTTGTGGCTTTCTAATTAAACTAACAAGAAAACAAAGAGCAAACAAAAATCAAACAAAAATAATTAAAGATTCAAATATAATAAAAATATCCTAAGGCTTCGATTTCAGTGAATAATCAAACTTAGACTCTTACCGATTAACCAATTAATAAGGGACTCAACTCTTCTTAAGACAATCACTAAATTAGTTAAAGCCTACTCTCGTAGTGCCTAACCGTGGATTACTCACTAGGGTTTTCGTCTCCGACAAACATCATAAGCAAGTAATTCAAAAAAGATCCTAATATTAAAACCCTCACACAAAGTCTTTCCCTCTCGATGATTTCGCAGTGTGTGTCCTATATTCCAGTTCATGTGTTAATCCTTATCTCTCAACTACTGAATTAACACAACTAATTATGCTAAATTGGTGGTCAATCAACTAGCATGCAAGACAAATCAAAAATATAGAAAAGAAGAGAGGGACAAAAATTGGTCAATTAATAAAAATTAAAGCTAATTATCCATCTACTCTCTAACCCTAGAATATAAAGAACTTAGCTACTCATAATTGAATTAAACACAAAATCAAAAGAAAAGGAATTCATAATCAATAAAAGAAAACGAAGAATAAACAAATCGTCTTGAACTCTTGAATCTTGTCTCCAAGTCTCCAAAAGCTTCAAACTAAACTAAAACTATGAAAAATAATAAAAGATGAGTAAGGTGGTGTCTCTTCTATGCAATAAAAGGAGTATTTATAGCTAAAAATCTAAGACAATTCGTGCATGAATTAAATCATAACTAGGAAAGGAGTTTTAATCAAACTAGGAAAGGTTTTAGGGCAAAACCGCCTCACCATGTGGTCGCATGCATGACTGCATGGCCAACCGCATGCAAAATGTGAAATTTTCCCGATTTTTGGAGCAAAAATACACCTCATGCGGTCTAGCCATACGGTCGCATGAACGCAACAATTTTCAATCGACTCGTTCTCCCACGTTTCAACTCCGATTTTGGATCCGTTTTTGCCTACGAACTCTTATCGAGCTGTACTTTCATCCTATTATGTTCAATTTACATAATTTTGACTCCAATTTTCTGCAAAATCAAACAAAGTACGAACGAGCATCATATTTCACAAATTAACAATACTTAAGCACAAAACTCATTCTAAACATGATTTTCCAATACAAATTGACATCAATTTTAAGCTTATAAAGATGAGAATATCCATGTTTATCAACTCCAGATTTTGTTCGAACCCGTAATCGAACTGTATAAGCTGTTTGGTGCCTGCAAATCAAAGACAACGTTTAGGAAGTATGAGAAAACTTCTCTAGTGGATTACCAAACCCGAAAAGTTGGTCGTGAACGTAGGAGTTAATCTTTGAACCACGTAAAAACAATTGTGCATTTACATTCTGTTTTTACATTTACTCTTTTCAATTTGATTAACTCTCTAACTGCATACAAACGAATTTTACATAAATTGCATTAAGTCTTGCAAACTGACCATCTCAAAAAGAATTTTTAGTTGAGTAACGAGAAACAAACTTCCAACACATTCCGCACACTTACACTCCGCAAAACCTCATTCAGGAAAATACAGTTGACCCTCAATCCAAGAAGTCAACTGTATTTCCAACTGAGTGACTGCTCCAACTGACTTTTGCAGTTGTTGAGTAGCTTAATTCCATAGTTAGAAAAAGTTTAAAAAATCCTTATTAGTGCATTCCACCTCCATACATCAGTTAACTCGTTAACGGTACCATCACTTTTCCACTCACACAAAATACTTTGGCTGTATAGTTTGAATAATTGTAGTTCCATTACATTTATTGTCATTTTCAGGCTTCCACTCAATCCTCATTATATACCCCAAGGCTTCCTCAAAAGCACATTAACTTGTAATTTCTCAACGAATCAGGAATCTTTTGATTGCAATGTTTTTACTCTTTTTAATACTACTTTCCCAATCACACAAAACCAAATCATACTAAAATAAAAGGAACCCTACAACTATAGTACAAGTCAAAGAAAAAAAAAAGAATTAATCCTACCCCATAAAAAAAACATAGTCAAACAATAATTGTTAGCATTTACATCACTCCTCTTCTCACTCAACAAACAAAAAAAAAATGAAAATCTTAAGGGCATCTCCAATGATTTGCACCATTATACATCAAAAATAACATAAATATACAGTAAAATCTGTAAGTCATCTCCATCAGTCTGCTCTATATTTGTACACGAAAACAAAATATTCTATAATATTCTACTTTTTGGTTTAATAATTAAAAAAAAAAACTATTTATGTCAATTGATGAAGAATAATAACAAAAAATCATTAATATATAATTAAAATTACAAAAATTTTAAGCCTCATTAAACCTCTAAAATGAGTAGGAAAAAGAGTACTTGTCTACATTATTAAAAAAAAAAAACATAATGAATTCATTCGGTCGGAGCAACAAGATATTATTCGGAAGCGCAAACAAGCAAAAGAAGCCAATGCTAGTGCTTTTGATATGTTTTGGAATTTATTTCCAGATGAGGGAGTTTCTAGAGATGGTTTCTAATGTATCGACTTTTATATATGTTTTTATGATGTAATTGTGTTTTTTGAAATTTCAATTTTTATCTGGTCCTTTGTAGTTGATGTTCTCTGTTGGATCCTTGTATTTTGAACTTGTTATCAAAACTCTGCTATGATGATTGAATAGTGATTGTTATGTTTTCATTATTAAGTGATTTATGCTGAATGAGAAAGAAATAAGAAGAAGAAGATAAGCATATAATCATAGAAATACATGTGATGTAAAAAAATAAAAATAAAAAAAATAAATAAAAGCAAGATACAACAAAGGAATAGTATGCAAAAAAATTGCAGCAATACTGTAGAGATCATAAATATAGATGTAACACCCCGAAAATTTATTTATTTTTAAAAGGTTTATTTCATAATTTTTATGCAATTAATTATTTAAGTCTTATAAGTCCCGCCTAGAAGTATTTTCGTGAGCATGAGCATGAGCATGAGCATGAGCATGGACATGAGTATTTATTCACTTATTTGTTTCTGCATGGCTCTGACTATATCTTTGTAGAAAAATGAGATTTACGCTATAATTATTTTATTGGTTACTATTATTTATACTAATACAGCATAAGGTAATTTATATATATTTATATATTTGGTGTATTTAGGATTTCTTGTGATGCTTATGATCAGTAGACGTTAAATTCTGAATAATACTTATTTCTTAATTAAAATTATTATTTTAGTAGTGTTAATCTTAAACAAGGAGATAATTAACATACATTATTTGCATAACTAGCTTTACAAGTTTTACAAGAATAATCTTCTAGGAACACCTTATCTAGGAATTATTATTTTAATATTTTGTATATCCTTAATCTTTTCTTGGAGAATAATTAAACAAATTTCGTAATTATCTTTTCTTTATGATTTTCAAGTATAAATAGAGAGTTTTATCATTCCTTTCTCACATTAAATTCACGATTTCCTACGCAAATAGAGGGACATTCCTTTTTCCTTTTTCTTCTCCTAATCATTTGTAAGTCGAGCTGTTTTTACCTCCGTTTCATGTATTCTTTTCTTTATTGTTGAAAAAGTATAAAGTTTGATTGTCTCTTGTATTCAAGAGTTCGTTCCAAATTGTCCTACTTTTCTGTTTATGATATAAATATGCATAATTGTGTTTATATGAAATAACATGAAGATTTCATATATAAAATTAATAACTCTTAGTTAGGTGGTTGATCCCTTTTATTTATGTATGATACAATGTATGTTTGATTATGTAGTATTTGAAGTCACTGGACTTTTGCTATGTATTCTTTTATCTTTAATGTGTGTATGATGAGTTAAGCTCTTGTATGAATATATGTGATAGTATGCATGATTACTGATATATATTATATAATATATTAATAAGTTTAACAAATGAGTTTGATTGTTTTTCTTTGTGTGTATATATCTATGTATCGTATGTATAGGTTTTAATTAAGTTTTAATTGGCTGGTTTCTATTCTTATATTAAAAACCATGCATCATGACATACATAATCATTTATAGGATCGGCGCGCGGGACTTAACTATTTAATTGCAGTTTTTCCAATCGAGTCAAGAAGGTTAAGGTGGGGTTTGTTTTTAAAGTTGCAGTTATCATTTCCTTATTATATATTTTGCACAAGTTATATATGTGATATGCAGGCATAGCCTTCAGGCTATATGAGAAAGAAGTTGTAATCTCGGGACTATTTACAAAAGCAGTGATAGTCTCGGGTTTCTATAAAGGCAGTTATGGTCTTGGGACTGATTACAAAAGCAGTGTTAGTCTCGGGCTAAAAACGAAAGGAAAGGAAGTTATGGTCTTACAACTAATTACAAAAGCAGTGTTAATCTCAGGCTAAAAACGAAAGGAAGTTGTGATCTTCGGACTACTAGTTTTCGTCTATGGATGATACTATGAAAGTTTAATTCATGTATATTCTTGTTGTGAATTATATAATCTGGATAAATGCCCCCACTGAGTCTAAAGTACTCACCCCAAAACTTTTAATCTTTTCAGGAAAGGACTCGGGCGATGACCGGCGTGGCGCGTGATGGTGGTCAAGGACGAGTTTAAGAAAGAATAGATCGAGAATTTGTTTAGTTAATAAGAATTATGACATTTTTCAGTTTTAGGATCTTTTCCGCTGCTTAGTTTATGAGACAATGTTTATTTTATTTTTACTAAATATTCAATAATATTAGTTCTTTTTATTAAGTAAAATTGGGGCGTTACAATAGAGCAATACTGTTGAGATCACAAAATTAATCGAAGGCAGAAATAATAAGTTGATCAGTCGTCGAGATTTGATCAGAGAAAGGAGATGAAAAATGGTGGCGATCATTAGAGTTCTCACCGTCTCGTGCTTCAAATCCATGCGATCGATTTAATCGAAAAACGATCTCCGACGGAATGAGAGAATACGATCAGCGGCGAATGATTTATTTCAGCGGCAACATGATCTGGGTAACAAATCTGCTGTAAAATGAAGATTTTTAGTGATCAGGGTTTATGAGCCGTAAACTTTTAGTGAAGTGTATTTGTTACAATAGGCCCCACAACATAGTGAAATCAATAAATATAGTTTTGACTTTTAAAAGACACGTCGACAATTTACTCAACCACGGTTTCGAATTTTATATAATTCAAAAAATAAAAATAAAAAATCTTAAAAAAATAATTTCAAAATTCACCATTTTATACGTGGACGACAGATAGACCCTGATTTCAGTAAAAGCGTGGGTAGCAACTTATTTCCCCTTGTATTTTTAGTTTAAATATGAGTTCTTCAACGTAGACATAGAGAGAGAAAGAAAATATCAGCGTTGGAGTGTTAGTTGTGATTCTCGTCATCTCGTAGTTGTGTGAGTTTTGTAATTATTATTAAATATCTATTTAGCCATAATAAATTGAAATCTTATATCTTTATATACCAAATAAACTGAATTTTATTGGATAGATATAGTAAATTAGATAATGTAAATATAAATACAATAATACTACTATGTATTTGTTTTAAATTCAATTAAGTTTGATTCTTGGGTAGGGTTCGATAAATGAGGTAATTATACAATCCTATTTATACTTTTTAAAACTACATAATAAATGATGAAGATCTTTCAAACACATAATTTATCCAAGAACAATAATTAGCTAACCATAAAATTCTATAAAATGATATAAAGATAGAAATATTTATAAGAGTGCAATATATTCTTTATATGTTTGATTTTCCTAGCATTAAGTAAAAATGAAAAAAAAAATGAACAAAAAAATTAATAAATAAAATAAAAATTCAACTTATTCAGTTATTCGTCCTGTCGCTGCATAATCGCGGAGAGAGAGAAGGAGAGAGAGGTTTTGATGGAGGGGGCGAAGAAGAAGATAGTTTGGAATGAGAGAGAGCGGAAATTTGAGACGGACGACAAGAAAGCTTACCTTGAATACGAGATGAGGGGCAACAAAGTAATTGACATAACTCACACGTATGTGCCACCGAGCAAGAGGGGCCTAGGCCTCGCCGCCGATCTCTGCGCCGCCGCCTTCTCTCACGCTCTCAACCATTCCCTCTCCGTCGTTCCCACTTGCTCTTATGTTTCTGTAAGCTTTCATCATTTTCTACCATTTTCCATTTCTGCAAATATAGATTTTTTCTTAGGTTTTCTCATTGAATTAGTTCATAGAACAAAACACCGAGTTAATTGAGATTCAAACGCTTCAGGTTTTGTTGTATTTGAGGGGATAGAAGTCGAACTGAATCGAATTCAGATAAGGGGTCAATTAGAATATGATTAATCATTTACGAATTTTAATCAATGTTTTAAAAAATTAGGAATTATAATTGTCCGATAATATTGTAGTATGTGCTTTCGATAAAGTGAGTGTTCTCTGCAGATAACAAATATTTTCCCTAGTTTCTTTCATGTTTGTATGAAATTTATGAAATTTCAGTACAAATATTCTCACAAGAAGTTGCTATTTTTTTTTTTTTTTAATAATTGTACACAATTCGTAGCTCTATTTTAGTATGTTTCATTCTCTATTTTATTACACGTTGTTCAACCAATAGAAGGAATAGATAATAATAGACGAAATGAGAATAAAAAATCCGATTGAATTATACAAGACAAGCATGACTAGATCCTCCGATCTCTAAGTTGGAGAAAAAATATCTTACTAACTGAATTACGCTTCGTTGGATGTGTGCAGGATACATATCTTCCTCGAAACCCCAACTGGAATTCCATTGTGCACAAGGGAGATGCCAAGTCCAGCATGTGATTAAAGATATCTAGATCTCGACTCTCAACCCGTGAGACCATCTTATGCAAGACTTTCTATTTTACTCGAATAATGTTCGACTGCCGAAACATAACCCCATTGTCCATCTTCATCGCTTACTATTTGTATCCTATTTCATGTAATGATATTCATATATGGAATCACAATATAGGGATGATCAGAGTCGGCTTCTTAACAAAATCCTATTCATACATTATCACATCAAGAAGTCCACTTCTTCTATTCTACTTTCGACAACCTTGCAGCAGACAACACAAGTGTTAATACATAGTAGAACCATGTAATAATTTAAGTAACAGCAAAACCAATCATTCTCTATTTACATCAAATGTTTAATCTTCTCTGCGAAGTGGAGCGATCAACCAGTTACAAAATAATCCATCTTCTCCACAGGCAGGTTCAACACAGAATCTTCAACCTGTAACACCAAAAAAGTAATGTAAATGAAACGTGATAATGAACAAAATTTCCTAGTCGAGCAGCATGGGTTGAATACGGGGTAAAATTAACGAAATGGGTGTCGATTTATGTGAGATATGGAGTGATGTATGCGGTTGACTTACTTCATCGAACGGGACAAAGACAAAAGGCGTGAGACCTCTCCTGTGTGAAACTGCAGGGATATCAGGGTTGTGGGTTTCATCCTCCTGCCACCCTTCAACTACTCCCAGAATGTCATCATCTGGGCCACTAGCCTCAGCATCGTTTACACCACTCGTAACGAGTGAGATCAGATCCATTCTGTTGTTAGCGCCATCTACCGTCCCCCTTAATCTATCAATTACAAATATCGTAAAAACCAAGTAACAATTTTAAGGTATATAGTATATGTAACTCAATTGATCTAGTCAAGAATATCTGCCACTAAATGAACATAATCTGCAGACTATATCTAAAGGGCCAATCGGATAACACATGCTCTCGAACAAAAACTAAGATCAGTGCTGATAGAATAAAACAATTTAAAAAATTCACCGTGGTTATAGTAGACATCACATATAAGTACGCAGATTCTTTGCAAAATTAGTTAACTCCCCAAGATAAAAGGAGAGGAAGGAATGTACGGATGATCATAACACGACAAAACCTTGACTGCACACTCAAGACCTTTCATTCTTCCTCCCACGTATACATAATAAGGTGCTAGCCTCCCACTGCCTATGGCCCTAATGACAGTGATTCATATAACATGCAATGCTCCTTTTGTACTCGATCAACAGATAGTAAGGAGAAAGTGCAAATTTCTCGTGTTTGGATAAAATTCAGCAATTTGAGAGTGTTTGCAAATGAAATATTGGGCTTTCACATCTTTATGAAAAGCTACAAGTTGGAAATAGCCCACCTAAAATCTCCGACTTCTACTTCTCTTTTAGAGAGACTCAATTTTCAAGCTCGACTACTTGAATTTCCTAAAAAGTTTAAAACTTTCTAGAGGATCAGTGGCTTCAAGAGCATATCATAAAGATTAATAGATTCCCAAAAGAAATAGTTTCACAAAGAAGGATTCGCCAGTAATTATGTTGGGTCTTAAAAAATTGAAGTTAATATCAATCATAACATGGCCTGGAAAGACCTCAAAGAGTGAAAAAAAAGCCCGCTAGCTTGAAAAACTGATTAGTGGGTTCGCTAATAAAGGATCTCTTAGAAAGAAAATGAATAACAAAGTATCTTGAAAAATACCTCAAGCGGATTCTTAAAACAGTTGGGCGCAAGCCAGGATACAAAAGAGCAGCTTCAACCTGCGAGTGGAACTACTAAATCAGATATTGAGTAACGAAAAGTTAAGCTCACTTTAAATCACACACACAAATCACAGGTCAGTGGCCATATATCACATATATAATCAGCAAAAATGTAAGTATGAAACTCTACTTCTTAGGTTACATCATTATAAAGAAGACATGTGATGGAAGGAGTGGAAGCAGACCTTATCTTCAGAAAGTGTGTACTGTCCGCTAAATACACAATCAGTTTTTGATGAACGAACATTCATGTATTTCACAACATCTTTAACCTTTTGCGATGAGTTCTGTTGATTAAAAGCAGAGATATTAAAATAATGATAAGTAGACTCTCCAATTATAAAGTAGTTTCAAATTGGAAAACTGGTCTTAGATTATGACCTTATAGAGAAACCTTCCAGAAGGATAAAATCGCATGTACCGGAAATAACAAACCTGCAGAATGCATATCACGAGTCTCATTACAGAATTTCAGAAAATACAACAACGAGAAATAGGGAAAAATCGAAGCTCTTAATTTAGTTGACTCTAGTTACTTTATCAAGAGCAGTCTAGAGTTGTATCCACTTTAATACACTCAGGCTTTCATTTTTTCTAGGAAATAAACTCCAAATGTTGACAATATTCAGATTTGTCATCCTTCTCAACATAGTATCTATTAATTCAAATGCTCACGAAAAAAATATAACTAGGACAACCAAAATAACTCACTGGCTACTAGTTCAAAATGATAGGCGTTCTAACAAACTGTCATTGGAATGAGACAGGACAGTAGGATCTTACATTTGACATTAGCCATAGATATATACATATATATCAGCCTTTTTCCGACATTATCCTTCCTCTCATAAAACTACAAATAATTTGATCAGATTCTCAAAGTACTGGCCTTCTATTAGACAAGACAAAACCATGAGGAACTAAATCAACTTAAATCAGAAAAAAAGCATACAATATGCACGGGATTAGTGGTCTTCCACTCTGCAACCCCAGCACGAATGTAGGTATTCCGACTGACATATAGCCCTGGAAATCCAAATCACAAACTTAGCAACCCTGAGTAAACCTAAGAGATTCAACATTTATGAAACAGAAAATTGGCTTCCAATGAAAGATTTGATTCGATAACAAACTTTAAAATCTGCATTTCATTAGTAGATAAAAATTAATTCTGGGAATGATGTTAAGTAAGGCGAAACAAATAGAAGAACCATTTATGAGTAGTTAAACTAAAAAAAAAAAACTTCTTTTTCCTCAATCTTATATTGCAGAGTGACAGAAAAGTGGGAATATGATGCAAACCACGAGAACATAACGTCAAGACCACAATAATTTACCATCGGTCCGAAGTCTTGGTCTTGAAAGCCACATTTTCCGCCATGAGCCATGATACACTGATTGAAAAATCTTATAGTTTTCTACAATTCCGTTCAGCTGCAGTGGAAAGACAAAATATAAGAACAGAAAGAAAGGCACACGTCAACTATGAAAAGATAAATAGTCACAATACAGTTAACCTGCCAAGCCCTTAAGCACGCATTTCGCCAAAACACGGGGTTACGAATAGTATATCTCCATTTTCTGCAGACGCAAGCTGCCCTTCCAAGGGTGTAAGGACTCATCTTTGAAAATATCTGCAGAGTGAGTAAATTACAATCACAATGTCCTCATTTGTGATTAAAAATAAACACGACTTCGGAAAAGATGCTTCCTTTTTCTCCTGACGAGCTACAAAAATCATAGATGACATCAAGGATCACACTTAACAACAATGATTTACTCCATAGCAGAGTCATACCTCGAAAAGCAACTCATCAGGCAAGCTGCGGTGGAGAAGTGCTGTATCAACAACCGCCTTGCTACTCAAGCTACGGAAAGGAGTAACTGGTCTAACGTTAACCCCATATAGATCTGTGGAGCAAGAACAGATAGCTTCAGTTGAATGACTAAACAACAATCAACAATCATGCAAAATTACCAAATTGGACTAATAAATGGTGGTATACAATTACAGAGAGAGAGAAACTGAGAACAAACTAATTACCAAGCCACGGCCTCTGCGTCACCAGGAACTGCGCCGCTCTCAAACGAGAAGCTGATTCAAGCTCCGCTGCAAGTTTAACCGCGTAATCTGGCAACAAAGAACCAGCTATCTCAGAAATTGCATCCCTTACATACAATTGAGCATAAATAAACATTAAAAAACTAAAACACACACCGAATTCACAATTTCCGAACATAATTCATCTCAAATTCGAAAAATCATGAAAAGTATGCAAAAAAAAATCACAACAGAGCACGAGGCTACATCAATTAACAATGACTCTGTTAATTTACAGAGGAGACGATCAAACTTTGCAGAACCCCCAAATTATAGTGATCATAACAATTGCGAAACATAAATCAAACGGCGTATACGGTTATGTATTGAATTTATTGCTGCGAAGAGAGGATGATTAGGAAATGAGATGGTAACTCTGCTTACCAGAAGAAGTCATTGCAGCAACCTCGTGATTTTTCCTTTTTCGCTTCCTGCGCTTGTATGAGAGAACCGGGAACTCGTGGTCCCTCTGTTTCAGGAATGAGGAGAGAGAGGGAAAGAGAGAGAGAGAGAGAGAGAGAAGATTAGTCTCTTTGGTTATAATTGTGTAAATAAAACTGAGGTGCCAAACGCAGATTGATACACAGAAAACGGGAACCAATGAGTTTTCGGATTCGGACCTATTTTAAAAATAATGGTTGCGACTGCTAATGAAAGAAATCATGCATGAGCATTGAGCATGACTCAGTTAGCGGGCTGACCCTACCCGACTTGCCCTGACCCGATAGTTATTGAGTGCGAATTTGAGTCGGCAACGGTTTAACCGACTCTACCCGACACTCTCTCTATTCAATTTCAACATTATTTCGTAATTTTGTATTTAAAATTTACATTTTTCTACTTTATATATATTGATAAGTAAGAAAATACTATCATAGAAGTATTTGAACTTTATGAGAACTAAGGTTTTAACTAAATAAATATAAAATATAAGTACATATTTGAGATGCTCTATTCCACTTTGATGTAATGATGTTCCACTATCAATTTTCTTTTATTTATTCTTTTTCATTTTTTAATATTAATTATTCATCAATTTTTGTGATTTTTTAATTAATAAATTGAGTATTATGATGGTTGATTATTCCATAAATATGGTACGTGGTTCTATGCAGTGGCGTAATTAGAATTTCAGTTTAGGGGAGTCTAAATTTCTTTCACTTTGCGGGTAGTAGATAAATACAAAATCAGTCAAAATTACAAAAAAAAAATAAAAAATTAAATCAGCCAAAAATTACAAAAAAAGCTATTCAATCAGCCAAAAATTACAAAAATGCTATTAAATCATGCTCACACCAAGATGCAGTAAACATAACGTCAGGATCGAACAAATCCAAATTAAAGACATACACCTCTCAATTACTCATCAACATTATTTGCAAACTGCAAGAAATTAAATTATTAAGTGGGGGGCCTGTTCTAAGTTAACTAATCGGAACAAATACACTTATAATCCGTGAGGTTGCACGAACACCTCTCTATCCAAATTGAGGGCAAATTAAAAAAAGATTACTAAAGATAAAGGTAAAATTAAGTTTTTTTTGATGTGTTTTACATATAATTATTTATTAATTAATTTACCAAAGATAAGGGACGAATGTTTTAAATAAAAAAACGTCCATCAACATCTCCATTCCCTATCTCTTGCTTTCGTCTCTCCCAACTCAACAATGTAAAGATAATGATACAAATCTCTCTAACCCTCTACAACAAAGGATAATTAAGAAAACAATAAAAATCACACACACACACATATATAAGCAATTATTTTTCAAAAGCCAGAGGAGTCCAGTGCACCCACTGCCCCCTTGGATACTCCCCTGGTTCTACGTAAATTAATTATTGTGGTTAATGGTGTGGAATGACCTCAAGAATTGGTGGAAGTACAAGGAGAATGTCTTAGATTCTAAGTTCAGTGAAGTGGACAACGATTTGTCAGTGAGTGTCGAGGTCTGATAGTCATCCAAAAAGCAAAAAAAAAAAAAAAAAAAAACTTTCTTTAGCAGTCATATTACGTACGATTGGAAATCAAAGCTTACTCGAAATTCGATTATTTTTCGAAATATGTTGTTCGATAACCGTTGAATTTTGAGAAAAATCAAAATCTTAATAGAGTACACTTTTTTAAATAAATATTTTCAGATTGACGATGTTGTACTATTTTTCTTTAGTGAAGTTGATCCCACGTGGGAGATTTGGTCACAAAATTTTAATGAAGTCCACCTGCATAATGTGGAAACATAAAACGGTTTAATTTAATGTGTTTGCAGTTTGCTTGCCTTTTACAGTCTTGACCGTTGGCGTTTTTGCACAATTTGTATCTCCTTAGTATGTCCAAGTTATTTATTATGGCTGATTATTCACTAATTTTATGTCAAATTAATTTAATCATTTTCTTTTGTTGTAGGAAAATATAATTATTTTCTAGAATGTGCTTTCCTAAATTATTATTGCAGTTATAGTAAAAGGTCGCTTCCCCAAATTTCAGGCGAATCAAATTAATTTACCGAGATTGAAGCACGCACAAACATAGTCAAATCCCAAACTCTCTCTCCGGTTACCGTTCCTACAATAATTTCAGTCGCTTCTATAATCGCTCATTTCTTACTCAATTTTTACTAGACAATCACAGTAGAGAATCGATCCGGTTTCTTACTCAGGTAACTGCCATTGGATCCTCTTTCTTTGCTGCAGCAGACGTCGTCTTAACTGTCGCTTTCAATCCACCGCCGCATCGTTTTCACCGCCGTCTATTTCCGCCGCCGCCGCCGCTTACTTCTCATGGAGACTTCCGACGGTCATGCTTCGAATTATCAGTTTTCAGCGTCGTTTGCAGGTTCTCGGCGCGATGTTACTTACAGGTGAGTGAGTGATGGCTGCATTTTTTAGTATGTTGATGATATTTTCGTCTTCTTCCGCTTTAATTGAACGAGAATCTGGGGAATTGACTATCGAGTGTGAATTCCATTTGAAATTTTGCATTTTCTTCATTGATTTAGTAGTTAATGTTCTGATTGTTAATGCTGAAAGTGTTGATTTTTAAGCAGTTAGTTCCCTTTGCTTGTATATGAAAGTGCTGCAGCGATGGAAATATATTCCTTGAGGTTCGATGATATGTTGAAGCTAATCCGGCTGCTCAATAGGTTTGAGTGTTTAGCTGAAATGAGATCAATTTTACTATTATAGAGAAATGATTAGACTGATGTTAGAATTAGTGCTTTCTCGCGAGAGGGATTTTCGTTTCTCCTTAAAGTGTAGTGTAGTGCAAAAGCAGACGATACGTAGATGATCCAAACTCAGAACGTTTCTCCTTAAAATGTAGTGTAGTGCAAAAGCAGACGATACGTAGATGATCCAAACTCAGAACTAGACGCAACTAGGGGTCAATTTTTTGACAACGTAAGTGTTATTATCCTGTTAACATTCATGTAAATGGTGGACCACGGCCAATGTGATACCATACATTAGGAACTTAGTTATGTTTTCATTTAGTGGATTATCTATTAAAATCGTGGGGAGAATTTATTTGATGATTTGACGTGTGGCTGGCGCTTCCTATTGTATTTTTACCAAAATGTTTTCTTTTTCAGCAAAATCTTGCTAGTATTCTGAAATAACTAGTCAGTAGTCAGTGTCAGTTCAATGCCACGTCTCTCTATATTGAGCTTCCTAAGGGTACAATTGAGTAAAATTGAAGATGATGCCAGGCACAAGGCTACATAGGTGGTTTTGGGTCCAGCATTAACATGAGTAGCATAAGGTGTTATTGAGTATGTATGTTTGGAGAAAGTGGATACCATCAATTTAAGCAAGTTAGGTGCTTTTGATGTGTCATCTGGCAGAGAGCTTAGACTTCTAAATTTCCGGGGGGGCCACAGTCCAATATATGGTGTTGGTGAAAAATGAAATACTTGAAAATCATTTATTTTGATGTTATGCGTTCAGAAGAAAAATCTGATTGAGAGACAATGTCCTACTATGTGTCTTAAATATGGACCATGTTGTTTGATGTGTGTCATATACTGAAAACATAAAAATAATTGATTCCATATTGTGTCTGTGCATACTGTATAATTTAAACGATGTTTGTAAATTGATTGAATGAAGTGGACTTTGTAATAGTAATAATACTTTCCCAGAACATACTCCTAGCCCATCAGTTTCCATTTAGAAGCTTTAGAGGGTGCACATTCTAGGAGCTCCCTGCAATATCAAGGTCACAATTTTGTTCTACGAGCTTGTCAGTTAGATAATACCACACTAGTGAATTGTACATGTCATGTGGGAAATTGCATGTTCTTTTATATGAGAGCAAAGAAGAAATTATATTCAAATGCATTGTTAGGATAAGGAAAGTTCCATATTGTTTGAGCTTGAAGAATAGGTTAGTGCTTATGTCATCAAAAAGAGAACTGGTCAATTCTTACAAATGTGGGAGGTTGAGGTTCTGCAGTGGCCAAAGATCCACCATGTTTAGTAAGCTATGATAAGTTATAAGGGCGAGATATTTCAAATTCCTACATATTTGATGTCTATATAGATGCAGAATATGTGTCATGAAGTGCCTCTGGAGAATGTAATGAAAAGATGAGAACTGAACCTTGTGGGACATCAGAGATTTGCACTCTTCTGAGATTATAATGTGTCTATAAACAAGAACGGTGACCTTTTTCCAAAATTTTATTTTTCTTGTGTTTTGCCGATATTTTTCATCCTAGACTCTTATGAGCATATTTCTGATCGCATAAAATGCGATATTTGCTAGTGGAATTTATAGTTATGAGATAGCTTTGCAAATGTATCACTGAGTTTCTAGTAATTCTGTTTCAGTTTTATTAGTTCGTCCTAAAATTTTCTTGTCTAGTCATTGCAGATCGAAATAGAATTTGTTATCCCCGCATAACAACCCCCTTACACACATATTTTTATATGCATATGTGTATGTACATATCCATCGAATTCATAATTAGTCCATTGGGGATGAATTCCTTTTATTCTCTTACTTCAGAAAAGATTCTGTTTCTGACTAAGGTTTAGATTCCTTTCTGGACTATGAAGAGGATAGGCTCATTACATTAAAAAAAAAACTATGAGAGTTTATCCCAAGTAATTGAGCGTGCTAACCAGAAAGATTTAAGTTTGGTTAGGGAAGTGTTTATACTACCTCCGGTCCTCAAATCTCTTTCTAGGAGGAAGTGACACGAGTATTAAGGAAAATGTTGTTGAGTTAGTTATGAGTAGAGAAAAAGTGATTGAATTTGTTGTGAGTGGAGAAAGGGTCCCACATTGAAGGTAGTGATATATTAATTAATTGAGGTAGTGGTGGACCATATGTAGTATTTTAAGTAAATAAGTTGATAAAGTAAGGGTAAGAGATAATAATTTTTTGTGGAGTAGTATCCAAAAGTAGTTAGGAAGAAACTTGGGGACCGTCCCAAAAAGGAAAGTTAGGAAGAAACTTGGGGACCGGAGGTAGTATAAGTTAAGGAAATAGAAAGATAATGTTCTTTATTAAGTGATTTATTTGATAATTAAAAACAGAGGATTTTGGATACTATTCGAAATTCAGTGACATTACTGTTTTCTCTCTGCAGCTGCGGTTCTTGTGGCTATGATTTAAACCTGAATTCATCCAGTCGGAATACATCTACCATTGGTTCCAAGTATGGTAAATCTATCAAGAAAGGGATCATATCATTTTTCTCCATTGACGAGAGCAGATTCAATCAGGTTGAAGAATTCAGTTGTGTGCCCTACTTTATCACCAAGATCTCTTGGGGCTTTTTCCGTCAGAGAACAAAACTCTTATGCCGTAAATGTGGGAACCTTATTGGAATTGCTTCTGACCTCAACAACTCTTCTTCCATCCATCTCATCACAGATGGGTCAGATTCACCCTCAAGCAGTGAACTCTCGGGCAAGAGAAAGTACGACATCAGGATTCGTTCCTTGCAACCTAGTTCAACTTACTTTGGTACTCCCCTCGTCTCATGATGATCGTGTGATGTATCGTCATACCATGTATGCATTCAACTGCTTTACACGGTGAAGAAGTCGTGATGGCAGCCCCCACTATCCTTGATGATACATTTTTTTTCTGCACATGTAAGAAGCAGAAGGTAAGATGCTTGTATAGAATTTCTCTTTTTCGGTTTTTTTTTTTTTTTTTTTTTTTTTGTGCTTACCTACTTAATTATTGTTGGCAAATTCATGTGTGGTCGAGTTGAGATGAATGATATTCGACGTGTATAAAACTATAAACCTGCATCAGATGTGCAGATGTGGGAATTATGTTGGTGGTTGGAAATGCAGTGATTTGTTCATTGTTTGTTGATCTATCTGTCAGGAACGTTGATTTGATGCTTTCGTTCGACTTGTCAATTTAGACCCGATTATTGGTATGCTCAAGCTTCGCTCGTAATTTTTAGGGTTTTTCAATCTTGAATATATAGAAACTAATGAATATCATTATGTTGTATGTGCAGCAAATGATTTTGTTGATGGGGCTGACAGTGTCTATTGCTTATGTGTTACTTCTTTTTCAGTTTCTGTAAGATAATTTGTATTCTATTGTAAAGACAAATAGATTGCTACATACTTGAAAACAAATTATGTAAAGTTTTAGGAAGGTCCCACTTCTTGTTATCGATTCTCTTGTAGTCTTGTGTCCTACAAAATGTGAAAGAAATGGACAAAAGTTTTGAAATTATTGTAAACAAGGGTGGTTGATGAGTCTTTATGTGAGAGAGAGAGAGGTACCAAAGACAACCTTTTTATCTTGTCTGTACATTTTAATTTGGACAAATATACCAATCCGCATACTGATAAATTGAGATAAATTTACTAAAATCTAAGGTGGTTTACTTTTTTTTATATATTATTGTAAATTAAGTTTAAGGTCGACTTCTAGTGTCGAATTCTGTAGCTGGTAGTTGAAGTCACACATGGCTTTTTACTCGATAACGTGGAAAATAGGGCTACCCACATCACATTAAAATGACATTATTTTTACACAAAAACTTGCGTGCGACCGGTCGCACCCCATGCGACCGCGCGTGGGGCGCACGCGCCTGACTCACGCGCGGCGCGTGGGGTGCACGCGCTCAGTTTGTTTGTTTTTTTTTCAGATTTTAATTTTTTTTTTAATTCTATTTTTTTTTTGCCTCTTCGTTTTTTTGTTTGCCGTTTCGTTTTTTTGTTTGCCGCTTCTTCTTTGGTCAAGATTCGAGCGAGGGAAGCCGAAGGCCTCGGAGCGAGCCGAAAAAGTCCAAATTGTTGCCCGCCGATTATCCTTATTGTAATCGGAGCGAAGGCGGAGCCGTAAAATCGGAGCCGAAGGCGGAGACGAAAAAAAAAAACTGAAATTAAAAAAAAATTGAAATAAAAAAAAAAAAACTTTGACCGGGTCAACGGGGCAAACTCGGATTGACCGGGTTGACCCGACCCGACCCGGTCGCATCCCACATGCAGCAGGTCGCATGAGAGTGTTTCCCTTATTTTTATGTTTGTCAATTGGAAAAAAAAAAAAAAAAGAAGTCTTTCGACGATCATCGATCTCTAGGAAAAACTTCAATCATGATTCTGCTATTTCTTTTCTAAATTAGCTATTTTAAATTTATTAAGCTGTTTTGGGCGATAAATCAACTCCTAGTTCAAGAATCTCTACAATAATTTATAGGCTTGATTTTATAGGTACAAATGAGGACACAATCTTCTTTTTCATTTTATTATTATTCTTCATATATATAAATGGTAACCAAGTAGTAACCTCAAATGGTAAGTAGATTGTATTTTCTCTCTCTTTAAATTTTTTTTAGTATGAAAAACTCCATGATTCATGAGTGCTTCTATTTTTTCTGGCAAGAAATTAACAGAAATGATTTTCTTGCAGAAATCCAAAATCAGACAAGACTAAAATTGAAAAAGGATGGATAAATGGTACAGCTGCATGTGGACTGTTTCATAAGAGATGAAAAGTAAAGGAAGGTGGGGAAATAGATTATTAATTTCAATCTAGTTTGCCTACCAATCTCGATCCTCAATCTTCCACATACAAATGTTTCAATCTTGAGACGAATATTTTCATGTTCAAGTTTTGGCTCTTATATTGTTTTCTGGTATAACAAATAAAGTTAGTGAAAGACTTAATACAACTATTAATTACTAATTATAATATAAAATATAGTATAATATCAATATATCAATATATATACATATACTAAAACAAAGTTGCTAAAAAGAATTTTTCCTACCAAAATTTTCATCTCGCAATAAAAGTTAATTTATTGATTTCTCATTTAATAATTTTGAAGTTCAATGTTAAAAGTGAATTTTCAATGCAAAGGCAACTTTCCCATTCATTAGTATTAATGTTTAGTTTTTGGAAACTTCTCTATATTAATGTTAGTTTTCCAATATCAACTTATTATGTATAATTAGGTAGATATATACTACAATTTTGCTTTTCTATCAATAGTTACTGCATTAATCTTATTTTTAGGATGTGTTTACTTTGATCTAAAATGATAAAAAAAGAATATTTTTACCCTTTTTCCATCATTTTCACACATTTACTATATTGGTTGATTTTTTTCGGGCATGATGGATAACCTTTTCTGCAACCCCTTTTCCATCCATTTTTCACCAACTGTGGAAAATATTAAGGGGGGAGGGAGGATGTGATAATATTTTTCAAAGAATAAAAGACATAAAAATGGGGAATGAGGTGTGGGACCATGTGATAATTATATTTTCCATCCTAGTAAACATGTGATAAAAAAAGGACGGAAATGTTAATATTTTCTCATCTTTCTTAATTATCCATCATTTTCCAATGAATATTTCCATCAAAGTAAACGCACCCTTATAAAAAAAATTATATAGGGTTCACATATATAACATCATTTATATAATCATTATATATCAAATTAAATAAATATGGCAATATTAAGATAAATAAAAATTGGAATTTTTTTTTATTATGGTGCTATTATAAATGTTGTATAAAAGGAAGTTCCAAATTTTTGTTGAATTTCCTATTTTGTAAATTATATGACAATTTTACTTTCCATATTGTAATCAAGTTGATATAGCTTATATATAAAGAGTTCACCTGCATCGTGGGGGTTCGATACCAGTTTCTACATAAGCTAAATCATTCAACAACTTTGTTCTTGCGCTAACGAGCCGAATATCATCAAGTTCAAGTTTGATTCGTTTAGCTAATGATATTTTTTTTAATCGAGCTTCGAGTAGTATGCCAATTCATTCAATTATCTACACTTTATAGACATATGGATGATGGCATGCAAATAGAAGTGTGACAGAACAATGTGGCCTCATAAAAGTAGGTTTGACTTGGTGTAACAAAAGGATCTCTTTAAGTAGAGACTGAATTGAAGGCAAAAATAAAGGTGATGCCCTTTTATTATTTTTTGCAGATTCTATTCTATGGTAAGATGATACTATATAAGAGGAGGGGTCCCCTTCTTCACCAACTCTTTCCTCATTTCATTATCTTTTTCTCTTGGAAATTCTTTTGCACTAAATACAAAGCATCCATATATATACATGCATGTGCTTTTGTGTGTCTATATATGTAAGTGTGCGTGTGTGTTTTTTTCCCTCTTCTACGGCAATATAAATCATCATATTTCATCACAAAAATAGTCCCAATATTTAATTAGGTTCACTACCTTTCCTCACAAAATTAAACCATATTTCATGCATGATACAATAATATCAGTTACTATTGTCCATTACCACAAGAACTTTCTGATTAAAAACACACACACACACACACACACACACACACATCCCTCATTAACTATCACCTATACGAAGCCATATATTGTTGCACTTATTAACTATGTTAGGACAATATAAATGTGTGGATGCTTATACAAAGTAGAATTTTCCAACAACAAGACTCAACTAAATTAGATGCATGTCTCTTGAATTTTGGTGAGAAGAAAAACAGCTATATTTAATATTTTGTCCAAGAATTAATATTGTGGTCCTGTTGGAATTGTGGCATAGCAGCAAGAACCAAGAAATGGGACAACATTGCCCACCAAACTGCAGGTTTATGTTACAATTGAGTGATATAACTAATCAAGGCCAATGTTGGACCTTTGCACATGCATCCCATATTGCAATTGTGGGGTTGAGCTTGAAATTAATGTATTAAGACACCAAAAAATTTTCATGGTTTTCTCATTCAGAAAAACTTGTGTCAGATGGTCAATTCAAATTCATATCTAAGTGAGGATTATACAAAAATGCCATAGAAAATTTTAAAAAATGGCATTGTATTGATATAAATTTGAATTTTACCGTCTCAACGTGAGATGACAATCACACTAGACTCTCCCTTTCTTTTTAGGTCATGCATACAACATGTGAACTGAATTGAATTACGGATATGTCATTGGAAAATCACAGAAATGGCTTTCGGCAGAAGGTTTGATTTGAATCATTGACTCGTATTACTGTGAGACTGTCTCACACAAGACTCTTTTTCTTGTTAGGAGAACATAATTCATCATCATGTTGTGAACTCAATTTCTTGAAGAATAGGAGAGGCTATGATATATCATACTATTTTGTGGCCCTCTTTCTTCTTTTGATCATTGGAACACCTAAACCTTGAGTTTTTTGTTACTTTCTTGATCTTGTTAATTCTAGTAACGAATGGATTTTTGAATTTGTAAGTTGTAGCCAAAATGAAATTAAGTATTTTGTTTTTTGCAAGTTGCAAATTTTGACTCTAGACAATTTCAATCATATATATATGGTATGATGTGATGAATTCCTACACACAATGTGGCAGTGAAAGAGAATGAAGATAGTCTTTTTTCTTGCAAAACCCTTTATTCTTTGGCCCTCCTCTTTGTCAGAATCCTTATCCACCCATATTTAACCTTTTCCTTTTCCAGCTTTGTGCCGACGTGGCACCCGCTGCTCTTGGCGGACCTCTTCCGCTTGATGAGCTGGAAGAGGTGGCCAATCGGCCTTTGCCACCTCAGCGAGGCGCGTGGTTTTGTGTGCTCGATCACACTCTTGATCTTCTTGTTCTTGTCTACATTGGACATTTCACATTGTTGATCTTGTGAAATTTTGGAGAATTTCCCTTTGTCCCATGAGGCAACTCCATTCTCTTCAAACTTGATTGATATGAAAGAGTCTGCGTTTTATGAGAAACTAATTTAATCAAGTGTATAAACACGTATGATTTACCTTAATATTCGTAAATACATTTTGTATAATAATTGATCATAGTCACATAATTAAATCAAGAAAAGATCATTAAAATATTGATGGAGCATGCATGGGATTTCAATTTTATGTACCTTTTCAAAATATCAACACATAAATAGAAAGAAAAAGCAAACCCTATGGGGTCCTTTAATTAGATCTACTACATTTTCATCACATCATATTTGAGAGCTGCTTTTTCCTACTTTATATACAAATTTGCATATTCAATTATTATATTTATCTTCATCATGAAGTTGTTATGCAAACCATATTAATTCTTGTTACTTTATTTTTGGAGTAGTTACGCATTTTTACTTTGTATAATAATATTATTACAGTTTTGCAATGATAAACTACCCATAGTATTGGGTGATGCAAGTTTGTTTTGATTACACCAATCAACTCATGATCCAATATTTTTCACTAAAAACAATGCGACCATTTATTTAATTAATTATAACAATATACTTGGGCTGATGCAGTAAAAAAAAAAATAAGTCAAAAAGTAACCACTGGATAACAAACTGTCTACCAAATTGTTTCTATCGCCACACTAATGAAATGATGCCACATGGCTTAATCGAACTGGAATAAATGTGCTTTACCGTTAAAATTCATATACCAAGAAAAAAGTACTTCTATTTATAGCAGCATGAGAAAAAATTGAATTTGCATTGATAATAACGATGAAATAGAAAATTTGATGTTATTTATTTATAAAATTCTAAAATATATCATTTATTTAAAAATATTTTTTATTCCAAAATAGGATTGACGACTGAGTTATTGAGTCATCGAGTTACGTGTGTGTATGCATTATATTTGTGTGTTTAAGTGCACACCAAATAGACAAACTAACGTAATTCACGGGCTCTAACCAGCATTGTTTTAATTCTAGGTAAATTGCAGGGGTGGGTGTGTGTGTGTGTGTGTGTGTGAGAGAGAGAGAGAGAGAGAGAGAGAGAGAGAGAGAGAGAGATGAGCACCTTCTGGACTGGGTGATGAAGTATTAGTGTCATCATAAACCTCGGAGGATTTGTGGTGTTTAATATCGGAACGATTGAGCAGATTTGTGAGAGCAAAAATCTTTGGTAGGACCCTCTTTGGTGTGAAACTTGTTTTAGTAGTTTGTTGCTTTGAAGCCACAACTAAGAGCCTCTCATTCAAGCACAGAGCACACACTCCAACAACCATTTCTCTTGGATGGAAGTAGCAACATCCTCTCTCATCTCTGCACTCATTCATTCTCTCTCTCTCTCTCTCTCTCTCTCTCTCTCTCTCTCTCTCTCTCGTGGTGTGTGTGGATAAAGAGAAGAAGCTACTTGATCGAAATGAACAGACAAATTAAAGGGAAACTAGCTATTTGGTGGTACTCTTTAGTGTGTGTGTGTGTGTCAGAGAGTGTGTGTGTGTGTGTGTGTGTGTGAGTGATGAGGCAAGAAATTGAAGAATTTGTTTGAGATGGCTAAATGAAGCTATCTAATAAAGAGAAGAATGAGATGGGAGCATAAGATATATATGTGCGTATGTGTAGGATTGTAGGTTTTATTTGTGTGTGTCAGTGTGTGTGTGTGGGAAAATATCAACTATGCATATATAAAGAGACCTTAAAGGAGGAGTAAATTGGAGGAGTTGATAGGAATGATTGGTCCTACCAATTTATAGTGATGTAAACTATTTAGTTGGTGATTAAATTGTCATCCTTTCAAACTACTTGGACTCATCCATC
This sequence comes from Schizonepeta tenuifolia, assembly GCA_029490685.1. NCBI lineage: Eukaryota > Viridiplantae > Streptophyta > Magnoliopsida > Lamiales > Lamiaceae > Schizonepeta > Schizonepeta tenuifolia. The sequence continues at coordinate 121,369,658 of CM055956.1, forward strand.
CTATCTCAATTTGACACTCACTTTTTCTTTCTTCTTCAATTAATTAATAATTAGTAGATTTTAAGTACAAGGATTTGATCATTAACATGGTTTTGGTTTTGGAGGTATTCAATCCATATTCTTTTTTTTTCTTTTTTTGGAAAATTATACTATAATGTCTTAGTGTGTATCAAAATTCCTAAAAGTATCATGTTAAAGTATTCCCAGCAGACTTCTTAAAATCTTACTCCTAAATTTGCTTTTAAAACTCCCCTTATACTATTTCTAACTCCCTATTTTAAAAGAGAAAGACTTGAGTGCATAAGTCTGCACCCATTTGCACAGTATCCGACCCGCCTGACGCGCACACGCGCCTGCCCTGACCCGCGCGTGAGATCCACGCGTCGCACGTGGGTCTCAGTTGTCCCTGTTTTTTTTTTAATTTTTAATTTTTTTATTTCCAGATTTTTTTCCCGGCGCAGCCTTCGGCTCTGATTTTACGGCTCCGCCTTCGTTCCGATTACTAACATAAGGATAATCGGCGGGCAACAATTTGGATTTTTTCGGCTCTCTTTGAGGCCTTCGGCTCCCTTCGCTCGAATCTTGACCAAAGAAGAAGCGACAAAAAAAAAATTAAAAAAAAAACTAGTCAAAAGGGGGTTGATCTAGGTCAAACCCGGGTCAAACGGGTTGGGTCGGGTCGGGTGGGCGAGTGTTGCTCGGTGTAAATGTTGCACCCAAATTTTTGTCATTTTAAAATTGAAAACAACAATTCTCCTGTTTTTTACTACTTATTTTATAAAAATTGTGGGTCCATCTTAATTTGTGAGATTAAAGAAGATTCAGGGAGGTGTAAATTTGAGGAGAAATTTAGGGAAGTGTAAATATTTTGATAGGCCCCGTCTAATTTAGGAGATCTATTGGATTAATATTTTAGTGCACTTTTTATTATGTTAGCCTAAATTTAGAGTTAAAATAATTTTAAGTGGACTATTGAGAGTGTTCTTAGGGGTCGTTTGGTATCCATATATATACATATATCAGATATGAGTATCAATATGACTCATATCCATACCCTGTATTTGGTATATTAGTATATGGGTATCGAATTGCTATATTTGATATGCTAATTTTCAATATTTTTATATACTAATTTTCATTAGTATATGACTCATATCTCTACTTTTCTTCCCACTTGATATCAATCGATATCTTCAACATATCAAACACGAATATCAAATATCAATTTGATACCCGTACCTGATATCTGATATCTGATATTCATACACAGACTTGATCTAATATACTGGTATATGAATACCAAGTGGATCCTATAGTACTCAATATTTAATATTGTTATTGAAATTCTTCGAGTCTGACTTTTCAGAATTTTGACAAGTCAACTTGGGTTCATATGTATGATTTTGGCAAGTCCCACTTGCTAAAAAGAGAAGATGTGATTTAGAATGACAAGTAGAATTTGTATTCAAGTTCCAAGTGTGATCATCATCTTCATTCCCAATAATTATAAATTTCAGAGTATTGAGATGAGTTATGTAAATAAATAGAGGATTATGCAATTGGGTTGATTTTACTTTATTTGATTTCGCGAAGATTATTCCCTCTACGTGTGCTGATATTATCCCTTCATTTATTTATTCCGTGAGCTGATTAATGTTAATCTTGCTTCAAAAGGAAGTTGATGTCATGTTGGTTTTTCAAGATTTTATTAAAACAAATCTATTATTTTGTTTTTAGGGCGTGTAAGATCTTTTTTTATGACAAGTTATGTGATCAAAATATGTTACAAGTATTAAACTCTGCTTTATTAGCATAAAAGAAGAATGAGGTTAAAAATCGAATCAAATGAGATAAGCTCACGAAAAGCTATGCACGTGAAAGAGCATCTTACTATTTGAGAAGTAACTAACTGAAATAATAATAATAATAATAATAATAATAATAATAATAATAATAATAATAATAATAATAACAATAATAATAATAATTTCAGTTATAAATTCACATACAAGGAAATCTGATTAATTTTTAAAACCTACATAACAAAATTTCAATAAAGTCTTCGGCTTTATTATCAAACGATCCAATAGTTTCTTAAATTATTTTTTATTAAGAATGAAATTACTTATTTGATCAATTAACTAAGAGTAACACTCTTGTGCATAAATCTGCACCATGCAGATAGGTTTTGACCCGATCCGACCCGTTCACGCGTCCTGCGCGTGCACGTGGACCTCACACGCCCCTCTTTCTTTTTTTCTTTCTTTTTAAATTTCATATATTTTTTTTAATTTCCAGATTTTATTTTCGACGGAGCCTTCGGCTCCGCCTTCGCTCCGATTACTAAAATAAGGATAATCGGCAGGCAACAATTTAAATTTTTTCGGCTCGTTCCGAGGCCTTCGACTCCCCTCGCTCGAATCTTGACCAAAGAAGAAGCGACAAACAAAAAAAGAAGGATAAAAAAACTGAAATTTAAAATTAAAAAAAAAAAACTGAAATTAAAAAAAAAATCATTCAAAAGGCGTTGACCCGGGTCAACCGGGTCAGTCGGTCAGGTCGGCGAGTATCTGTACCGTGCAGAATATGCACAGAAGTTTTGTTCATTAAGTAATCAGCCAAACAACATTGATTGTTCAAAATAATTGCAAGATAAAATACAAATTGATATTGAGTATTTAGATAAGTTCTTTAAGAGGGAAACTTAATCAAAACCAGTGTGGGATAAAAAGTTTTATAAGATTATTATATAAAAAAAAATAGATATGGAAAGTAAATAAAGTATGAGTATAGAGAATAATATCTTTTAGAGTTTATTAATGTTTATAGCCACTCTCTAGATAAAAACAATAATGTTGTACTCGAACTTAAATTACAATAAAAGAGGCCAAGTTTGAGTTGATGAGACCAAAATACCCTTACTTCAATAAACCCACTAATTTTTTCTCTCTCTTTTCTTTCTTCTCTTCCCTTTTCTCTTTCTCTGCAGATTTCTCTTTCTCCTTCTCTTTCTCTCTCTATGAATTCTCTCAAAATAACAACTTATCTCCGGCGTCGCTCCACTCCTCTCCTTCTCCGCCGCCACCGTGCTCATCTCACTTCTTTGCCGCCGCCTCGTCCAAGTCGTCTTCTCTCTCATGTTTTATTTCTCTCTCTTATTCTTTTTCTCTCTCATAAACTCACAACTCTCTCTCTCTTTTTCTCTCTTGTTTTTTTATTCTCAGTTTTTGCATAACCATGTTCTATCTTTCTCCTTTCTCCAAATCATTTTTTTTCCAGTTTCTTCGAGAATTCTTCACAAGTTTTGTTGTTGTTTTTTTCTTGTGGGTTCCGATTTGGAGTTTTTTGTTTTTTTTCTCCAAAGCTTGTTCTTGGAAGTTTTTTTTCGATTTAAACGACGATGGAGGTATAGTAGTTTGTTTTCATTGATTTTCTTTGGTTTGAAGAAGAATTTCGATTAGATCTGAAATTGGAGATCTGGAAATTTGTTGTTCATGGCGGTTGTACAATATACAGATGACATGATTTTTGTTGAACTCGTACACTTGTAGCATATGTGTACAATGTTACGATATTCGTAATATCGTACTTTTGTGTCTACGATTTTGTTAAACCCGTACTCGAGACTGACCAATTCATGCATGTTTGTGGCACTTTTGGGGAATATTGTTACATATTTGGTACGATTTGACACGATATTACGATTTGGTTGTGTTTCTGGAATTCCATGTTTCTACGATGTTACGTTATTTGGACTATCGTACTTTTGTGGCTACGATTTTGTTTAACTCGTACTCGAGAATGACAAATTCATGCATGTTTTGGAAAATATCGTAACAACATACCCACATGCAATCACCCTCACGTATGATATTATAAATTTCGTAACAAACTACACACGTGCATTCTTATTTCGTGCCAATCCTAAAGTAGCTTCAAAACATGCATGAATAGGTCAGCCTCGAGTACGAGTTTAACAAAATCGTAACCACAGAAGTACGATATTCCAAATATCGTAACATCATACGCACATGAAATAATAACTTCGTGCTACGATATATATTAAATTTGTAGAAATGTGGCTATAAATACACAATTTTTGTGAATGCATGTACATAGGTTGATACGACATTTATAATCTCGTACACGAGATTACAAATTGTATGTGTGCATGTTGTTACGATATTTCTAAAATCGTACTTGAATTGTTACGATTTTGCTTTAACTCGTACATGATTGTAGATTTAACAACTTTCTTTGTATTCAATTGTTTTCAAGGCTACGTATTATGCTTTACACATAAATTAAAATAATTAGTATTTTCGTAGCATAAACTGGTCACCCTTATGTACGAGATTAACAACATCGCATCTAGAAAAGTATAATTTTCACACATGCTATCCTCAAATCTCAAACAAATTTCAATTATACATGCAATCACAAACAAATGATATTAAACTTGTAGAAATGTGGCTATAATTATCACTGCTCTCGATACGAGATAACATGATATCATACAAAGATGTAACAAAGTTGCGATGATTTGATGCAAAGTCGTAGCAATCATACATACAAAATATCATGCTGCTTAGTTGGGGAGGAACCATGCACTTAGTCTGACATGTGGTGATGCAGATGACTCGTTTCATATAACTTTTCATGTTTAATAACTTCTTTTTTGTTATTTTGTTGTTCATTATATGATACGATTTATTGAAATCGTAACATAGCGCAAAGAAGTATATGATATGATTACAAACAAATGATTTTAAACTTGTAGTGGCTATAATTATCACTGGTCTCGATACGATATAACATGATATCATACAAAAAATGTAACAAAGTTGCTACGATTTGATGCAAAGTCGTAGCAATCATACATACAAATAAGGTGTTTTAGATTGTATCTCTAATACGAGTGTATGATTTGATATATTGTATTATATATTGTACGACATACATAATATCGTATTTGACGATCACGAAATATGGACATACAGTGCTACGATTTTCATTTATTGTTACATTATCACTACGATAAATTGTACGATTTTGATATATCGTAGCTTGTGTTAGTGCGATATATTATACATCGTAACATCGTTAGATTTGTTCAAAATTTGATTGTATCATATTTCATGCCGACGAGACATTGTTCTTTAATTGTTGCTATTCGGATAAACTAGCTTGATTTATTGTTCACTGTCATGTACGAGTTTAATAATGTCGTATAGACATATACGATACTATGAATATCGTAACAGCATACACCTTGTAATAAGCAAAACACAAATTGTACTATATCACTTGAAAACTCTTGACACAAATTGTACTATATCCTAGAGCTCATCTCTTCACTGCAGTCTTTGCTTCGGGCCCGAAAAAGTCGAACACTTTGTGGGGGTCTCTCTAATTAAACCCTCGTAGCCATAGCATTGGACTCTGTTGTAGGGTGATTTAGTCAACGTTGGTCGGACAAGTGTCCACGCAACCTTAAAAATAATTAGATAAAAAGGTGTCAAATATGTATTCATGTACAAGTTAAGAAAAATCGTAACAAACTAAGTACGATTTTAGGAATATCGTAACAATATACACACATGCAATCACAAAAATACAAACAATACGTATTATCGTGGCATCATTTTCTCACGCTCATGTACGAGATTAACAACATCATAACGGACCAAGTACGACAACATCGTAACATACAAAGTACGATATTGAGAATATCGTAACAACATACACACTTGCAATCACCCTCACGTACGATTTTACAAATCTCGTAACAAACTACACATATGCTTCACAAAATTACAAACAATTCAAATTTCGTGCTATAAATTGGTCACCCTCACATACAAGATTAACAATATTGTAACAGACCAAGTACGATATTGCGAATATCGTAACAACATACACATATCCAATCACCCTAACTACACATGCATTCATAGATAATTCATATTTCGTGGTATCAATTGTTCACCCTCACGTACGAGATTAACAATATTGTATCTACATAAGTACTACTTTGCACACATTTCATCATTAAATCTCAAACATATCTCAATTACGTAGTCAATGCCGGTCGAACAGGTGTCCACGCAACCTTGAAAACATTGAGATACAAAGGTGTCAAATGTGTATTCACGTACGAGATTGACAAAATCGTCACATAGCAAGTATGACATTGGGAATATCGTAACAACATACCCACATGCATTCACCCTCACGTACGATTTTACAAATCTCGTAACAAATTACACATATGCATTCTTAACAAAATCGTACGAGTTCCCCAAAATAGCTACAAAACATACATGAATAGGTCAGCCTCGAGTACGAGTTTAACAAAATCGTAACCACAGAAGTACGATATTCCAAATATCGTAACATCATACGCACATGAAATCCAAAAACATAAATAAATCGTAATATCGTATCAATTTTAAGCAAAAACACATGCACAAATTTATCAAATCGTACCAAATATGTAATGATATTCATCAAAGTAGCTACCAATCAAGTACGAGTTTAACAAAATCGTAGCAACAAAAGTACAATATTCCGAATATCTTACCTCATTCATATGAACAACAAACGTTGCTACGACTGTACGACTTTAATCAAAGTCGTGGCATTTGTAAATTGTACATCTGCAAAAATTTTCGGATGAGAAATCACGGTGGGTGATCTAGGCGGCGGAGAAGGAAAAGAGCGCGATGACGGAGAAGCAGTGAAGTGGGGCACCGACGGAGAAGAAGAAAAACGAGGTGGCGGCATAGATCTGGTTTTTTAGAGAGCAAAAGCAAAAGGAGAGAGGTAGAGAGAGAAAGAGAGAGAAAGAGAAAAAAGGATGGTGGTGGTGGTGGTAGTGGTTGGATAAAGTGACGGAACGGTGGCGGAGCAGCGGCGGAGCGGCGGCAGCAAGAGAGAAAGGGTGGTGGTGGTGGTGGTGGTGGTAGAAGTTGGAAGGGAAATCTGCACAGAGAGAGAGAAAGATGTGGTGGTGGTGGTAGTGGTTAGAGCAGTGGCGGAGCAGCGGCGGAGCGATGGCGGAGCAACGGCGGAGCGGCGGCAACGAGAGAGAAATGGTGGTGGTGGTGGGGGTTGAAAGAAAAATTTGCAGAGATAGATAGAAAGAGGTAGAGAGAGAAAGATATAGAGAGAGAAACTAAATTTGAAAATGATTTTGAAAGATGGTAGTAGGTAGAATTTTAAAAGTAAGTTCAAGGGTATTTTCGTCTCATCATATCAAATTTGACCTCTTTTATTGAAAATTAAGTTGGGGTACAAAATTATACCCCTTAACTATAAAGGGACCTCTCTACTAGTTGACTCTATCTTTTACCTTCTTTGTGTTTCACTTTTATCCATCGTTTCATATATCTATAAACTATATACCAAGGCTATCTCCAACTTTTAGAGACCATTAATGTCTCCAAGGATGTCTCCAGTACCAAAAATCTACTAGAGATCCTTTAAGGACCCCTACCACTGCAACGTAGCTGTCTCCAAACTGTCTCTATCTTTAATATTAAACAATTCCTCATTTCCATTAAATTAATTCATAAAATTTCATTAATAAAAACAACATAAAACATTACATTAATTCAAATAAAATAAAACATTACATTAATTGAAATTAAATAAAACATTACATTAAATACTACTCCGGTAGAGCTCCAAATTTGCGCTAAAGGTGCTCGGTGAGATTATTGGTAAGCCGATGGTGCTTTCGTTGATCTCTGAGGTCGGCTTCCTGAGCGAGATATTCCTGAAACGCGATCGGTGTGGCCCTCCGGGATATCCCGCTAGTGGACGGAGAATCGGAGTCATCTCTCCAATTCTCTACATCCTCCCGCTCGTCTTCGATGATCATGTTGTGCAAAATAATGCACGCGAACATGATATCTCGGAGATGCCTCGTGTACCAGCACCGACCCGGAGCCGGATAATTTCTCATCGGGCTTGGAGCACTCCAAAGGCCCGCTCTATGTCCTTTCGGGCCAACTCCTACATCTTCTTGAACCTCGTCGTTGGGTCAATTTCAACCTTCGGCGCTTTGATCAGTGTTGGCCAAGAAGGGTAGATCCCATCGGTCAAGTAATATCCCTTGTCGTATCGGTTTTCCATGACGGTGAAGTTGCACGGCAGAGCTCTATCCTCAAGCACGTCGGTGAACAAGGGCGACTGATTGAAGACGTTGATGTCGTTGCTGGAGCCAGCACACCCAAAAAAGACATGTCAGATCCACAAATCACACGATGCCACCGCCTCCAAGATTAAGGTAGGCACGCCTTGATCACCGCGAGTGTATGCACCCGCCCACCCTTTTGGGCAATTCCTCCAAGCCCAGTGCATGCAATCCAAGCTCCCGAGCATGCCTGGAAACTCATGTCGCGCCTCATGCATTTGGAACAGACGTGCGGTGTCGGTAGCGTTTGGCTTCCTCAGGTATCGCTCGCCGAAGAGGTCGATCATTGCTCGGAAAAAAATTTTAAGGCATTGCCGGCCCGTGCTATCTCTGATCTTCAGGTACTCGTCGAACACATCGGCAGCACCACCGGTGGCCAGTTGTCGCACCGCCATCGTACATTTTTGCACCGACGTCAGCCCCCATCGGCCAAGTGCATTTTGTCGATGTGTGAAGTAGTGGACGTTGTCCTCCAACGTCTTGCAGATGCGCAAGAACAGATGCTTATGCATCCGGAAACGGCGTCAGAAAAAGTGCTCGCCGTAGGTGGGGTTGTCGGCGAAGTAGTCGGCGTGTAGGATCGCATACGCCGCTTCACGGTCGCGGTTGACGAACGACCTCGCCATCTTCTTCTTCTTTTTCTGCGCCGCTAAGTGTGTACGGATGTGTCGATCCACGTCCGTCATCATCTCCAGTACCTCGTCGTCGGTGCCGGTCTCGACATATTCGACCGACGAAGATGAAAAACTCGATGAAGACATTTTTTTAGAGTTGAATTTGAGAGAGAAAAAAGTTGTATTTTTGTTTGTGAGATGAATAAGAGATGAGGTTGAATTTATAGTGAATGAAAAGAATATATATATATATATATATATATATATATATATATATATAGGGATGGAGTTAGGGGAAAACCAACCTTTACATGAAAACTAGAAACTAATGTACACCATTAATTTTTATCTAATCAATGGCCCATATTCAAATACATATATTTTTATTTTTATTACAAAAATTACACAATATACGAAAAGGGTACATATGTACACCTATTTTACAATTTTTGTTCATTTTCCGTAATTCATGCATCAAATCCTAACCTACCCCATTTATAATAAACATAAAATAAATTACAAAATCACAATTTCCTTCGTCAACCACATTGAACCCATATATCCAAAAATCCAAATTCTCCAAAAACACTTACTCTGCAAATTTAATTTATGAATCCAAAGCATTAATTTAATATTTCTTTTTCTTAAAGGTTAGTTTAATATTTCAAAAAATTAAATGGAACATAATAAAACATTAATAATATATGTATCAAAACATTAATGATATATGTTTTAAAATATTAATATTACGTTTAGAAAATGCATGTAGTTCTAAAAACATTATATTAGTAGTGAAGAAACATTATATAAAGGATATTGAAACATTATATCCAGGATATCAAAAATTATGTATGTAGAAAAATATTAAAGCATATGTTTCATAAACATTATATTGAATATAGAGAAACATTAAATTATATGTTTCACAAACATTAAATTGAATATAAAAAAAACCATTAATATAATTACAAACAACACATTAGCATTACACCACAATTGTAATAAACTAACAACTGTATTTAATAAATTGTTTTTAATGTGTGGAAGCTTTTCTAAAGTAATAAAATCACCTATATATATTGTTGAAAATGCAACCACCGTGATTTTTGATAAACTCACCGTAAATAACTAAGCTATTGTGATAATGATGCCAATAAATTAGGAAAGAGTCGTTACAAAATTAAAGCAAAAGACAAATAAATCCTTAGCTCTAAACGTGTCTAACAAATCAGCAAATAAGTGCAAATTAATCTCATCCATTAATTAAATGAAATCTATGGTTTAGACGTGGTTTCTAGTTTTTATATAAGGGATGGTTTCTATTTGATCCATCCCCTATATATATATATATATATATATATATCAGCATTTAGCCGTTGAAAGCCACAACGTTCGATTTTTAAATTTTTATTTCGAAATACACGCGCGTGCAAGCCACGCGCTGGCTTCGAGCCGGTCTCGAGCCACGCGGGCTTGCAACGCGGGGGCCTCTATGCCGCGCCGTCTCGAGCCCCCTTCGAGCCTCCTCCTCGAGCCCGCGATGCGGCCAGTCTAAGACCTTGAATTTTAATACTTTCTCCGGGGTGCGTCTACGATAAATGTGACTAGAAGAGAGTGACACAGGTTTTAAAAAATAAATAAGTAGGTGAAAGTGAAGAAAAATAAAGTAAAGTGAGAGTGAGAAGGATAATTTTATTAATTTTAGTGGAATCGAGGAAAGTGAGTAAGAGTGAAAAAAATAAAATAATAATATATTAAATGAGACCATTTTCATTTATGAAAAAGTCATACTTATTGTGTACGACCGAAAAGAAAAGAGAGTCATACTTACAGGTAGTAGTATTTATTTTGTAAGTGAGTTATTAAAATACGAGTAATTTCTTGAATTGAATTTTTATGTGGCAGTTTTTTTTTTTTTTGGGGTGAGTCTTTTTAATGTTGTAATTGAGCCCTCAAACTTTCATAATACAAATTTATGGACGTATCTAATAAAAAAAAAAAAAAAGGACTCAACTGTAACATACACAAAAATTGAGGATCCAATAAACAAAATTTAAGTTCAAAGACTCGATCACAAAAAACGGTTCTATGAAATATCAAGATTCAAGAAACCTATATACATGTACCACACACTATTATAGAAAAAAAAAAAAAAGATTTCTCGAAATATTGAATTTCTCTCAAGAAACTACACACACACACACACAAACAAGGCAACATAAGAATTTAAACACCATAAAATGCAGTATTTAAGTACATCAAAGTAAAAGTTTTTTCTTTGGAGAAAGGAACAAAAAGAAAGAAACACCTCTGCAACATTTGAACTCTACAAAAAAAGATCATTACAAAAATGGATCATCATGAGTATAGCTTGGAAAGATCATCAGAGAAGGTTTTCCTAATCACCTCTCTCTTGAGCTTCAGAGCTGCAGTGACGAGCCCCGATTCCGGGGTCCATGGTTCCGACAGCAGTTTAATCTTTGCAGGAACCTCAAACTTCTCCAATTTTGCTGCTTTTGCTTCCTGCACTCGTACCAATCAAAACGGAACTTTAGGCATGTTTCCTTTCAGTGATAGATAAAAATAATATGTGCTGAATCCACCACACTTCGATTAACTGAACAATTTTGAGCTTGTTTGATCATTTAGTCCTTCAAATACACAAATCTTATGTATTGCCTATCTAATCTATCACCTAAATCAAACACGCCCTCAATTGACTCGATTGCCAATAGAGGATTTGTTCAACCACAAAATATAGTTAATCCTGATTTGTTCAATCGTCTAGTCCTTCAAATAGTCAATCATATGTATTGTCAATCTAATCTATCACCTAAAGTAAGTGCCCCTTAATTGACTCGGTTGGCAATCGAGGATTTGTAAAATATAGGCTAATCTTCCACACTTTGATGGAGTGAACAATTTTGAGCTTGTTTAATCGCCTAGTCCATCATATACTCAATCCTATGTATTGTCAATCTAATATATCACCTAAAGTAAAAGAATCCTTTAATCGACTTGATGGGCAATTCCAACGAGAATGTGATGCAGTACCTTGTTTAACGAGGTCATGACTTCCTTGATAGTCTCTCCCTTTTGGCATAAGTCAGCAAAGTCGGAATATTGGATGCCTTGATTTGAAGCCCAGCCTTCCAATGTGTGTTGTGAAGCCACCACTAAAGCCACACAGTAACTGTATAAGGAATCAGCATGCACCATGATGTTCTCGACGTACGGGCTGACGCTCAGAGCAGCCTCAACCTACATACGGAAATCGTCAGTTGTCTGACTCCACAAGGGACACGTGAGATATAGGGTAAATTGCCGGAAATAACAGAAAGTTTTGCACTAAGTTGGTATTTTCAAAAGGTAGTGTCGTGATTGCAGTTACAAGAATCATGTGGAAAATGCAAATATGGGTAAACATCGTGTTATTTCCGACCATTAACCCTAAAATTTTATACCTTTCCAAGGGAAACGTATTCTCCATGTTGAAGTTTGACGATGTCCTTCTTACGATCGATTATCTCTAAGCAGCCATCGTCATGGAATTGTCCAATATCACCGGTGTAGAACCATCTCGTTCCTCTCTCATCCACCTTAAGGCATCAGATCAACAAAATTTGCATGATGTCAATAAAAGCGCTTTTATTGAGAATTGCAAAGGTTGACAAATAAATTACCTTGTAAACTTCTCTTGTTTTCTCATCATTCTTGAAGTATCCAAGAGTAACATTAGGTCCACCAATAACAATCTCTCCACGTGGTTTCGGAGAATCGTTAATTAAATAGCCGCCTTCAGGCCAATCGACCAACTGAAAATTTATTTGTAGAATATTATTGAAGGCAGCAGTGTCCAAAAATAGAAAGGATAACAAGGAAAATGTCTTGTGATTAGAATTTTTTAGGAATCTATCACCAGGAATAATTATCTATACACAATATGTTTTCGATTTTTATGTTATCAGTCTTCAAACAAAGATGACACTCTCGTTTTGTGCAGGTACAATTAATGTGGATTAAGACTAAATGCAAGTTACCTTAACAACTGAGCAAGGGAGGGGAGCACCAACACGACCAACAGATTGATCGTCGTATTCACTAAAAGTGCCACCGGCACAGGTCTCGGTAAGACCATATCCTTGACCAATTGGAGCACTGTAGACAACAAACAAGTGGAAGTAGTATTAATTACTGAATAGGAAAACAAAGAAAAAACCCCATGCAGAAAATGACAGATTAAAAGCAGAAGTTTATTTCTGAGGGCATAAGAACTGGATTTCTTTTGAAGTAAACGATTTTTTTTTAACATGTTTAATCCTCGAGAAAAGCATTAAAGCCTTAAAGGTGTTCTTTTCCATCCAATATTGCCAAAAACCAAGAATGGTTAATACTAACCCAAGACATATGTTAATAAATCTTTGAGTGTCAGCAGAAAGAGGAGCTCCTCCAGATAGTATAAAGCGAATACGACCACCCAAAATAGCTCGAACTTTTCTGAACACGAGAAGGTCCCACAGAAGTCTCTCTAATCCCCAAGCCCCAAACCAACTGCCGTTTATTGCAGACAATCGACGAGAATATGCCAAATCAAATAGTTTCTTCGGGAGTCCACCGGTAGCATCTATCTGAAATTATACCAGTGAGTTTTAGTGCATAAGAATTTACTTCAAAATATCATTAAACACGAAAAATGAAATGAAGTGACAGCCAATTTTTGTGAAATATACCAGACCTTTTTGCGCACACCGTCTCTAACACGATCAAGAATGGCCGGTACAGATGCCAACAGTGTTGGCATTAGTACCGTTGCATCCCCTTTTGTGCCCTTCTTTATCTTGTTTGAGGTATCAGTGAGAGTTAAAGGAGATCCATATCCTATAGAACTTCCAATGGCTGGCATAATATTCTAAAGTAGAAAAAAGAGAAAAAAAAATCGTCAAGCAAAGGACTAGAGGAAAAAATGCAAGACTAGCAATTTGACTATCGAGATTTTAGTCCAGTAGTTCAGAGAAGACATACCTCAGCCGCTAGTTCCAGAATGTGAGCCAATGGCAGGTATGCTAAATATACGTCCTTGTGTCCGAGTCCGGGAACAATAGTCATCACAGCAGATGCTGTAGCTAAAACATTACCATGTGTCATCATCACACCCTATACGAATAGAAGAAAGGGAGGAAAGAGTCAGTTAAATAAACTTAGGCCTCGTCCAAATTGGATGATCAAGTATAGTTTTCATTGGCAAACACAAATCTTAGACCATCTCCTTCGTAACAAATATATTAGAACATTAAACTGCAGTTATAAAAAACGAACATCCTCAGCAATTTCACATCTTCCTCATCTAATGCAATTTTAGAAACGGGAGATGTATTTCCAAAATTTCCATAAGCATTACACGAAATTTTATTTCTTTCATCCATAAAGTTACCAAGTCCAAAAAAAAAAAAAAATTAAATGTAGTGATCAGCATGATTCGCCGATGCTCCCAAACATATCAGAGGAAGCTGAACGATTGCATAAACTGACACAAGAGCATACTTCAAACTTAAGTGTTGCTCGAATAGAAAGTGATACTAACCTTGGGCATACCAGTACTACCACTTGTGTACATTATCACGGCAATATCAGCTGAAAGAGGTAATTCTGGATCAACTGGATTTTCGCGTCCCAGCTTCTCTACGTCCAAGAATGACATAACAGTCCAGCTGCTGCTTCCAGAAACCAGATTAACAAGTGAAGAATCTGACTGGAATTCATCATCCATGCATATAATACGCTTGACGGTGTCAAGCTGCCCACTTATGTTTGCTATTTTCTTCAGTTCCTTATATCCGCAAATCACGGTCGTGACTTCTGTCTAAAGAGGACAGAGGAAAGTATTTGTGTAATGTCACCAAAAGGAATAATTTATGAAAGTGAATAAAATGAAGCTCAAGGTATTCAGCACTTTAGCTAACACAGACATAAGGGAGCAGTTGGTGTGGTTGCAACCTTCAACCTTGTGAGTGTCGATGTGTGTGCGTGAAGGTGGATGCACATGCATGTGTGCACGTGTGTGTGTCAGTGTGCATGTGTGCGCGCGTGCATGCGTGTGTGTGTGTGTATGAGAGAGAGAGAGAGAGAGAGAGAGAGACCTCATTAAATGAGTGACATAGCGCCTCTTCACCTAGAGATGCATAGATGGTCACAACAGTTATATTGCGCCTGAAACAACCCTGATCAAAGAAAACGAAACTTTATGAATTAATGGTTTCGACATCGTGATGCACTCATCGCAAGGTATTAAGTTTAAAATCTTGTGATCAGTTATATTAAGTTTAAAGCACACATATCATCAAATAGGTATATAAAATAATCAACAATTATAGGGTTCAAATATTATGGTGTATATAGATTATAGTGGATTCCCGGGTGGAAGAATAACATCTTCCAAAAAACATGACAGGGCATTACCTGCAGCGCAATGAACCATTCCTCACGTGTATCGGCAAAGATTGCTGCACGTTCTCCCTTTTGATGTCCAAGTTGCACTAAACCAGAGGAAAAATTGCATACAGATTCAAACGCTTGCCCGTAACTCAGCCACTCATATTCACCCAAATGGAGCTTCTCGAAAGACCTTCCATCAGATACCTCCACTGATCTTGCAATTAATTTCCGTGTCCCAAGTAACCTCCTGTTGGAATATTTTTTACATGACTGCTCAAAAAGTTCAGCAAGAGTTGTAACCCCCTCCCATGCTGATTCAACAGGGGAAGTGAAACGATAGTTTCTGATTGCATAACCCTGCTCCCCACCAACATCCGCAAGCAGGCCTCTTTTCTTCTCCTTCTTCGTGCTACGAACCAGAAGTGTCAACAGAATCGGAATGATGGCACCAACGTAATAAGGACCCATTCTTCAGTAGGCTGCCTGAAAGCAAGGACATCGACGAAGGTTAATCCAATAGGACTATGGAAACTCTTAATGATGATTATGATGGACTATCACAGAAAGGACCGGATGCATACCAGCTGCATACGATGATATATCCAAATATTAAATACCAAATTCTAATGAAGAAATTTTCAAATAAACCAATTATTACAATCCTCAGCAAGTATTAAAATCCTCATCACATATCATCTGCAAGGTTGTTTTCACTAGAGATCAATAAGCCTCCATTATTCGACAAATAGCAAAACGCCCAACACCATTATTAGTACTAAAAAGTAAAAACCAACATCCTCCCTCCAATACCAAAATGAGTTCAAACACACAATCAAAAATCCAAATCGCTAGAGACTTTTCTCACCATTGAAGGGGACAATCTTCGATAACTCTATTAACTCCCCACCCAAAAAATGAGGCAAGCAGTATGATAACAAATGGAACACAGAAGGGAAAAATCATAAAACTGAAAAACAAGGCATGAGCATTCAAAAAAACGCACACCTTCAATAATCAAGATTACAACCTCTTGCTGCAAAATACAATATAATTCATACAAATAGCAAAACACCCAACACCATCACTACTAAAATGCAAAAACCAACATCCCCTCAAATACCTCAATGAGATCAAACACACAATCAAAAATCCAAAAACAGTGAAGTATACATTACATCCCAGAAAAATAAATAAAAATAAGAAACAAGCGTCCATATCCAAATTGCTTGAGCATTTTCTCACCATTGAAAGTAACAATCTTCGAAACTCATTTAATTCCACACAAAATGGAAACAATCCCATATTCCCATATCAAGAAACTCAAAGCATTCAAAAAATACAAACCTTCAATAATCAAGATTGTAACTTTTTGCTACAAAATGCAATACAATTCATACAAATTCGAGCACCAAATGATTCACATTACGCGAAATTAATATGAACGAGATGAGTTAATAGGAGTAAGAAATTCTCGCACCTTCGACTTGGGTTGGCGGAAAAAACAATGAAGGGAGAGTTTGGAGTTTCAAGAAGAGTAAAAATGCGAGTGTTGTTGCTGCAGCTGCTGCATGTTAGCGTTATTCTTATTGCTGTGGGCTTTTTGGAATTTTGGGGTTTGGCGGAGGTTTTATTTAGACCACAATCATTGAAATTTCAGTAGTTTTTTCTTGGCTGGAATTTTACTCAAATCAGCTGGATTTTTGTGGATGCCAATATTTTTCTTCCATTTGTTGACTAATAAGCATTTACCTAGTAAATTACCTTAGATTAGTATTGACT
This sequence comes from Schizonepeta tenuifolia, assembly GCA_029490685.1. Classification (NCBI taxonomy): domain Eukaryota; kingdom Viridiplantae; phylum Streptophyta; class Magnoliopsida; order Lamiales; family Lamiaceae; genus Schizonepeta; species Schizonepeta tenuifolia. Next base: position 121,386,683 of record CM055956.1, read on the forward strand.
ATTGAGAGAGAGATTTTTTTTAATAAATTGGTATGTCCCATTTGCTGGAATTTCATGATTTTAGGTGACCTATATAAAATGTAGCTCCCTCCAAAAAAAGAAAAGAATTGTATATATGTTAGTATTCAGTATATTGTGTTTTAGTAAGTACAAAAACAATGCCATACAGATTGGAAATAAGAACTAGGTATGTGATGGGTCTAAGTTGACTATAATAATACTATGATATTAGTGACCGATCCAAAATAAGAATTGTTTATATATTTTTTGTACTCATTAATGCGTGGAGGATGAAATTTCACTTATTGAGGTATATATGAATTCCATTTTGGATGTCCATATTGTTGAATAAAAGAATGGAGCTTATAGCTTTCTCTGCAAGATATGCTCGACTTTCTTGAAGCGGTAAGAGAGTTACATGTTCTATCAAGTTATCATATTCGTCGTGAATCAAATAAAACAGCGCATGAACTAGCTAGCCTAGTGAGAAGATAAACTTTATTGCCTATTAGTATGACAAGAGTGAAACGCATTTTTACCATAGAAAATCGAGGTTAAGAATTAAGATGCTGGGGTAAATTGAGTTGGGGTTAAAAGCTGAAATCATTTTTTAGAGTGTACTTTTTTGGTGTGTACTTATTTAAATTTAAATTTCTACATCATTTGATAACATTTTTAAACTAATGTTTAATGGTTGGTCTCTCTTACGGTCGAACTTACTGTACGGTCTGCCCCTTTGAGTGATTTTTACATAAATATTTAAAACCACATATGTTTCTTTGAAAATGCAACACATTTCTTCTACTAAAAATATTTATAAAAACTGTACATATCAACAAAAAGTCGTATTGAGAAAACCTCTATATCAAGATTATCAACAAGTGTTATAATACAGTGAAATTGAAGATTTTCAATAACTTTTGGACTTAATTGAGAAATAAATAGTCGAAAATATCTGTAAATATAAAATTAAAAAATAATTTTGTTTTCAAAATACCTCTACGAACTTGTAAAAGTTACCCAATTAATCAATAAATATACTGAGAACCCTAATTCCAATTCCGTAAGCGTATATAAAAAAATTAATAATGATTTACAGAACAAAAGGAACAATTTCACTTGTGAGGCAAAAAAAGGAACAAAATATTTTCTTCATCCTTCCGAGCATTTTACATGAACCTATAAATTTTAAGAAAAAAAATTACTATATAAATTGGAGATTAATTCCAAATGCAATGGCGATGAATGTAACAAAAATTGAAAGGTGTTGTGACAGAACCATCAAGCATAAGATGTCGGCAGCATATATATATTCTATGTGTAGCATTTGACATTTTCTTGGAATTCACCTTTCACCTTCTTCACATTCTGCACTAAGGAAAACAAATTTGATGATCAAGCAACATCAAATTAAGTCTCACACAATTGTGAAAGTCGAGCTCGTGCAAGATCTTTTGCTGGGTGATAGCTTAGATGGATAAACGTAATATAGACTAATCCACCACGTACTTTGATAGGTCGAACAATTTTGAGCTTGCTTGATTGTCTAATCCTTCAAATACTACTGTGAAAATGGACAACGTTGAATGTGGCCTAAAATAGATAGGAAAGGGAACATTAGCGTAAGTACGTCATTATACCTCGGCTGTTGCAGAACGAAGGGGGAGGTCACTCACAACTTTCTACACTGCAAACCTTTTCGTCCCCACCTCATCAATCTTTGAGCTTTTGTGCTGCATTTATTTGAAAAAGTCAGAAGACAGAAAGGAAGAAACATTGGTGAAAATGTTTTGGAGCTACTAGATGTGGCTGTCTATGAGAAAATTATGCATGGTTTATAAAAAGAAATAAGCGGGAAATGAAAATAGAAATCATTTCATTAAACTCCAAGTCACCTTGCTTTTCTTGTGTTTCTTAACTCCATTGATATCATCATCTCCATCGTGCTTCTTTTTCTGGATTCACCAACATGATTTACATAGCATAGTCAATCCAATGAAAGGTTGACAGATGCAGGAGAATGCAGCATAACTATTTATGGGTAAGACGATTTTTGAAAGAAAAGACTATAAAAGTGAAACAAATTAGAAGACTTTTGAGGTTCTCATAATGCCCACAAAGACTGCTTCAGTTGACTTAAGAGACATCTCTGTTTCTTTTTCCGCTCTTCTCAGTTAATGAAAAGGAAAAAAAATACAAACTTCTGAAAAATAAGTTATGAATTCCTCAAAAATCCCTCTGTTTCACATAACTAAACGACAGATCTAAAGCATGCAAGAGTTAAAAGCCATCCAACTAGTTGGCACTCCATGTTAGATTATAATCTTTACCTAACAAAAGCAGAAAGAGAAGCATTAGTTACAAACCTTGTCATGTTTGTCTCGTTTTTTCTCCTTCTCCTCTTTACTTCTTCTGTGTTTCTTATGCTCTTTATCTTTCTCCTCGTGTTTGTCCTTGTGCTTCTTATGCTTGTCCTTGGGTTTAGAGTCTTTTGTCTCACTTTTGGGTTTTACAGCAATTGTGGGGATTCCCATCTCAGCCTAGAAAACAGCATAAAGACATAAATATGCCTCATCTTATCTTAGAATTTAACAAAGTTACTGTCTAACTAAAGAGAAACTCAAGTTGTAGTTCATGAAAAACAAACTCAAAGAAGTACTCGACAAACTTCTTACCGGAGACAGGTTGACAGAAGCTGATTCCCGTAGGTGAAAGGCTTCTCCGAGCACATCTAAGTTGAATGGTTTAATACACGTGGAATTATCTCTTGATAATGTAGTCTGAACAAGCTGATCCAATTGCATCCCTTCCCCTTTTCTAATCTCTGTGTCACCGACCACATTGTAGAGATAGTGCGTGTCCAGAACTGACACAGGACGAGAATTCTTGCAGAAAAACTCGTGATGAGGTAACAGCTTGAAGTGACTTATAAGATCACGAGCCCCTGTCAGTTCTTTTGGCCCTAATTTCACAAGAGTGCCAAGTTGAGGATCGTTAGTATGTTAACTGAATTAGAAGCTGAATAAACTACAAAGATAACTAACTATACCCAGTTCCAGTATTATATATTTATATACTCCCTCCGTCCACAAAATGGTTGTCACATTGTGGCCAGCACGGGTTTTAAAAATATGGTAGGTAGTAGTGGATAATAGTGAGTATTATTGTGAGTGGAGTAAGGGTACCACAATAAATGTGAGAGAAGTAGCACAAGTGGCAACCATTTCGTGGACAAACTTAAATAGCAAAAGTGACAACCATTTCATGTACAAACTTAAATAGCAAAAGTGGCAACCATTTCGTGGACAGGGTGAGTAAAATATTTAAGAAGGAAACAGCCAAACGGTGAGAATTTTCTTTCACTCACACGAAGTCAAAAGTTACAAATTTTGTGGCTTTCAAATAAAGCATACTGCTTACGTACCAGCCATCAGAAACATAGATTAAATTAACCCCTGTCTGTGCCTTGAATAAGAGTAACATTTAGAGGAACGCCTAAAACTTCTATGATCAGTCCACTATGGCAAACATTTTTCCCTATAATCCCATTCAAATCAAAAGACTCTTATCTAAAACTCATTGAAAAGTCTACAAAAATAATTCCACAACAATGTTGACACCATTATCCAGGAATTAAATGGGCAGCTACTGGAAGGTGTTATTAAACATCCTCATCATATGCTTTCTATTTGTCAATAATTTTTCTTTCATGTCGTCAAATGAAAGTACAGATGGGAGATAATAAGCCCAAAATGAGCAGTGATGTCATAACGGAACGAACACATGATACCAAGAAATAATAAAAATTTACAAACTCGTCATCATAAGCAATAATATTACATACCTCTTCCAAACCTATTGCTATTACCATCCATTTGATCAGCTACACGATCAGTAGCTCCTGATATGTTTAACAATGAAACAAACAGTCAATCAACGACAAGCTAGATTCCATTCTGCATATCACAGTTCAATATATTTTTAACAAAATTAAAGCCAAAATACTACCTTTCTTTAGACTAGAGTATCCTAGCTACCAAACTACATATCAAGTCAATAAATGCCTACTTTTCAAAATTTTCAACATTGATATAACTTTAATTACAGGAACCCATCCAAACTAACTACATGTGTTTTTGCATTTTGAACTTTTGCAATGTGTGGTATTTGCTTAAGCAGGTTATATAAAAAGTTAGTTGAGCTACCAACTGCATTCAGCAAAAGAAGCGGCTATCACATAATGTGAATAAGAATCCTAACAAAAAAAAGGGGGGGAAAAGGGCGAGAGGATATCAATCCGTTGTATGATAGTACATGAATTAACCGACGACAAAATTCAAAGAGGTGAAACTATTCCACATTCAGAGAAGAAACTAAAATGAAGGACGAACAAATTCATGCAAAAAAAAAAATTGAAGTGCGATCAATAGCTGTAAAAATTCAGAATGCATCGAAAATTTCAGAAAACTAAAATTTTAAATAGAAAAATGAAAGAAAATGAAACGAAAAAGGATCGCCCAAGAATGTTCGATTAATCACCAGAGATTTATACGTGGTCCCTGCAGATTTCTTGTATCTTTTTCAGTGGATTTGATTCCGTCAAATCGAATTCTCACTTATTCCGCAAAACGTTTTTAGGTTTCTGGATTGAAGAAATTGTTTGAGAAACGGTTTTTCCAACTATTTGGTTTGTAGTTGGAATTCTTGGAGACGAAAGGGATCTGTAAAACGTTAGGATTTTGCAAAACTATTGGGGAATCTTGTTTCCTTTTACACTTCGGCAAAAAATATTGAAAAATAAATTAACTAACATATAGAGTTGATTTTATGTAAATAGACTACTATTTATGGTGTACATAGTACATTATTATTTATATATATATATATATAAAGAGGATCATGTGAGAATGCTATCTTAGGTGAGAAACGAGAATAAATCTGAACCTATGATATTTTTTAATCAATAGCTCAGATTTAACGGTGCATTAAGTTAATGTAATTTATGCATTATGATGTTAATACATTAAGTTATTACACTTTATGCATAAGAAATGTATGCATTACGTTTCTGCAATATATGCATTTCCAATATGATAAAAATGCATTAAAATGTGTAATTCTCACGTTCTCGTAAAATTTATTCTCATCACATCTCAACCCTATATATATATATATATATATCATGTAACTGATATATATTGGACAGTTCCTTTACGGAATAATATACGGTTTTCTTCTTCTTTTCTTTTCTCTTCTCTCGTCTTTCTCTATTTTATGTGTTTTAATAAGATTCAATTCTGGAGAAATTACAACACGTTATCAGCACGAGTCTCTAGCCAATTGAGTGAATATTGGAAGTAAACCATAGAAAAGAATTGTGTCTTTCCTATCTCGTTTTCTCTCTATTCTCTTTCTTTTATCTTTCTGCATCTTCTTCTCTTTTACCATTGGAATTGTTTGTTCAAGGAGATATTACAATACGTTATCAGCTAAAGAATGTGCATGGTTAATGTCATTAATACAAAATATTCGCGAATCTTGTAGTATTGTGAATGATAAATCTACCTTTATCCTATACGAGGACAATGTTGATTGTGTTGCACAAATGGATAGCGGGTATATCAAAGGGAATTTAACAAAACTTATATTACCTAATACCTAAATTCTTTAACCCGCATGAAGTCCAGAAGAGCGACGAAATTAAAATAAATAAAATTCGCTCTAGTGATAATCTGGGAGATTTATTCACAAAATCTCTTCCTACGTCAACTTTTGAAAAACACGTTCATAATATTGGAATGCGTAGGCTTAGTAGATTATTAGCTTGAGGGGGAGCGAATTCATTAAGCCTTGAAGGCTTATTTTTGTTGTACTCTTTTTCTCCTTACTAAGCTTTTCCCGCTAGATTTTCTTAGTTAACATTTTTAATGAGGCAACAAATGCAACACAACTTTATACATATCACATGCACTCTTTTCCTTAACTGTTTTCTCTCGCAGGGTTTTCCAGCGATGCTTTTAACGAGGCATGATCATAAGCAAGTAATGTCCAAGGGGAAGTATTGTAAATAATATTATTATTTATTGAACATTCGTTATATATATATATCATGTAACTGATATATATTGGACAATTCCTTTACAGAATAATATACGGTTTTCTTCTTCTTCTTCTTCTCCTTTTATCTTCTCTCGTCTTTCTCTATTTTCTGTGTTTTAATAAGATTCAATTTTAGAGAAATTACAACAAATTTTTATTTAAAATACACAAAAACTACTTGCTTATTTTGATTTTTCTCACAAACTTTCAAAACAGTACTCATTTTATATCAAACAAAACTTTACATCTCAAGCAATTTTTCCACAATTTACAAGTCCACTGAAATTCATACTGAGGATCTTATATAAAATTAATTTCAGTGCAATTAATTCCACAAAACTTTACATCTCATGCAATTAATTAATTTATAGAAGTTTTTTTGACAATAGCAAAATAGGATCTTAGAAAAATTATGTGCATTTGATTTAGTTCATTAGACTCAACTTATAAGGTGTTCCCATGAATTAGTTGAGATATTTAATCACAAGAACTAATTCTAATCCAAATACAAATGAAATAGCCATTGCTACTTTTACTTTTTAAAGATAGAAAATTAACCAATCTTGATCCTCATGAAAGCATATGACCCAATTTAATGAATAAAATATAATTAGAAAAGAGAGAAAATTTAAAATGAACGCGCCCTTTTTACTTCTAGGTCAGCCTTACTCGCATGAAATCCTCTAAAATTTAAAATCGAAAAGCAAAAAAAGAAAAAAGAAACAAACAAATAAACTAGCAGAAACCATGTTGGAATTCACTAACATTCTGTACATAAGTTTTTTGTTCATACATGAGAACAATATATATCCGCAGAAAATAATGGCCAACTATTGCCTGAACCATAATCGAATATGGCATGGGCAAAAAGTTTATCAAATATCAAGCAATAGAAGTGCCTGCCTAAGAGGAACCAAGATTATCCAAAAATGCAAGCTGAGTTTGCATCACACACCCAGCAAACAGATTCTCCTGCAAATCGACGAGTTAAACTGCGGTAGGGTTAACAGTACCAGCCACGGCGTTCAAAAGTAGAGATCGAGTTTGAGGATTATACATGCGTTTGTTCAAAAAAGCAGTAAGTCGGTGTCTCAGCTTGGAGCTGGTCTTCCATTGTTGCTATCTTGTTGATTCCCATTGGGTGGTGAGAACATCCCCATCATAGACCTGAAAGCACCAGATATTTCCTCGGGCAGTTCGTTGACATTGAAATTCATATTGCCACTAGCTCTGGCTCCTGGCTCGTCGTCTGGACCAGCTCGACTCTCTCCCTCGGGCCCATCTTGAAAATGTGGTGGGAACATGCTCATCATGCTGGAGAAATCACCTTGAAGTCCGTTCATGTCGAAAGGCATTGAAAATGGAGGTTGAGGCATTGAAAATGGAGGTGGAGATCCACCTTCATATGGGCGACCAGACTGTCCATGACTCGTGGCGGTCGAACTCTGAAGAAAACAACAGCAGCTATATTATGTTCGGAAGTATTGCTCGTATTAGGAAAAAGTTCGATACACTGTCAAGATAAATAGCAATTTTAGCTTTCTACGAGTCCTCTTTCAAACTATCAAAAATAAAAAACGTAAATACTCTTAATTTTCACTTCACTTGTCTCATATTGTGACTCAAATGAGGAGTACAAAACAAGTACCTGACCAGGTCCTCCCCTTCGTTGCTCTTCTTTCAGTTTCTGTTCGGCAACCTAAGAAAATTGAAATACTATTAAATATAAGAACCGTATTTAACCACTAATAATGAATTCTACAATAGCAATACAATATGTTCGACTAACCCGAATATTTTCTTTCACGGAATCATTATTGGGATCCAGCTGCAAGGCTGCCAACAAGATAATAATTCTATCAAGATTGAATTTTCTTGTTATGAGAACTAATCTGAATAAATCAGAATTTATTTTATTTCATCAACTTAAATGGATAGCCTTCCTCCAATTAAAACCACCAACCTTTCAGAAATCCTTTATCAATCGCATCCCTGTACTTCCCTTGGGCATAGTAAGCAAATCCCAAGCGACTATAAGCCTTACTATAATTTGGATCGATCCCCATGGATTTCAAACAATCTTGAACTGCTTCATCATATAGCCGAATCTGGGTATATGCAGCTGCCCTGAAAATTTTAGGTTAATCGATGAGTGGACTTGAAAAAACCAGCAGTATAAAAATCGACATATGGCAAAATGAGTCTTATTTGATGATGTGAAGGCTCACGGCATGAAAAAATAGATGATATTAATTTACATAAATATAATACTGACCTGTTACAGTAGTAAACAGCATTGTCTTCACATAGAGCAATAGCAAAAGTATAGAGTTCAATTGCGTCTGTGTAGCGTTTAGACTTCATAGCCTTGTTACCTACCAACAGAAGGAATTTTTTTAACAAGGAATAAAAGAATGAGTAATCGACAAAATGAAGATGACAACCTAAGTATTGATACAACTCCAATCTCTGGCAACACCTAAAAAAAGAACTAGAAGTTCTTCATGATTTCACACCCCAAGCAACTCTAATACTTTACCCTATGGTCCCTATCTGAAACCTCCTCTACGAATTCTTTTTATATCCAGCGATTAGCCAGAATAATGACTAACAGAGGGCTTTCATAAAAAATACCCTTTTTGCATATAACACCACCAAGGCTAGTCAGAAAAATATCATTATTTGACATGGAAGAATCCACTAGACGAACAAGAGATTTGAAAATCTATTCTTTCATCAAGAAAGTGAAGATATAAAAATACTCAAGAAGGATTAGACAAGGATAATTATATGATATTACGTGTTAAATCAAGGATTTGACGTTTTCTATCTAATCCCATGTTAGTGGACTATATGGGGGTGTTTACTAAATAGGATGGGATTGACTATCCTTATCTACATCCTAAGGATTCCTTCAATCCCACCCCTTTGGGTTGGATACATGTCCACCCAATAGACCCAAATATGAGCAATAATCACGATTTATGGGATATTCTTTGAATCTAATCCGTAGATTAGCCTATATTATTTTCATCTGCTTGGCTTATCCCGCTTAGTAAATGCCTCCTATAGGTATAAATGGAGACCTAGTTAGAATGTCACCTTAACCTAATAACTCATACTTTTTCTCTCAATAAGAAGTTACATGTAAGAACACTTGAGGGGTACACTAAAGGGGGCCAAGGAAAGAAACGTTGTTTTAAATACAGTCGTATAGTTGTTTCAAATGTAGCCACTGGAAAAATATTTCTTTCATATTTTCCTCAATTTAATTTGCAAAGGTCACACCTATCTAGAGGGGATCGAGAGGGTACCGTACGGTAAAGGGGGTCGAGAGGGTTCTCTCTCAATGGCATTCCCAAAATATTTGATTGGCCATTCAACCACATTAAAGTGAAATGGTTCATAGAAATATTAAAATATATTTTCAGTTTAGTTAATCAATATATGTTTTCTTTTCGACTAATCGCAAAATTAAGTAGTTCAAAAACAAGGGGGCTATGCTATTCTAGCGCGTGTATGAAAGCCTTTGGTTTAAAAATATCAAGTGGAAGTACCTTGTGTCTTAAAGGTCTCTGCCAGCTCTTTCTGATCAAATGTTTGACATCCTGCTGTTTGCATTTCCTGCTAACACCAATAAAAGTGATGTACAAACAAATGAATCAGCAAGACCTAGGTTAAGGCAAGATAGCTTGACCATTGAAGAAATGTTTGGTGCATGTATTACATTAGTATAATAAAAATGCTGCCTGATATCCACAAAATGAATGAGCTTAGCCAATTGACATACAGAAATAAAATAAAAGAAAGCTCTCAAAACCAAGAAAAGCCTAACAATGCATGGCAATGCTATCCACACCTCTCACATCATTATATAGAATCAACATACCATATGAAATGATACAATCATAAAACTATAGTTAATTTACATATCAAGTCGAGCACCTTATACCTGAACAGCATTATGAAATAAATTTGTTGCTCGATCAAGCTGGAACGGATCATCATTCCCATCAAGCAATCTTCTGAAATAGTGGATTTTTTCAAGACCACCAAATAATTGACCAAAAAGTTCATCTTTTCCTGCTAATGCAAAATACAGTGTTATTATTACTTCAGAGGAGAGATCCTCACCTTACAAGGAAAAAATATAAAACTGATCCAAATAGAAGGCATAACAAATAGACGCCCCATATTCTATCCTTGTCACTTCACTTTCATCATAATCGACTTAGTCAAGCCTAAAGCATCATAAGTTCATAACTAGTATTCAAAATGCCATCATATACAAGTAATATGAGTTTTATGCCACAAATCTCATATAGTCTGAAGCAATGCATTCCAATCAGACAGAAAATTGACAATATTAGAGGTTCTAGCCAAGAGGCCCAAGACTTAAGATAATTTGCTCGATAAATCAAATGCTACATGAGTATTATATTCATATGCCACCACCCATCCAACAATCTCCCAAGTGTTGCATTTATAAGAACCTTATACTGCTACGTAGAAAAAAGTGCTGCAGCCTACCAAGTGAATGTGGTTCCCTTGTCCTGTCCTGATCCTGAAATGACACGTCATACAATTAGAGTCGGCCATTATAAAAAAATGGGGCAAGAACATAATAGGAAACTGTCCATAGCTCACTACCCACCCCAATGGCCTCACCAACAACATATTCAATAATATGAAATGAATTAAATAAACAAGAGAATTGTTAATCATCAAGAAAACATCCAGTGTTTGCCAAACTTATTAAGACCTTATCAAACCAGAATAACACAATAAATTCTACTTTCATGTTGTGTCTGGATTATATTTGAAACGGTTGGATTAACTCAGAAGGACTGCTCAAATTACTTCATATCGAGGGACTATTCAAAGGAAACTATCGATACCAGACTCCCACCCCAGTGGCCCCACCAACCAACATATTCAACAATATGAAACGAATTAAATAACACAAGTTTGTTAATTATCAAGAAACTATTCAGTGTTCGCCAAACTTAGAAATACCTTATCAAACCAGAAAAACACAATAATTACACACTTTCCAACATGTTGTGTTTGGATTATCTTTGAACAGTTCGACAAACTCAGAAGGACTAATCAAATTACTTCATCTCGAAACTAGCTTCTCAAATAAGGCAACTAGTTGGATTCAAGAAGAAGAATAAAAGGAATAAGTTTCTCTCATAACCTAAACGCCAAAACAGTCACAATCCAAATATCGCAATTCACAATCAACAAAGTAAAGTAAGAGGAACAGTGATTATAGTACCCCTAAAACTTCAGCATTCTTCCCACGAGACGAAGTTGGCGCATCAGAAACACCATTGTTAGGAGAAATGCTCCCATTTTCTACTCTAGAACTGAAAATATCGACTAAGGAGTCACAATTGGACTGACTGCCGATCGAAGACTGATCAATCTTGAAAACATCCGCCAAACATTCCTTGGCAACTTCAAGCGCCTCGCTATCAACTCCAGCTGACGGTTCAACTGTGTATATTTAAGAAAAGAATTCACAAAACCTTCTTCGAAAAAGAAGCTTCATAAGCCCCAAATCAGTTCAATTATTGACCGAGAATAATACTCATGTATGTATGTACAAATGGTGGAGGAGAGAGATTACCGGAGTTGAGGAAATGAAGGAAGGAACGAGCGATGCGGTTGGAAAGAGGGGAATCGGATTTGAGATTCGCCATTGATGGACGGTGCAGACCTTTGCACAAACATAATAAGGTTTTTCCAATTTTATTTCATCTCAATATTTTAGAAATTCAGAATTTTTTTGAAATAAATTTGACGTGCTATTCTTCTTTTTTCCTTTTTCTTTTTTTACTTTTGTTTTCATAACGTGATATTCCTATCCAAGAAAATACTCTATTTTAGGGGTGATAATCGATTCGGTTATAGAATAACCGCACTAATAATCAATTAACCAATAACCTGTTAATATTAAATATTGCTATCATATACCAAACCAATTAACTATTTCGGTTAACTGGTAACCAATTTTGTTAATCGGTATGGTTATCGATTAACCCAATTAATCAAAAATTATTAAAAAAATTGGACAACATTTTTGAACAATGTTAATTGTTCATGTTCGTTCTAATAACCATAACATTATAAATAATAATATAATACAGACGACGGTGAGAGGAAGAGCGCTGGTGTCTTGTGCTGTCACAGTCGATAGAAAAAGTCAGGGTTTTAAATTATTTAGGATTTCAATTTGTATTATAATTTATAATATATATATATATGTATATTATTAATTAATAAATAAATTTGGTTAATTGGTTATTATTGTTTGGTTTTTGTTATAACCAATAACTGATTGACTTAAAAAATTCGAACTTATAACCACACCAATAACCAATAAAATCGGTTTTTGGTTACCAATAACCGATCGATTATTGCGTATTTCAGTTAAAAAACCGACTAAGCGGAACCGTTTAAACAACCCTACTCTATTTATCCAGAATTATTCTCACGTTTCTTTTTTAATCTCCCAAGTCCCAACAAATAAGTCTCATATTATTTTTGAGGGTGTCACAATGACATATATATATCTACTATTAAATAAATCGCTACATTATTATATAAATAAGACCTTTATAGCACACAAAGATGGGATCGTTATTCTGCACGCGGGCGAGACCACTACACCACCAAATAGATCTCATATTCACATTATTAAAACTGCACTATGTCACAACCCATATTAAACATTTGTAAAATAACACAACTAGTAAATTAAACGTTTTTAAAATTATAAAAAATTAAAAAATAAAAAAAAAATAAAAAAAAAAAAAAACCCTCTCCTTCATCTCATTTCTTATAGTATTCGTTTTAGGGTATTTGTGACTAAATTGCTTTTTTTTTTTTTTTAGATAGAATTTGAGCCTAAATTTCCGAAGTGGAGAGAATAATTCATATCTAATAAAGAGATCAAAATGCCCATTTTGATTGAATCGGGTGAATATATATAACTTGAGGGATTGAATAGCTTTAACTTATTTTGTGTTCATAGTGATCTTTATTTTCTTGATTAAATTATTTAGCGTAAGTTAGATTTGGAATTATAAAGGGATGGATATGGACTGGACTTTTGTTTCTAGATATTTGATTGAGGTGTTTATTTCAATATCCATTTTTGTGAAATTATTAAGTTCTTCGATTAATCCACTTTATTAATTGTATTAATTGGCCCAAACATTTGTGATATATATTTTTGTTCTTTTGATTGTTTTTCAATCCGAATACAAAGACCTACAAATCTCAACACATTACACAATGTTCCAAGTTTTCATAAGTATCCAAGAATTTACTCAAATAGGAACAATTTAAATTCTCCCCACCAACTATCCGTCCTAAATATATTAATATCTCCATACATGGTAATACTAAATAAGTTGTTAGGGCTCACTTCTCCATCTAGAGTTATTATAATACTATTCAAATTCACAAAAGCTTGTATATGAGTCATGATTCATCTTCCGATACTCATTTAACTCATATACATTCAATATCTTTTGATAGCAATTCGATACACATCTTCATTTTCAAAAAAATATCCACAACATATTTTTCTATAATACAGGTGATCACTACCCATCCCTGTTAATTAATGCTCCGTGAGTTCATTGCTAAATAATTTTACTTATAATTCATCTACTTTATACATAGCATAATTAACCTTCCACCCATAATCACTAAGTGGAAAGTATAATGCTTCGGAGAGAAGCATTTTCAAACCAGAACTATGAAATAATCTTAAGCCCCTCCCTATGCATAAACTGCAAAATATATATGATTTCATGCATATCAACATATAAACAACCTATTTTTACTTCATCATGTTAAACAGAGCTGTTCTGGAGCATTATATCAATGATCAGATTTTCTTCTGTCTTTGACTCCGCCTTAACTGAAAATTGAAAACAAGAAAGGAAACAAATTGTAAGTGACCGCCAACAGCTAAATATTCATAAGAGGAACAAACTCAAGAACCCAACACAGAATCCAAAGAGCAAATACGTTTTGATGTGTTGACCGATGAGAAGATGAAGCTCTATTGCAGGACTTTGTATTGGGTTCTAATCCGTACATCTAATATATAATAGCAATGTTGGTAACGAAGTAGAATTTTGGGGACGAAGATGTAGTTTCGTTTTTATTAAAACAAACTAAAGAACTTAAACTAACATTACCTGGTTGCCACTCAAATCTACAACTTGAGAGCTCTCTGTTCCAATGGTGTCGTGACATCTCTTAGTTCTTTTCGCTGAGCAAAATGGAATTTTCGGGGTGAGTGCATTTTTATTTGAGTACTATATATGCAATAGTACATGTTGAAATTTCTATTGCACCAAGTAATGAGTCCATTCATAGTATAAACTCTTAAAAAAGGTAAAGCTTAGGATGTTGGACGACAGAAGAATCTAATTCAAGTTAATGAGAAAATAATGCTCTTTGGTGATCTTTTTATTCACTTCACTCGGAAGCAAGTAATTTCAACGTGCAACAAGGTGGTTTGGAATCATTATAAGCAAATTAAATTATTACCAGCCTGAGAAACCTTTCTGATTCGGAGGTTTCTTTTGTTTAGCACATTCTCTTCTTTGGAATCATATGCAAGTGAATCAAGGTACATTGATTCAGCATTAACAGTAGAACAGCTGCTTTGGTCGCTGCGAAATTTCAAAATCAAGGATCATGCTACAAGTAATTTGGAAGGTACACAAAAACAAACTAGTATCCACTGAATAAGATGAGAAACAGAACTAATACAAGAAAAGACAGAGAACACAGAATTTTCTGAAACGAGAAGCAATTAATTAATCGTCCTCAAATTTTTTGCAGTTTTCACAAAACTCCAGAATATTGAAGGCCACGATATGTAAAACTGTTTTACTTTCTTTTATTCATTTTCCAATAAAAGGTCATAACTTTCAAAATCGCTTTCTCATTAAATATGTGAACCACCACAAGGGCAAATAGGGTGCCACGAATTGCTGCTACAAATGGCACACCTCCATTAAGCAACCCAAAAGATTCCAACAAGTACAAGTTGGACCTGAAATTCTTGAGGTACCATTGTTGGATTTAATTAAAGGATAAGAAACAGCAAACTGTACAACAATTTCTACATATCTTTCTCCAGTTCTCATAGAATACGACAAACTGGAACTGTGAACCATAGTAAAATTCAGGTATCATAAGAAAGCAGTTCATGGAAAAGATAGTTGTTTATTCTCAATTGCTGCCTTATTGCCAGAGTAAGTAACTATTTAGCAGAAAAGGGAATGATGATTCGAAGATTAAAAAGAAGTTAGAAAAATGCTTTAGACAAATCAGAAATGGAATGACGATAGGAAGTTATATTGTTGGAAATAAAATTTCATGGTTTAAAAATCTTACCAGTTTTGTGCTAGGGGATCATCCAAATCCTGTAGCAATAAGTCATTAAGTAGTCTATCAGAAAAGCAAGGCGCTTGAGAATGCACAGTAACATACACAAGTAACGGATTTAACAGAAACAACATGGTAGAGTAGTCAGAGCAAGCTAGTTATTATATAGATGAAATCAGAAAATGCCCACTCACAACAATATTAAGGGAAGACATCAGGAAGTGAATTTTACCTGGTGATGACTCTTGGTGGAATCAAAACTATCCTCAATAACAGAATATCCGCTGAATCAAAATTCAAGTCAGTTGTAAATACATGAAACTTATGCTCCAGAACTAAAAGATCATTTAAACAAATAAAATCTCACCATTCTTCAGTTGGAGAACATGTTTTAATATGTTTGCTAGCTAATCCTCCACCATTGCTTTCAATATTCTGCTTTCTCTATAATGAATGGCACTAGATCAATGACCATGCAAGACATGCGGAAGCATTTTTATCATGATTCGTGATCCAAAACTCACCTTGGGCGTAAACTGGTCCACTTGGTCGCTGGCTGTTGATGATACAGATGGCCCAGAAGGAATGCTGGATGTTTCAATAGTTGAATCTTTGTTTCTTGGACAACTAACAACTTTAACACAAGGCAATGAAGATTTGGACTTAGAATCACAATGGTCTGAGGATGTGGCTTCTGATTCTCTACGAGCATCTGTTTTGTGTCCATCTTCAGCAGCAGAAAGTTTATTGTCCACTACAACAGTTCCAAGAAGGGAGGGCATGGCCAGGTTTTTTTGTTCACTTGTATCGGCTTCACAACTGGAAGTACTAAACTCCTTTTTTCCTGTTTGGAGCTCAACAACCTGCTCTTTAGTTTTATCTATCAGCAATTTCTCTGTATAACCTGATGCAGGACTTGGTTTGTTGTGTCTAATGCCAGTTGGTAGCAAAGAATTCTCAGGAAACTGAAGCCTGTGCTTGGTGCCAGTACTACCAATCTAAAAAAAGGAAACCATTAATACTAAGTATGAAGATAAAAATAGAATTAAAAGATGTTGAGTGTGCATACACGTACCAGAAAAACCTCTGTTTTGAGGCTAGAAACCAGATTCTTTATAAAGCTTGCATCAGCTTTGAGTGAAGGGTAAGGATCAGCCTAGCAGAATTATGATGTCATTAGACTGGCAACAAGAGGAAACAGGTCTTAATAATGTCATATAGAAGCATCAGCAGAAAACTTGCCTCTCTCATCTCAGAAGGACCACTTTTATACAATGATGATGGTAGCAGAACTAATGCAGGAGTATGTTCGAGAGGCGTGATTTTGGTATTCAGAGATTCTAAAATGGAGAGTCCCACTTCTGCTAAAAGACACAATTTCTACAGAGCACAATGAGGAATTATTTATACATTGTAATGATCATCACTATCTATGAGAGTCTATTTTCTGAAACATTATTATGCATACATCAATCAAAATCAATAGACGGCGAAGTAATTACCGGAGTCATTTGAGCATCAGCAGCATCGTCTGCCTTCTTCAATGCCTTAAAGATACTTCGCAAGTATAATGAAGTATACGATTTGAGATGCAAGTTATAATCAACTGAATTCCCATTCACTAGTGACTGCACACTGACAAAGAGTGGACTGCCCAAAGAAATATAAAGGAAATTAGGAGGAAGAAATTGAAAATTCTGCAGATGCTATAGATGCTTGTTGTTGTGGACCAGAATCCAGAAGTTACTGCATTAAAAAAGAAGCTCATAGTACCTCATAAACTCAGCATATAGGTTTACATCTCGACAATCAGGATCAGGGAAATTATTGTCATGTGCAAGAACGTGCGTCAGAAACACAACTAGGCACGCAGGGTGAGTAGCTGCTCCTTCCTTAGTCATGGTTTCGTGTATTTGAACTCTTTTACCATATTCCCGAATAAATTCTTCCAAATACTTCATGGCCTGAAGAATATTATCTCACAAAAAGCCACATATTTAGTCCACAAGTTAATGAGAGCATGAATTACTATAGTGCAAATAACACAAACTTACATTAATGCGCAAGTCTTCGAGAGGATCTAAAGCAACAAAAGAGAAGGCACAGGCATATCTGATGGGCACAACGTGATTTAGCAACAACTTGTGTAGTTTGCTAGTGAATGACCTCCGAGTCACAGGAGAAGGATCCTAGCCAAAATAAAGAGATATTGAAATCAAACCAGTTTTAGAAGAAATCAGAATCCAGAACATAATTCATACTTGGTGTAAAAAAAACTTATGATTCAGAAATTAACCTCCTACCATTGCTATGGTACAGTTGGTAGGAGGTACTAACGGAATAAAAGAAAAAACTTGTTCTGCATCAAATGTGCCCGAGAAGAGGGAAGATCATTTGGAGAATCCATATCACACCCTAATGGTTAATTGGTTTGTTTGGACGGAGAGATAGATATAGGATATGTTTTGAAGAGGCTGAAGAAGCATTGATCATGTTAGGAGAGACTGAAGATCAAAGAAGCAATGTTGACTTCCATTGCAGGAGGATTTTGAGGATTTTTTCTGTGAGTGATATCACAAGAGACCGAAGCCAAATGTTTCGGAATTGAGCTTCTCCTATTCCACGATTGGACCGACATCATGTCTCTTATTTATACTGCATAATTTAATTAATAAAAGATGTGTTGCTTATAAAGAAGAATGTGCTACAAAATCATATAAGAAACTCTATGCAGCTACTATTCTGCAACTCCAGTACAGATTCCAGTATGCAACCAAGAACAGTAAAGCAAACATAGCCTAGAAAGATTATCCAATGTGGTACTTTTGAGTTATTAACCAAGTTACTTTACACCTAAGAGAAAAGGATGAGAACACGAGGAGCAGAAAGAAAATGAAGAGCAAGTTTGGTTATATAAAGTAATAGACGGATATATTGGTGAATGTAGGGATAAGTAACTTCTGAAATCAAGGCATTATAAGATTAGTTACCTCTGAAATCAAGGCATCATCTATAAATTTATTATTAAGGAGCATTGTTTCTTTTAACAAGCTAAACTAACTAGGACAAGATTTTATGAGACTAAGCCCATTCACAACTGCATTAAGAAGGATGAAACATCATTCTCTCAGCTCATTCATGAACCAGATCAGAGATGAGAAGAAGCCAACTTTTTTGTCTTCCTTTATTGTATGAAGCAAGACAACATGCTGAGCATTCATAATAGGAAAGAAAACGAGGAAGAGAATTGAACAATTGAGAAGCAGGGTATTGCTTAAAAACTCAGTATCTTAAATGATGAATTACTTAGGTAGCAGCAGACTATTTGAACAAACAGTATAGCTACAGTAACCTCCGTCCTGAATCCATATCCTCAAAATTCTGATTATTTGGATATGTTTATTGTGATATAGAATTGGATATATATTAAAAACATATTGTATGAGCTTAGTTCAAGTTATTTCCTTAATCAATTAGCTTATCTAGACTATATACATGTACAATTTGGTTGATGAAATACCCCAAGTCCCAACTACGTCGTAACACATTCTACTGACCTTGGCCACTAATATTGTTAAGCGAAATATCTCTGGAGTAATATGCAAATCCCATTTCCTTGAAAGACGAAGAACTGACTTGGCTGCAGCTAATCGGATGCAGGTCTCATCTCGTCCACTGAAACCAAATATAGATGACGCTTATTGCAAACCAAAGGTAAGACATAGGGCTAAGAAAGGCTACATTAATGACTTTCACTAATATTCATAGATGACCGAATTTCACAAGGACACTATAACAATTATAGTGTTAGAAGAACCTAATTAAATACAGCAACCTAATAAAAACCAGCCAAAACCCACATAGATAAGTTTAAGCATAGTAAAGATGATACTATCAGGACAGCTTAGAATTAATTTTTGGTCCCTAAAGTCCACTGAATATATCTTTTTACTACCAACAATATAAAAGTCAATAAAGGCAGATACACAGAAGTTTATTGAAGAAAATAATGTCAGCTGGCAATTCACTTCCACAACAGATTAAAATCTTGTTGGTCTATCAAAAAGACACCTGGCAATTCACTTCCGCAACAGATTAAAATCTTGTTGGTCTATCAAAAAGACACAAGCATCACAAGTTTATTGCATAAGGTCGCCTAAAAGGGAGAAAGAGATATTGTGTGGGATCCAGAACAGGCCCAAGGGAGTGAGAGAGACTAGGGATGAAATAAGGCTCATTTATTAAATCTTCATTAGATACATTTAGTCCAAAATCAGATTAACTAGATTTGTGAAAGGTGAGGCCATACGCACTTTGACATTTAATATGAAGGCTAACGTCCTCACAAGTCATTTGTAATATCCCTACCATTGAATGCAGCCAGTAGACAACTGATGATTTTGTAGCATCTGCTTGATAATCTCAACCAAAATACTGAATGGACGACCAAGACATGCATTTTTATGTGGTAGAAAGCTCCTCACAATTGTTTTAAGCGCATACACCTGCAGAAACATTCTGTCAACATAAGAGAATCTTATTTGGCTAAATCAGAATAGAGATCAGATACATAATGCTCTGCACAACAAGCAAAATTAACTCAAATAATGGGATAATAAGCTTATAAGTATAAATAATTGGAATCTCAAGAATGATCTTCGATATTTCCTTTTTTTATGGGTCGCCAAAATTGATAATGAGGGCTCTACTGCAATTTCAGTAAAATATCGATAAAGGTGCATATCAGTAACAATATCAAAAAACAGCTTACCTTTAAGTCACAAGCACTGCAACAGGTTGAAGTATCAAGATCCTTTGAAGCAAGAGTCTAACCACAGAGACAGCCCCCAAGGGAAGTAGTTAGCATGAATCCTCCATACAACTTCAATAAGAAAATGTGAGATCAAATAAAGCAATCCAGGAGAAAATTACGTCATTTTGTTGAAATATTTTCTCAAGTATGTGATTTGTAATGACTTTTTCGTGGGATTCAAATGTTGAAACGGAATATTGTGCCAGACAGCCCAAGGACTGCAAAACAGTAGGAGCATTCTGTCCATTCAGTAGAGAATCCACTAGTACCTAAATAACAAAAAACAGGAAACAAACTCAATAATCAGTCAACTGGTAAGATACTGGATAACAACTTTATTTCTCACCATTCTATGAATCATGAGGATCAACTTATGTTTCAATATCCTAGAAGAAATTGCTGTTTCTCAATGTATTTCAATGTTTGATTTAATTTGATATGCTGGAACAATTTTCATCGATACTCTAGAAACTTGAAAGTGAACAGAACATGTATTCCACTTGATTAACACAATGTGTGATTATTGCCGAAGCAGTTTGCACACCATTAGTAGTGCATCACACGCCCATCCTTCATTCCGAACCCCGAAAAGAGAAGATAATTGGAAACTAAGAAGAGTACTCAGATTTGCTAGCAAAAGAAAAATACAACCAAACTCCTAAACAGAAAACATCCCTAGATTCAATTTTTTTTTCATTTAATATCTGAAACCATATAATGCAACCTATACACATTACAGAAATTATAGCAACAAACAACAGGTATGAGCGGTAGGCAAGAAAGATCAAATGTAACCTTGCAAAGTTGAGGGTAAAAGAACTGATCATCAGAGGTTTTTGCATTGGATAATGCAGATATTGCAGAGACAGCAAGTTTAGACTGTGAACGAGTTCCTTCTAAACATACTTTCTCCAGGGACGGGTATATATCTCTGCGTAGAAGGGTAATTAATGCAAACCGAATAAATAATATGAGCAATAAAATAAAGAAAAAGTGTCAGCTTGTGTTATTAAAAAGTACTGTGAGTGTGTGATATCAGGAAAGTTCTTCAATAAGTTGCCCAATTCTTAGCTACAGCCGGGCCAATAGTACTATTGATGAGTAGCTCAGATGGGGAAAGCATTATCTTTGCAAATTTTTCTCATAATGCAGAATGCTTGTGGCTAGTGTTATACCAAGTACAAATTTTACCTTACAAATAAAATTATCATCAGTGTGTGTACCAAGAAGCAAAAGGAGGTAATTAATTGCATAGCGAGATCCTCAAAAATGTTTCACTGCAGTGCACGAGATATTTTGAAGAAAATGCTAAAGATAACCAGACAACATGCTGTTGATTCTCTCCAAATTCATGCTTGATAAACAACTGTTAAGAAAGTAATTTACCCGAGCTTAACATGCATCTGAGACCCCTCCCTAGCGAATATCTCAATCACTTGTTCATTAAAAGGAATCTCCCTTTTAAGTATCAAATGCAGGAATTTTGTCTCTGATCCTTTAAGTAGTGAAGGAAAGGCACTGATGATTGTCTAAGCAAAAAGTATAGTAAAACAAGATGTCTTAATTACCTCTGCAGAGAGCTATAAAACGAAACCAACAAAAAATGCTTCCATTATGCTAATTTGTAGGCAAGACAATCTTACCAGGAGAAGCTGTGTTTGATAAATTTTGAAGTGCTTTTCTTCTGCATCTTCACTAGATAGACAATATAAAATATAGCGGACGTCCTCAAACCCGAATACATTGAAGGCGCACTTTCTAAAAAGTAGATGAAAGAATTCCGAAAGTGTTTTTTGTTCCCCAAGCTCTTTCAAATATACATCCTGGAAATAGGATTGAAGAGCAACTTAGATATCATTACACTTGTGTAGAAAACTAAAGAAATAGAGAGGTTAATTAGGTGAAATGTTTGTGATTATGATAGTTGAAGAATAAAGACATGTAACAAAAGATGCAACAATCTCACCAGAAGTCAAAGATATGAAACTGCCTTACACTTATACCATTTTTTGCTTCGGAGGGTGGGAAGATTAAAAAGAAGAAAAGAAACAGTACACATAGGACGCATCTACTTAAGCACAGTACAAACAAAAGTCATTCTGGAAAGTTAAGCTCCAATCTCTAGTAATGTTGCTCAAAAGAAATCCTTCCAATTTTGGATGTTCACATTGTCACGTCGATCTTCAATCCCTCCCATACATCATCGAAAGTTTCTCCTCAACATCTGCATCAGTTCTTTTGTTGTAAACAGGAATTTTCAATAGAAGTGTTTAAATGTGCTGGTTTGACCTACAACTATAATCTGAAACTAAAGAGAAAGGCGTTAAATTCTTTTGATTTTGAATGCCACAAAGCAACTCCAGACTTAACACTATCCCAAACCTCTTTCAAGCCCCAATATTCATTTATAGCCACAATGACCTACGGAGAGCTATAAATAACCGAGCATAACATTTTCTTTTGCATACAAAACTGCCGAGACCTGGCAAAAATATGTCACTGGCTGAACGCAACTAAATCCACTGTATGCACATTTCGCTCCAAAGGCTATGCCATAAACCTAGGAAAAAGGAGCAGGCGAGCAGCACAAAGAGTATGATATACTCCCTTCATCCCATTTATATAGGCTTGTTTTCCTTTTTCTGATGTCCCAAATTTATAGGCTTGTTTTCCTAAGAAGTAATATTTTTTTAACTCATTTGCTAATATATCCCTATTTAATAACTCATGAAAAGATGTATATAGGAAGTTTACTATATAATTTACCTTCCCAACAATTTTTCTTAATCCTTGTGAAAATTCCAACCAGCCTATATAATTGGGATGGAGGGAGTATGTCTTTTGGCTAACCCTTCAGTTTGGGGAAAGGGGATGTAGGGAAAATGTCTTTGTAACACATTGCATTTGACCAACTTATCTAACTCCTGTCACCAACAATCAGGAGCTATCATATATGTCCTAGTATATGGATGAAGAAGCAAAATGATTGACTTGCAAGATT
Source organism: Schizonepeta tenuifolia (assembly GCA_029490685.1). Classification (NCBI taxonomy): domain Eukaryota; kingdom Viridiplantae; phylum Streptophyta; class Magnoliopsida; order Lamiales; family Lamiaceae; genus Schizonepeta; species Schizonepeta tenuifolia. The sequence goes on from CM055956.1 coordinate 121,410,019, forward strand.
CCAAACGATCAGGAGCTATAATTTAAAAAGACCTCGATTGTCTACTGATGGATAACAGCAAAAATCATATAATTTCAGAGCCTGATATCATAAGACAGGCATAAACATATAAGATTAAGAGGCTTCATAAATATGCAATGATGAAATGAAATGAATATAACGCTACAATATAGAATCCAAATTAGTTTGAAACAATATTTACATGATATGAAGAGAGGTCAACGTATTAGACTTACCTTTATGGTATCAGAGTCAACTGAATTCTCTTTCAAAAACTTCTCTAACACACTAAAAACTCCATTATCTCTGAGTTCTTTAAGTTTCTGAAAACATTCTTTTGCTTTGGTAGGATATAAAAAGCATGCGGACATTCTGACAACCAGTGCCTCAATTTCTCTTTCAGTTTCACCAGGACCTTCCTGCAAGACAACAACTAAGTTAATATATGCATGCATGCATGCATGTATGTATATATGTATGTGCAGCACAAGGTTGCAGATGGTTTTATACCTAGTACTCCTTCCGTCCGCAATATCATTACCACATTGTGGACGGCATGGATTTTAAGAAAGTAGTGAGTAGAAGTGGATAGTACAGGGTATTGTTGTGAGTGGAGTAAGGGTCCCATTATAATGTGAGTGGTGTCATGGGAAATATAAGGTTAAATATAATGTATTAAGTGGACCCTACTACTATAAATAGAAGTGGCAACCATATCGTGGACGGAGTAAATGGCAAAAGTGGTGAATAGAGGGAGTAGTAAATAGTGTAATCATTTCCAATAATGTGTTGCTTTCATAAACCAATACATAAAGAAATCATTGCATTTTAATAACAGCTTTCCTGACCTGTCTAAAATGTACTGGAAGCATTTCATGTTAAGAAACTACAGTACAAGGAAACTTAGTACACATGCATTGTGGCAAAGTAGAAAATAATTTTCATTATCAAATCGATCAGAACAAACCAGGCTGAGTGAAAGCTTCCTAATGGAAGGACAGAAAAAGATTTAACTCCAAGATCATAAAGAAATTCAACTTTTGATTAGATGAATTTCAACTTACATGGTAACATGTTAAATTTCAATCTTAAGAGAAATACAACTTAAGATTAGTTTAAACAACAGCTTCATTTATGCTTTGCATGGAAGTACAACCTTAACGCCCAACCATTATTTTCTCCATCTCAAAATCAGATCATCTCTGCATCCTATTTAAAGAAGAGAAAACCTAAAATTAAGATGATGAACCTCATCATGAAATACCTCCAAACCCACTGCCATTGCTATTGCCTCTAAAAATATATCCAGAATAAGTAAGCAAGACCAGTACTGGTGTTTCTACTTCCAATACCACTTTGTAAACTATAAATCACCACATTGAATGTCTCAGAAACTCCACACCCCTAAATGAAGTCTAAACAGAAATCAGGTAAGTTAACGCCAATTGTGGCCTGCCACAACAAGGATATGCTTAGAAACTTTTGAGAAAACTTAATTTGTTGGACGAAATATTGCAAAAAGGTTCTGAATGACATTAGAATCGGGCATGTGAACAGTAATCTTCAGCCTAACAATTTATTTTGCATATACAAATTCTGTGAGTTTTCAATTCAAACAGTCACCAAGTACTGGCCACAGACATCAGAACATTAGACCATGTATTCAAATGAAGCCAGCTGTTTACTTTTACTAAGGCTGTCTGCAACGGGGCTCGAGCGAGGGTGCTCGAGCCCGGATCGAGCACGGCGGAGCTCGAGGAGGCTGCGTGGCTGGGCGGAAGTGCTCGAGCACAGCTCGAGCGGAGGTGGGGGGGGGGGTGGGGGGGGGGGAAGCCGAGGTGAGAGGGGAGGAGGGGAGGTGGTGGCTGGAGAGGCAGAGGTAGGGGAGGTGGCGGCGACGGGTGTGGCGGTGGGGGGAGGAAAGGAAGAGGGGAAGAAGAAGAAGTCCAGCGGTGTTTTTTTCTTTTTCTTTTTTTTTATTTATATTTTTATTTAATAGATTTGATTAATTTATTAGTTTTATGTAGTGTTTTTGTTTTTTAGTTATGTAGTGTTTTTTTATTGTCAACGGCATGTAATTTTTCAATTTTCAAATATTAATGAAAAATTCGTATTATTTATTTATTAGTGTATTTTAATTTATTTATAAATAGATAAATTAATTTAATAAATGAAAATGGAGAATTTTTTAATATTAAAGATAGAGCACCTTAGAGCACCCTTGCGTTGCAGGAGTAGAGTGCTCTAAGGGTGCTCTAGTGCTAGAGCACCCCTTAGAGCACCCTAAGGGTGCTCTAAGGGTTGTGGATAGCCTAAGAAACAAGCATATTCAGAAAAGGTATAGGATAATCATTTTGGCCGCATTCTATGTTATACCTCTGTTCTTCTGCATAGGTCCAAGTAATGCTTCAGCCCATCACGTAACCTGAAAGTATACAGAATGGATAATAGAGCATATAGTTGAAAACTTCAAGCATAAAAAGAATTGATTTATTAAGAAACCTCCGTTTTTGTGATAGAATAGTTTTCAGTGCCCTAAGATGAGGAGGCTTGAAGTGCGAAAATATAGATATCCAATGCTTTGTCTTTTCCTCAGTTGAAAGACTAACAGGAAACAAATCCACTAGCACAAGCTCCACGCTTTGGGGCCTGCAATTCAATTAAAAACTGTTTCTATACACGGGAGATGATCGAAGTGATTGGCTTATTTTCATATGAATATGCAGGATACCTGAACTCCTGGCAGTCTTTCTCATAACAAAGCATCAAAATTTTGCAAGGAATTTCTTCAATCTTTTCGTTGAAAGAGGTGGTGTCTGCAGCAAGTCTTAAGCAGTATTCCTGGTATAGTTCTACCATCTTTTCAAGGGCTTTAGTTCTGACCAAAACCTTGTCAAGTTGAATTGGAAATCAGAAAACGCAACTGAAGCTCAAGTCTAAACACCCTTATGAAGAAAAAGAAACCTTCTTGTCGCGTAGTCTGTCAGCAGCTTGAGTAATCAAATCTGAGGATATGCAATTCAAGTTAGTCTTAGCTAGTTCACACACCATGTTCACTGCTTCCATTCTCACTTTGTCATCATGATCTAACAGCCGACCCCCAATGGCAGCTTCGCAATTCAATTAAAAGAATGAAGATCAGAAAGTAGGAGAATTAGCAGCAACAAAAAAGCTTACAATTGGTTTTATGATAGCTTACTGAAGAGTGTCTCAAGTGAATCTCTCCCAGATAGATTAGCTATGTACAGCACTTTAGCAGAAGAAAGAGCAGTAAGCCTCACTTCTGCAGACTTGTCTGAGAATCTATTCAGAAACTCTTTCAAGACAAATGGATAGTTCTGTGCGAAATGTTTCCCTTGCAATGGGAGGAGCCTTTTTATTAAATATATAGCCTTAATCCGGACATCAACCTGATCTGTCTGCAAAACATTGACCCAGGAAAATTATTAGCTAAACAGAAACTAATACAAAAAAAGGGCTGTCATGGAAGGAAAGATAATAATACTGAGTATACAAGACAAATGCAATATCAGGACCAGTATTCAAGCTAGCCTTCTTGTAGGGAGATGAAAGACAGCAAATTACAAAATTCAATCAGTCATACAGAACTTTTAAAGATAGAACAAGCAGTGAAAAGATTACAAACCAGCAATTCACGAGTCAAATGAGGTATGACAGAGAGAAGCAACTCTGGAGCAACTTGGTAGATTTCAAGAATAATGTCATGGTAAGATTCTTTAACCAGACTCCCAACTGCATCTCTATTCAATATGCATGATGTCAAGAATTGACATATACAGCACTTCAACCATTCACTATAATTTTGTATGACAGAAGCAGCTAGTCGATAAGAAGCAGATGCTCCACCCTAAGGAGCATAAGAGCGAAGAGAAAAACATAATATTATACACATAACATTGCAGAGAACTTGCATAGAGCAAGCGGAATAAGCAGTAGCACAGTAGCACTACAGAATATCTGCTTGTAGTACAAAAAATTACTTCTGGAAGGCTTATACTTAGAATGACAAACAGAATCTGCAAATTCTGAAGATTACCTTCTTCTTCTTAATAATATTCCGTAAAATCACATCTAAAAGCTGCTGAAATGAATTTCTTTCATTAGGATCAGGATCTGCATCCACATTCTTCGCCAAGATGCTTGTTATAATTGAAGAAATTGAATTAATCAAACTTTGAGGGTGATCCTCCCTACATAACAATGCAACAGAATATTTTAGCTTAAACTGGACAAAGAGGTAACAAATAAAATTCCCAGACATCTCAAGGTAATTTCATGATGCCCCTTCCATGAGTGACATAATCTTAGGAATGCTAGACCATGGTGCCCAATATGAATCATCAAAAGGATCATCTCATGCTATTTAGTAAAAAAGATTATGTTGGATCATCTTTGGCTTCATCTTGTATGTGGGCAAGTGGTTGCTTCAAGATGGGTGCAAGATATTGTAGTTTCTGATTACATAGTTGATGAATTAAAGCTACACCTCGCCTCAAAAAAAAATTAAACAATAATATGTCAAACCATTAGTGCGGACAGTGTTTTCAACTATTTGAATTGTTCCAGAATTTTTTTCTTTTTCTTTATTGGATGAGAAATATGTTTAAGAATGTTTGAATAAGTCCAGTGAAACATGAACTTGAAAAGAGAACCAAAAAATATTAAAGGAATCCATTGAATACTCAAAAATAACTCATTAGTGATGTTGTAACTCAACTCACAAATATAACCCTTTACAAAGTGCTAAAGTTATAGCAATTCATACATCATATGATAAATTTATAGTCTGGATTTAATTTCCTAATGTATTTATTTGGACGATGTTACTTGCAGGAACTAGATAATTATGGTGAATTTCAGTCACAAGACTGTGTAAAAGATATAATTTAATCATAATCAAAAACATTAATGAGAAAATATGCATAACAGCAACAAACATTAAACGCAGGGTGAAGAATGCTGAAGCCACGAGGAGGGAAAGCAAACCTTACAACGCGGAAGAAGCTTTTTAACATTTTGAGAACCAAATCTTGGCATCCAGTAGTATCAAGCATTGCCAAAAATTGCCGTTTATCAACTGTCTCTAATATTTTGGCCCGCACCCGGAAATATTTGCTGGAGGTGTCATGAAGCTCCTCAAACATGCGTAAAAGAGATCTAAAAATCATCTGTAGAGAGACAGAACCAGCCAAACATGAACGTCTTATGAGAATTGAGATCATAACAACTGATTATATCCATCGTAATATGAAAAGGTACAACGTACAAACTACATATTTTACCGAGGAAACTGTACGGCAAAAAACAGAATATGGCGTGAGAACACCAGCATCTCTGCATCTTTGGTCAAGTAGGCCTTGCCTTGTTTGAGAATCACCCGACAGCGTGGCAGCATCTTTTGCTGAATCTGACTGCTTTAACACCTTGAATGCACTTGCAGCATTCTGCATAAGAAATAACACATCCACAACATTCAAGGAAACTAAAGAAAGTATCACAACAACATATAGCTGTACTAGGAGTCCAATCAACCTTGTTCAGCAATTCATCGACCATAAATGAAAAAACAAGCACCATTGATATGAAAATCCTAGCCTACGGCATTAAATAGACCTATACGGCTATAACTATTGATTCACCCAGTGACAATACTATTTGCAAGTAAGTAACGTATATCAACCAATCAAAGTATTACTTCCAAGTGAATTAAAGCGTCATGAATGTACACTTAACAGTAAAACAATGATGATTACACCAAAATTAGACGCTCCTTATTAATAGATTGAAATCCAACGGCAAAAAGCGTAGAAGTTTCAGCAGAGATACCAAAAACACACACACAAGCTAAAAATGCACAGGACGACGAACATGAAAGCCAGAATAGAAAGTGAACAAACTCAAAAGGCAACAGCTCGGAAAAGAAAAACGAAAACGAAAAACACAAAGAAAGAACCATGAGCATATAAAACAAAATTCCCAAACCGGTGCACCCAGACTTGAATTGAAGAGATTCGCATTGCCACTGAAATTCTGATGGTTTCAATCAACATAATCAAGCAAATGCCAAAAAAAAAAAAAAAAAAAAACCCAAAAAAAAAAAAACAACAACAGTAAACACTATCTCTTCCGCATTTTTCCATTCTCGGTGTAAACATGTGTAGATGAAAAATTATCGAATCATCATAGCAAGAGGAGAAGGGGCAAAACCAGAAACATAGCTTTCACAATACAGTAACACAGAACCTGCAGAGAAATGGAAGGAAAAAACATAAAGGAGAAGAGAAACGGAAGTATTCGTCGACACAAACTAGTGTTAATTATTTCTCTTCTACCTCGAGTAATTTGACGATAATGCTCTCGTCTGGGCAAATTTCGCAGTCGACGAGTTGCTCGCCGATTTCCTTGAGTTCCTGCTTGGCCGCCCGCTGCTTCTTACGATCTTCCGCCATTTCCAGTGCGTAATTTTGTGTGGTTGTGTACACTTTTTGCTTGTTAGTTTAGAGAGAGAGGAGAGGAGAGGAGAGAGAATATAGTCATGCTCTGCGTGTTGTTATTTTAGACTTTAGAGTGAAGAAGATTCCCGCCTCTGCAATCCATTTATTTACGGACTCGTTTATTATCCGTGGTTTCAAAAAGAATACTAGTGTGAGTAAGGGGTGATTACTTTTGTTAATCAAATAGTCAATTATGCTTTAGGCCGAGTTTGGTAGGGGTTATAAATCCATACTAAATTAATTATCCAATTCTATCTAGTTTTTGGTAGCTAGACTAAAAATTAAGAGAGCCCGCTGTAATTGCTCGGCCCTCACTTATTTTCACACATCCTAGAAGATAAATAATACCACCCCCCCCAATTATTTAACACGATTGAACAATAACCTAGTTTATTTCCTTCTTTTCCCCAATACCCCTCCCAAGTTGTTCTTCATCTCTGCCGCTTCTGGTTCTTCTCATCTTCTCCGCCGATTTCGTCGCTTGTTCTCATCTCCTCCGCCGATTCCGCCGCTATTTCTCATCTCTTCCGCCTCTCCGCTTCTTTTCTCCATCTACCTCAACAGTTCTTAGCGTCGGTGAGCACTCAGTTTCGTGATTTCTTCGTTTGGGTTCGTCGCCACCGCCATTCTTAGCGTCGGTGAGCAGACCTGCTGTGGGTTCGGCGCCACCGCCATTCGTGAGCAGACCTGCTGGGTTTGAAGCTTTACGGAAGTTTGTGACCTGCCTTGATATCTTCTTCAAATTCGAACTTACCAACTAGGAAGTCGGAATGTCTTCGTTGCTTAGCTGATCTGATGTCAGATCACAAAGAAATGATCGGTTGTGGGCTGCCAATCTGGGAATTCCAAAGCAGAAATCTACATCTCAATGTCCACTCGGTGACGGAAGGGAAAACACAATAAGATGACCCAACAAATTGAACAACAACCCACGATTGAAAAAAGATGTAGGTATTAAAGCTGAGAATGCTTTTGGGTTTGAAGCTTTTGGGTTTGAAGCTTCTGGGTTTGAATCTTTTTCTATTTTTCGTTTCTTTTTTCTTTTTTCTTGTAGTCTTGTGAGAAATAAAAAGTGGCAAATTCAGAGAAGGAGTGAAGGAGAAAAAAGATGTGGGTATTTGGTTTTACTTCTGTATTTTGGAGGAATTTGGTTTTTTCTTGTTACTTGCCAGGAATTTGGTTGAGAATCTGTATTTTGGAGGAATTTGAGTTGGAGGAATTCTTGAATTTTTGTTTTACTTGCGAGGTCTGAGAATTGTTGAATTTTTCTTGAATTCTTGAATTTTGGTTTTTCTGATTTCAGAAACTTTTTTGCTAAAAGTTTTGCTAGCATTCTGTAAGGTCAAAATTGGAAATTGTAAGTTAATCCGATTTTTAATAGATCCTACCAAACGCTCGGCATTGATAAGTCGCAATTTTTTCTAGGCTACCAAACGGAACTCCTACACTAAGTTTGTCTGACCTCTCCACATTATTAATCCAGCATTTATTAATCTTAGCTAATTCAGTGTGAGCTACCAAACACACCCTTATTGTATTTTTTGTTTGATAACAATGTCTTATTCGATATTTTTTTGTTTCTCACTAAATCCTTCTTCGTTTTCTTTTTTCATAAACTTACCTTATTCATTTTTTCTTTTCTTTTTTTTTCATAAACCTGGCTTATTCATTTTTTTTATTGTTTCACATTGCATGTCTTATTGTATGCAACAATAAAACTGTAATGAACAAAAAAAAAAAGCAGTGCATTAAAAAGAAAGCATGAAAATCTGCATGAAAGAGGGAAAATCTTATTCAAAACAATAAAAATAAAGAGGAAAATCCGGGTGCTCATTAATGAATGCCAAAAATGGCGCCACTTACACAATTTAAGAGAGAAAATCTGCATAAAATGCAGGAAATTCTACTAGTCTACCCCTACTACAACATTCAAAAAAATGGAGGGTAATTGGTGAGAGAATTACTATCTCTCCTCCATAAATACAGATGATGCTCATTCATTCTTTCACAACCAAAAATTTAGTTTCACATTTATTACAAAAAACATCATAAATACAACAAGTTAAGGGGAATGGTTCAGCAGAAAGGCCGCCTAAATCTTATGGAAGATGAGAGGAACTCGGTTGCTCAATGGCTACTTCAAAACTCCAAAACTAACAAGGTTCGGCATGGAGGAATTTCTGAGGCAGCATCCAAGTTTGGATGTCACAGAAACGCCATCCACTCCATATGGAAGCTTGCTCGAGCTTAGCTACCGTTGGGAGGCCCTATCCACATAAAATCAAAGAAGAAAGGGAGAAAAAGAAGAATTAGAAAGCAGTTAGATGTGCAGAAAATGAGAGGTCTATCAGTCTCGGAAAGATCATCACTTAGACTCATTGCAGAGAAAATGAAAGTGAGCAAGACCTTGGTTGGCAACTGGTACAAGAGAAAGCAGTTAAGGGCATATACCAATTCAATCAAACCAACACTCACAGAATAAAACAAATTCTATCGACTCAAATGGAGTCTGAAGCAGTGAACCAAAATTTTGTAAATGGTAAAGTCAAATATCAGAAAATGGATAATGTTATCCACATTGATGAAAAATGGCTCAACCTCAGCAAGCAAAAAGATAGGTATTATCTTGTGCCAAGTGAGGAAGAACCATATAGAACCTGCAAGTCAAAAATATCTATACACAAACTAATGTTCCTTGCTGCTATCAACAAACCACAGTATTCAGATGATGGAACCTACACCTTTGATGAGAAAATAGGAATATTCCCCTTCACTAAATTAGAGCTTGCAACTAGAAATTCCAAGAACAGAACAAAGGCACACAAATCACCAAACTCATTCTGTGTGTGAATCATTCAGTCATGAAGGATGTCATGATCAACAAGGTAAATAGTTTTCACCATACCATCAGAATGATTGTCTTTGTCATTCATCACTTAGTTTGTTTTTTCAGTTACTCCCTACTATCATGAAAAAGTGACCAGAACAGCAAGTAAACACATCATCATTCAACAAGAAAATGCTAGACCTCATATAAAAGCAAATGATCCAGACTTCATTAAGGCAACAAATTCAAATGGATTCCACATAGAACTAGTCAATCAACCAGCAAATTCACCACACTGCAATGTAAAAGGGGGTGGATGAGTTAATGAAGAATGTAAATGAAGCATTTGCAGAGTTTGACACATACAAGCTCAACAATGTTTTCCTCACCCTACAAGGATGCTACACTGGGATCATGAAGCACAAGGGAGGCAACAACTATAAGGTGTCACACATGAATAAAGAGAAGCACGTTAGAGAGAGGAGTCTGCCACTGCCTAGAAGTGGATGCAAAACTTGTTGAAGACTGCCTAGCTCATCTAAATCATTTTGCACTAGTGGATGCTTTCAATAACATGTGAATGCAAGGATAAAATTCATAAGTTCAAAGTTTTTTGCTCAGCTTACTGTATAAGCAACAGGCTGTAACTATTCAAGATATTGTTTAGGATGTAAACATGTGATGATATATTTTTGTGCATCACACATTGTCTCAGCAATGAAATGAATGAGATTTTGCATCATTGACTTATACTAGATGGCATCTAACACACTAACTGTCATAAATCAACCTTGAAACAATGATAGTGGTGGCATCTTTAGGACAGAGGCATCATTTGCCTTGAACATCAGAAAAAATTCATCATTTGTTCAATAACATACCAAATACAGTATCTAGTTCATCAGTTCTGACCATGTTCAGCATCAAATGCATCATGAAAAGTAAGTGCAGGGACAAAATTCATCATTTCAGACCGAGTGCAGCATCAAATTCATCATGAAAAAGAAGTGCAGGGACAAAATTCATCAGTTCAGACCAAGAGTAGCATCTAATTCATCAGGAAAATCAAGTGTAGTATCCAAACCATCAAGTGCAGTATCCAATCCATCAGTTTTACCAAGTGCAGCATCAAATTCATAATTCAATCAAGGCCAAAAACAAATGCATCATCAGAAACATCACTTCATGCATCATCATAAATAAAGAACAGATTAACATGCATCATCCGAACCAGATTCACAGAGCCTCAACACAGAGGGGAAAAACATGCCCAACCATTGGAGATATTCTCTCTGATCTAGCCACCACGGAAGGAATTCCGGTGCAGAGATCTCTAGTGGTGTCTCCGGCACCACCATGTCGTAATCAATGAGGGACTAGTATGGGGACTGTGCATCCTCCATCACAGGCTCAGATTCCGGCGAAGAGGGATCATCCGAAGCAGATTTGATGAGGCTCAGCACAAAAGTGAACCAGATTCCCAACCATTGCAGATAGTCTTCTCCATCTTGGAACCACAGAGGGTACGCATGTGCAGAGATCTCCGGTGTAGAAGTATCCGGCAAGAACGCAAAGTTCTCGACGGTGGAATCACATATCTCAATAGATCCGCCATGATTTTGATCGGAATCGGAGAGATGAAGACATGGAGATACAGAATCCATGGCCGTGAAGACTGTTTCCGGCACTATGGTGCCTGGCACGGTGAGCAATAAACACGAATCAATGTCTATAGGAGAGAAGTGGGTGAGCATTTCCACCAATATGTCTTCCTAGAACCTAAGCATATCGGGGGGACTACTACTTTCAGAATGCGGCGGTGCCGGAGGGAAATACGACATCACCGATTCAGTGAGGAAGAGGGAGAAGAGATGAAGAGGTTGGGGTTGCAGTAAGTGAGAATGAGAGACGACAGATGAGATTGGGAATTTAAGGTTAGAATAGTTGGGATGGCGAATGAATTTGGACTGGGTAGTTTAATTAGTGGATTGGGTTAAATTTAATTAAGTTGGGTAAGTTAATTAGTAAATTAATTGTGTGGCATAGTTGTAAATAATATATTGAAGTGAGGGTATATGTTTAAAGTCAACTTACCAAAAATGGAAATGCACAACTTTTAAATGGATAGACGAAAATGGCAAAATGCACAACATTTAAATGGACGGAGGGAGTAGTATATATATTTGAATTAAATTGTAAATATAGATCGTATTAAGTCGTCTTTGTATTATTTGGTTTAGTTTATGATTTTAATTTAATAATATGATTTCATTCGTTTTTTTTTTTTAATATTATGATTCATGGTTAAAATTTGGCTTTTATTTTGATAAAAGTATTTGCTTGTTTTGGGAATTGGAGATGATTGTTTGAGAAAGTTAAGTTAATATTACAATTTCACTATAATACTTTAATATTATATATCATTATAGGGTAATATCTCTTCATCTTCATTTTACTTAATGTCTACATTTCCTTGACTAATTTTTTTGAGTCGGACTTCGGTGCATACTTATCACCGCAGAACAGTTGTCAGACCCGACCCACCCCACCTCACGAGCTTGATCGACCCGCGCGTGAGATCCACGCGCTACGCGTGTAGGGATGATAATCGGGTACGACTGGCACGGTCAGTGGCTATCCATGTCCGTACCCGCTCGACCTGCGACCCGTGCCTGTCGGGTATCCACCAACCCGTCATCCGTTGGGTATCTGCCATCACCTGCTAATTTGTATTGCTTTTAGGGGGAGTACGACGTTGGCGAGATGGGGGGAGGCGCGACTCAGGCGAGGAAACGAGAGAGAGTAACGACGAAGAGACAACAAGAGGGAGGAGAATCAAAAGATGAGAATATAAGAGGGGATGCGCAGGAGCAGAATAATTCACAGAGGGTTTTCAGTTTTCACTCAATAATTGAGTAATAATTTTTAAGGGGTGATGGGTTGGGCTTGGAGTTGGGCCAAATAACATTAAAGATACTAAATGATATTTGGGCCAAGTAGATTTGGATAAAGTTAGAAAGAAAAATAAAATAGTCGGGTATTTCGCGGATATTTCACGGTTATTTTTCGTGGGTATTTTTTGCTGGTAAACGGGTTTCGCGAGTACGGATAGTAACTATCCATACCCGTACCTGCGAACTGAATGGATGGTGAATTCTAACCACGAAGCTATTCGTGGATATAAAATGCCCCTCAAACCCGCATCTATTTAGGGTCGGGTATCCGCGGGTATCAGTTACCCGTGGGTAAATTGCCATCCCTACGCGCGTGGTTCTCACGCGCCTACAGTTTTTTTTTTTTTTAATTTCCAGATTTATTTTTTCGACGGAGCCTTCGACTCCGATTTTATGGCTCCGCCTTCGCTCCAATTACTAAAATAAGGATAATCGGCAGACAATAATTTGAATTTTTTCGGCTTGCTCTGAAGCCTTCGGCTCCCTCGCTCGAATCTTGACTAAAGAAGAAGTGACAAACAAAAAAAATAGTGGCAAACAAAAAAAGAAGGGTAAAAAAAACCTGAAATAAAAAAAAAAAAAACTGAAATAAAAAAATAATAAAAAAGAAAATGTCAAAGGGCGTTGACCCGGGTCAACCTAGTCGGGTGGGTATCTGTAACGTGCAGAATATGCACGGAAGTTTTTGTCAATTTTTATTTTGGCTACTTTCGAAAAAGAAAATAATTAATTCTTCTAAATCCTTCAAAAGTGATGGATATTACCATCTTTTTATAATAAACTCTTATTTTTAATCTCCGTGTCGAACAATAAGTATACAAATTGAATGGAACACAAAGAGTGTCCTTTTACAACTTCTTCATTTTATATGTTGTGCAAAATATTTTTGACATAGTTGCTAGATTACTTGATTAATTGTGATATTTACTTGTATACTGATGTTAGATGAAGATATTTACAAATAGATTTGAGTTTGTTGCAAGTTGGAAGTACGATGATGAAGTTGCTAATGTAAAGCAAATGAAGCTGAAGCTAGAGACAATTCCAAAGTTGTTGAATCGGGAAGAAAAGCCAGGGCAAGAGTTTCTGCAGCGTTTGAATAATGACATTGTCAAGGCCGCGTTTGGTTGAGCGCTACAAATATTTTGAGAAATAGTGCAAAGTTTTTTCCTTTTATGAGGATTGATAATTGATAATAATGCAAAGTTATTTAATCATTTACAATTTGATTTAAGTTTAATTCAAATCAAATTAAATCGTCTTTATATTATTTGATTTTGCTTATAATTTTTAAAATATGATGTGGTTAATTTTTTTAATAAATTATGATTTATAGTTTTAATATTGTTTTCAATTAATAAAACTACCTGCATTATTTTGTTATTTCTATTAACCTTTCTATGTTTGAGAGTTGGAGAATTTTTTTCAGGAAAATAATTATATCTTGTTTAAATTTCTTCATTCTTATGTTTCGCGAAAAAATAGTATAATCTGGGACAACAATTCCGCGAAGAAATTTCGAAGATGCAATGCACAATTAATGATATTATTGAAAAACGATCAATGATTATGACACATAGTGATATTTGCTCAATCTGGGACATCCGCTAAGGCGCACAGCAACATCAAGAATCAGTTGACATTAGAAGAACAGAAAAACAACAATAGATTTCCAGCCAGAAACTCAAAGTCGTTGCTTCTAAGACAAGTACAAAATGTTATTCAACTAGAGAAGAGTTCTACTTCTTCTTCGTCTTCTTGTTCGATTTCAATTTTGATTACTTGCCCGGGCGACGACCCTTCTTCAACTTCTTCTTGCGCAGTGCAGATTCAGGGCCAACACCACCATTTCCTTCAAAAGGCATTCCCATTAGAGCCAGCAATCTCCGAGTTTCTTCATCTGTCTTAGCTGTTGTCGATATGGAAACATCCATTCCCATCGGCTTACCAAGAATTACGCCACTTAGATCTGGGAACACAGCTGTCAGCTCGCGGAAGCCAATTCTGTAGCTGCCATTTCCACCAAAGCTATTGGAGAGCACCCCTTGAAAATCCCCCAAGTTGATGAGCCGCTCAAGAAAAGAGTACATCACCTGTCGCAGACAAATGAAGTTAAAGGCAAGCAGACAAACAAAGGCATCAAGACTTGCATCTATTAGACGATAGTCAGCAGTGATTCGTAGGAGATTTCTGGAATAAAACAACCATCCACACGGTGACACCGGTGGTGGTTGTTATTGTCCCAGAACTCTTCAGACGTCCTAAAAATGGCTCTGGTTCGTGTAACTTAAGTCCAACAACTTTGGTCCTTTAATTTTCGTTATTCCAAGATTTCCCGCACTAGATCCATAATGCCCTCAGATACAAAAAAGCAAGAATATGACATTTTTGTTATTATTAATCAGTCATGCTTTTCCTTTCATATCTCTGATTGGAGAACAAAATGTTCGTTTTCTAACATACATCTACATTTAGTTACAGTAACGAGGATAAAGAAGTGCGTCCAACCAACCTTGTGATGCCATATATCTTCATAATCATGTAAACATAAATGATTGCTAAAACTATGTGCACAATCACATCACATCAACTGAATTGATCACTTGTAGAAAAAAATTTCACTAGTACCTCTCTCTCTGGTCAGTCAATTTCACTAAGAATATGCAAAACACAAAATGCATCATATAACCGTGTCAAGCATGGAAAACAAACAAAACTAAATCTTGAGTCAGAAATGAAGTAATGCAACATGAATAATATCTCACACTGCCTCGTAGAGTGCAAGCAATCCCGACTGGGTGTCCTTCTCTAATCTTAGAGTTGGCAACGGGCCTCGATACTCTCGTTACAATCGGTCTTTGACCAGTGATAACTGTCAAATCATTCATAGCTGCACCCAGACCCCTTTCATGCTGAGGGGCGTCTCCAATTGCACATTTCACTATAACTTTTTCTATTTTAGGAACCTGTACATTCGCAGGGTGAGATCAGATAAGCACCCCATAATCTATTCCAACATCAGCTTTCAACTCTGTCGAGGTGATCATTTATGTTCGTACAAATCTATCAACAAGGTATAACACATATCTATCTATGTTAGCACAATCTGAACATAGGCGACTTTCTATACGATTTTCCGTAAATACGTGAAAAATATTCGTATTGAAAGTTGGGCTCTCAAAGTATTCGAAAAGCCTCAAACTCAACATCCTCCCACACTCACCGATCCTTCCATAATCAGTTTTACTGAAATCTATCCATGAAAGTAGATGATCCATATAGCTTTGCACAAACAGAAACTAATAATTCATCGCTTTCTATTTATTTAGCCATTTAATTCTCACCAAGTACAACGACAATATTCAGATAGAAATTACCAGCTGCATTGCCTTAAATTGAATTCAGTAGCACACAGATACAAAAATCACGCCGAAATACTTTAGAAAGAAATCGAGAATTGAACAGCATTACCTGATGAAGTTTGGTGTAATTGAACTCTTCTATGAGCAATGGCGCAATTCTCTCGATGTAAGTGGCCTTGAGCAACGGCAAGGCGCTACTAAAGAGGTTTTTATCAGGTACGAGCTTCATCTTTTGAAACCCTAATTGAGGAGGATTTAGGAACCGGTGAGTATTATCAAGTAATTATCATAGGATGCAAGATACATTAAATGTATTAACAACACTGGATATCGAAAGAAATCCAAAAGCATTTTCTATTCTACAAATTAAAGAGGTTTTTTATAAGGCCAGGTCAACCAAATGTGTATAGTTTCGGAGATGGACACATTATCATTTTCGACGACAACTCCCCTCCCTTTTCTCTAACTCTACATACAACATATTCTCTATCTCTCTGCAGTGTTCGTCCATGCCAATTAATTAATCAATATCAAGAGACAAGAATCCCATAACAAAAGCAATGGAAATAATAAAGTGAAGAAGGAGGAGATGAGCAAGTACCTGGAGCAATGCCAGAGCTCACTGTTGACAATAAAGAGAAAAAATAAAAATAAAAAATCAGTAATCGAAGACTCGAAATATTTCGGCCGGATTTGGAAAATAAATGGACAAAAAGGGAAGAAGAGAGGGAGAGAGAGATAGAGAGAGAGAGAGAGAGTACCGCAGTTGGAAACGGAAGCGGCGGAGACGAGAGAGCAGCAGCCGGCGGAGAGACCGGAGATGAGAATGTGAGAGGGGGAGGCGCAAATTCACGGTGGGCTTTCACTTTTCACTCAAAAAATTTGAGTATTTTGAGGGGTGATGGATTGGGCTTTCGAGTTGGGCCTAATAATGTTACAAACACTAAATGATATTTGGGCCAAGATTAAGAGGATGTTTGGCTGAGCTTTAAGCTTGTTAAAACAGCTGACAAGCTGTTCATTATTAAGGATTTAAAAGCTTACAAGCTGTTTTAAGGAGCTTTTAAGCTCAACCAAACACCCCCTAAGAGTTCGAAAGAAAAATAAAATAGTTGTGGGCAGTAGTTGGGTATTTTGCGGATATTTTTTAAAGGTGAACAAGTTTCGTGGGCACGGACAATAATTATTCATATCCGTACCTGTGAACTAATAGGGCGTTTACTAAATGGAATAAGTTGGATGGATAAAAATAATATAGGTTAATCAAACATTTACTTCTATATATTAAATTCAAAGATATCCCATAACACATGATCATTATTTATATTTGGAACTACACATGTGAGATTAAAGGAATTATGGGATAAGAATAGTCAATCTTATCCTATTTAGTAAACGCCTTCTAAATGGATAGTGAATTCTAATCACGAAGTTACCTGTGAATATCAAATGTCCCTCAAACTTGCACTTATTAGGGTTGGGTACCCGTAGCCGTAGGTATCAGTTACCCACGGGTAAATTGCCATCCAGCCACATTTTGCAAAAGTTTTATTCGTTTCATTAGTAGCCAAATAGATATTTGCTATAAAAAAGTAACTACCTCAATTCTGATACAAAATTAAAAGAAGATAATCTATTTGAGAAGTGAATAACTTTTGTCCTATATCCGTTTTGATAATAAAAGTGCTTTGAAAATTAATAATAAAAATGGGTGTGTATTAAATTTGAATTTTTTATGAGTATTACTTAAAAAATAAAAAAATAAGGGCCCGTTTGGTATTCATATATCAGTATATCAAATATCAGGTATGAGTATGGGTATCAGATTTATATATGATATTCGTGTTTGATATATTGATGATATCGATTGATGTCGAGTGAGAATGATACTCATACTCATACCTGATATCTGATATGTTTGGTATATCAAACTTTGTGTTTTGAGCTCGAGCTCGGCTTGACGGGTAACAACCAAGCTCGAGCTCGGCTCCTATATATTCGTTTGGATCGAGCTCGACCCCGACTCGTTAAATTAAAAATTATGAATTTATTAATTATAAGTTAAATATTGATATTAAAAAATATTAAATAAAAAATATATATTAAAAAATTCGTGAACATGTTTGCAAACATGTTCGCGAGCTAGCTCGTTTACTATCGAACTCGAACGTGTTCGTGAGCATTTCGATCCGCACATAGATATGCTCGAGCTCGGCTTGTTTTTAGAAAAAGAACGAACTTCTAACGAGCTTTTTTCGCACCGAGCTCCGAATAGCTCGCGAACCGTTTGCCTCGTGTATAACCGAGGTTTATCCAGTGTCGAGCCTGCCATACTTATACTTGCATAGTATGGTCAATCTGACTTATGTGGTTTGCAATCTACTATATAAGAACGAGAATTTACTCACTGCGCACCGAAAATAACGGTTGTGGCGTGCGGGTTTCCAGGACGATGAAAAAAAAAAATCCTAACAATTTAGGAGTCGAGTTTTTCGACATGTATTCTAAATAAGGGGTATGCAAACTATGCATGAGCAAATGCACCGAAAGCTATCTTTTCTCAAAATATAGGAAAAAAAAAAAATCATTTTCTTACTTTTCTTTCATGCACTGCAAATGCAATTGCAAGTTCTTAAAAAAACTCCCGAAATAAGGTTTCAGAAAAATCGCAGAAACCCTAGCCGGAGCAAAAATGGAGCGAGCAACGCGCGCTCTGAACCGAGCAATCGGCTCTCTGAACCAAGCAGCGGAGAACCCCACCGTCGTCAACACGTTTTTGGGCGCCGTTTTAGTCTGTCTGTCGGCACGATCTTTTGCGCAGGACGGGACGGTGAGAGAGATCGAGGCGGAGAACAAGGCGCTGCGCAAAACAAACAAGCAGATGAAGGATTCGATTTGGGAATGGAAGCAGACGCTCTACGCGGAGGCCTCAGCTAATCCCCAAAAGGCGCTCGTCCCCCTCTCCACTCTCCAGTCTATCTACGGCGATGTTGTCACTCCGGTCCCCAATTCTGGTAATTTCACTTTCCGCATTTACTTTTCCGTCTAGGTTTTATTCTGCTGCTGCAATTGATGCGTTGTGAGTTCTGCATTGAGATCTGTAAACTTGTAATCTGCCGCGTGCTACGTTGAGTATTGTTGATTTTATTTTATTGAATTAAGCTCAAGTATGGATCATGGTTTCGGCAGCTGCATGTGTATGTTATTTGATTTCATATGGTGATTGCGAGACCAATGCTTATAATTCTGTGAAATATTTGTTGATTTTGTGCTTATTCGCTTGGGATTTGGAGATGTAGGATTTAGCTAGTTGAAAGTTGTGCTCTTTTAAATGAGAATACAGTGAGGCAAGCTTTAATCTGAACTTTTGTATCTCTTAGCTAAGTTTGTCTATCAATTGAGATTGAATATTGCTCTTTAGATTCTGCGTCTAAGTCCTAACTGCCTCAAAGATAATGAGGAGAAATAGACAAATGGTATTATTAGTGGAGTTCCAAGTGGGGAAGGGGATAGACCGTCTGCAGTAAAAAAAAAATTGTGATGGCGTACTGGAAGTAGAAACTAAAAGTACTACTACTATAAAGAAGATGGACATGATTATGGTATCTTTGAACACTTCTAGATGGCAACGTTGAACAACTAAAGTTGGAAAAGGATCTTAGATTGGTAAAATTGGATGTCTGAAGTTGGATCAAGGTGATGTTTTGTAATAGTAAAGTAAAAAGAGGGGAAGTATGAAGCAGAACTAATTGCCTTTGAGCATTTGGAGCTTCAGGGATCAAACTAATCCAAAAGAGGAGCTTCTAATAACAGTTTGGTGCCTGTCGAGATGACATCGATGTGGATGTGCCAGTCCTTAGAAGCAGCCACCTGTGTTATATAGAATAAACTTTATGTAATCAAAGTGTTCATGGTTTGATTGAGACAACTGGAGGCTATCATGATAGAAGTCGTGACCAGGATAGTTATCAGTTATGTCTTTTTAGTATGCATAAGGCCCTCTTCTTCCTCTTCATCTGTTTTTCATTGTACCAGATCATTAGAAGAAGAATGTGTGTATAGCATGTGGCACTCTCTGCATTCTGGCAAAGACCATTTTTATGTAGAGAAGATGCAATATCTGATTTCTGTTGGGATTATTTACAATTGTTATTTTACTTTTTAAAGCTTGCCATTCTAAGCTCTAGCTGGTTTGTCGTTTTAATTGCACCAATGTCTCTGCTCTACTCTCAGTCTGGGCTAACAAACTCCCTGTATACTTATGGGGAAATAGAAGGTTATTCAATAGGAGATTTCGGGCATATCTCTTTCTGTTATGTTCTCGACGAATAAGAATAATATGTTAACTTTTTATTATTGGAAATTTAAGTTTCTGGCCGTGATGTACTGAAGAGTGATTAAGAAAAGTTATGCTCCTTACCTTACACTATGTTTCTCAAGTATTATTGGTCCTGTGTTGTTAGTCGCTGGAATATGTCTCCAAAACTCTGCCAAAGAAGATATGGCCAGGACCCCTTTTGCATTTTTGTGTGCAAGCTCTCATAGCACCTCGTTATTTGGTTGCAGTTGATGAGGGTGATAAGGAAGAAAAGCCTCCCAAGATGACTTTCATGGTCTAGAAGGCACACGAATCCAGAAAGCAAATTTTCTGTTTGTAAAGAGATAAAGATGCCAGCATTTTGTGGTAAGTAGCATCAAGCCGGTAGCAGAACGGAGAGAAAGCATGCAGTAATCCTGTCCCATGTAATGCTTGCTCCATAAAGTAGTCGCGACTCGCGAGACATTGTTAACTTCTTGTATCTACAGGTTGTTTGACTTTATGCAACTCTGCCTTTACATGGTCAGATGAAATGGCTGCTATCATGTTGAGTGAGCAATCTACTGAGGCACTGAATTATGACAGAAAATATTTTTATGGATTGGGAGAAGCATGAAATGTTGAAAATTTGAAATTGCTATAATAGTCTATAATACTGTGATTGCTTAATAAGTGTTTAGATGGGCCTATCACCAACTTTTCCTAATGGATCAGGCTTGGTAGAATCACTTTTAGAAAATAATACCATATTGTGAATTTGCCAACTCTGAGTTGCTGTCTCACCAACTCAGGAGCACATAAAATCAACCCAATAATGCTTTGAATTTGACTTCAAATTAGATCTGGTACTTGTCCACTTCCTTTATTACTTGTCTTTCTTGGCATTTTGCGTACTCTGTTGAAATCTATTATCCGTGTGATACGTGCGTATCTAGTGCATGGTAGAATTATATTACAAGTTAGTGTTCTATGCTTGCATCGTATTTGTAGATTGTCGATTTTATGTGAAACTAACTGGGCTAGAAGTATGGCATTCTGGGATACTATGAGAGCTGTTTAGCCTCGTTTGAGATGTTAAATTTTAGCTGAATGTGAAGGTGCTTTCATCTTCACACCTTTGAATCTTTTGTTGATGAAATTTGATAACAGATCTTGCGCTTTCATCCCAGCAGCTTTTGAAGATGAAAATTGGAAGCAAATCTATTTTTGGAATCATGCCCATGTGCAGTGTTTTATGGTTTACCTTTATTGAATTGATACAGCAAGTTTGTGAAAATTGATTCTCTATATATGTTTGATCCATAAATATCATGGCTACATGTGCACCACATCATTTATTCATGTGGTGTATTTATTTGTTTTGCGTTTGTAAGTGTGTGAGCCTTTGCGTGTTTTTTCACCAAAATAATCCCTTTTGATCCATATAACTTTTAACATCATCTAAATAATTGGCCAACTTTGCATACTCTGCACGCATGCACATTGACTTGGTATCCGAATTTATTTTATTATCAGCCTGTAAATTAGATTTGGAAGTATAATGTTTGGTACTCCGACTCAATTAAAATTGTCATGTTACTGTACGATACAAAGATTAATAATAAGGGTAAAATAGAAAGTGGGTAGGTCCCGTCATTTATGAAGGATTTAAAAAAAAAATAGATGTGACGTATAGAAATTTAGTGGTATTCGGTGGTTTAATGGAAATTTAGAGGATTTTCTCTTTTCATTTATTTTATCCATCTTTTTTCTTTATTCAGACATTTATTTTTTTTGAAAAGTTTTTTTTTTTCCTTCAGATTTACTTAAATTGATGGGATTGAAAATTAAATAAATTGAATAAAGTTATGTACACACTTTTAGAGTAATGGATGACTTGACTTTGCCATTGATGGGGACAATCTCTTATTGTTGTTGCTCTCTTGTCTATTTGTATTTTGTGCGTGTAGCATGTGGTACAATGATTTTATTTTTGTTCACTTTTCTTGTAGCTCTACGCATATGAAAAATTATTTGGGAATATCGAAGGCATCTTCCGTGAATATTACTTTGTAGACTTTTTGACTTTTTTCAAATTAAACAAAATATTGTTTTGTTTGCATATCAATTTAAATTAAATTAATATTTCCAAGGGACATCGAGCATAGATATCAATTTAAACTTCACCGCTTCTTTCTTCCAAGAAAAAAATTATAAATTTAAATAAATGACATAAGATATAAATATAGATACGTGTACTCTAACAAAAAATTGCCATGGGAACAATCCATAAAGGCAACCCAAAATTTCGACACGTTATGTCCATTTAATGTATAATATAAAAATCAACTAAAAAATGTACAATGAAAGTGTATTTAATAACATGCAATAGTAATTTAGATTTTCATTGGGAAGGAAGTAATTTAGATGGTTGTTGATGCACTAGACAGCGAGTTTCATCACTAAATAGGATTTAAAGATTCAATTCATTGACTTTGAAATCTAAAGTCTAAAAGAAACCGCACAATTCTCTCGACTTGTCAATTATCATTATTATTCTTGCACTTCCAATTAAAAAATATGCCAGAAAAATAGAATTAGAAATGTCTAGCTTAATTAAAGTTTAATAACTTATCCTCTAAGAAAATAGCAACAATATTTTTATTATATAGATTGGATTGGAAATATCTTTTACGGGTCAATCTACTTTTCATGTATATAAGCTGATGACTTTAAATGGAGCAGTGCTTAACAGAAAGTTGATTGATATTTGCATAAAATAATATGACCAACTTTGACCCTCAAAGCTTGGACATTTTGTTTGTTTATAATCATTATCAAATATAATTTATGTATATATCAAGATACACTTCGATACAAACTATCTACGTGAGGGGAAGGAAGTATTTATCATATTTACTCCAATGTCCATGCATTTTTGCAAGCTGCAAATTAAAAATAATACTATAGATTTTAAATTGTGATATAACCAATTCAAATTTATGCAACTTTAGAAGAGAATAATGAGGTAACAAAATCCCAATCCGTTTCAACAAATATATAGTTTTTAATGAGAAGAAAAAAAAAAAGATATGTGAGAGGTGTGGATTCAATCTGTACGTAGTGAGATTTCGGGTTCGAACCCACTGCTCCCCCTCTCCATGTCCAAAAAAAAAAAGTTTAAAATGGCTAGAATTTTTTTTTTATCGTTATTACTAAAAAGTATTTTTGTTACCAAAAATGGCTATTTTTAACTTTCCGCACTTTTTTTTTTTATAAAATTTGTATGTGTTCATATTATTTTTTCTTATACAGAGTAATTCACTGCCGGAATATTTTTCTAAAATCACTTGAACTTTTAACATCAATCTAATAATCTGATGCAGCGAATTATTTATTTTGATTGAACATAATCGCCTATAGGGTGTATGCTTAATTATTTTGTAAATATTATATGAAGACTTTGTAATAAAATCACCAACTAATCCATAAATAGAAGTGATTTGTTTTTTGAATAAACATATAAATGATTTGGATATAATTTCATTCGCAATCCTTGCACGTAAATAGTGCATTAACGCAATCAACAAACTTAATTAACTGCTATTCCACTTGCTACCAATCAACACTACCCACCTATAATATATTTAACAAAATTAATCCCCAAAATAATTTCAATTTGGTCCTTAGTTTGTAAGAAAAATAACCAATTAATTTTTTCCCCGAAAAGTAGTCAGCTCAATCCAGCCAATAATAGTAATTAGTTAGTGCAGTTTGCCTAAAATAGATGGGTTAATTGCAAAGTAATGCGCATTCACCTTATTCGCAGTTTCAACTTAGCTTTTCAATATATTAAGATTCCACATTTACATTTGTTACAAATTAAACATCCTAATTTTTTTTTCAATCATTTCAACTCTATGTGGCATTCGCCATTCATGACCCGAACATATTAGCAAGTAGATATATCATGTGATATGAATGATGACGTTTTAAATCAGAACTCAATAAACATACACGCCATTTATTTTTAAAAAATCTAATTTATAAATAATAGGATTAAGTGGTACTATAAAATACCGTCGCCGAGGCATATTTACATATCAAATTATAATTATCCGTTGTTCGTAAAAAAATGAAAATGTAAAATTTACAACAAATACTAAAGTAAAAATTTTAATTGCAATTATTCGGAAAACCGTGTTAAAATTGCAAGTGAGATGAAAGACGATGCATTATTTATTTTGAAATTAAACACAAAAAAAAAAAAAAAAAAAACAAACAAATTTATAAAATACACGCACTCCCACCTTCACTGCGTGCTTTCTGTGTGGGGGCAGTACAAGTACAGAGAGGTCCATTAGCTATGGAAGGAAAAAGAGAAATTCAGATACCTCTGAAATTCATTCCAAAATCAGAATTTCCAAACGAAATCAAATAAAAACAAATATACAGAGAGAAAAAGTTCCCCCTTTCTCGGAATTTGATCAAACATATAATGGCGCAACTCCGACAACCTACATAGAGCCCTTCGCTTCCTCCGCCGTTGCGCCACCACTGAAATTCTCTTCGTTTTCACTGAATTTCATTCTGGGGTTTTTTGTTCTAGTTTGTTGGGTCTCTTTTCTTGAATTTTGAATTCCCTGTTTTGGCTAAAGATTGGATTTTTATTCAAAAAGTTGATCTGGGGTGGCGAAAGAAATCATGGAGGAGAGCAGGTTGTGCCAGTGGAGTGTAATTCGATCTGTATTGGCTATTCTTCAATGGTGGGGTTTCAATGTTACTGTCATCATCATGAACAAATGGATCTTTCAGGTTGGAATTGAGATATGTTTCTTAGTTTCTTGAGGTTCTATTCATGCATTATAATTTGTTGTATTAGTTTCTTTCAAGTTTTGATGTTAGTGCTTATATCAGAAGTCAGAACATATGTGTGTACACTTTTCCAATATTTGAATTTGTTAAAAATCTTCTTGAAATTGTGATTATTGATTATATGATTCTGTTTGGGAATTGAGGTGTGAATTGTGATAATTGGTTCGCTTCGGGTAGCATGTGGTTACTTGGCGGAGGCAGAAAATAATATTGGTGGGAGTTTTGATCCCACGGTTTTAACATAGGCTTTCCCAAATTTTTCATCGATTCGCCTATTCTGTAGGGGTATTCTTTTATAGGAAATAAAATGAACTAATTTTTGCTAGCTTCTCTAGCTGTGAGCAGATGTTATTCTAAATTGTGGAATAAATTAATACTAATATTAGACTTGTGTACAAATTAAATTCAGTACTTGTGTATATTTGTTATCTTGAATAATGTATGCTAATTACAAAGGCCTCCCTTTGTTTTTATTTTAAATAGTTTTGGTTGCTTCTAGCAACTTAACATTTTCTCTCTGCAATCTTTATGAGATGTGTAGACTCTATCGGGTATATCTTAGCAAAGTTGTTTAGAATATAGAATTTGCACAGAATTTCCCTTTTTCTGAACCCTATAAGTTGGATTTTTGACCTGGTAGATAGAATGAAGTTTATATATCCATTTCTGCTGCAATTTATTTCGAAGTTGCTAATCTAGACGTGCATTTATATGCGATTGCATTGTTTGAGTGTGCAATTAATTCCAATGTTGCTATTGGTACTTTTACTGTAATTAATTCCATTGTCGCTAACATATACTATGTGATTACACTGCATTGTGTGAGTGTGTCATAGCTGGTTGTTTAGGTACGCCTCAAATAAATAATTATCATGCTTGAGTAAGTATAACTAATCCATGCTCAAATCCTTATCGAAGAAGGACCATAAATGATAGCAAAATCAGTTGTTTACCCCTAGTATGTGGATGATTTTTCAGCAGTCTATGCGGTTTTGATTTTCTATTTTTGTATGTTTATCTAGTTAAATATTATGTATCATGCTTTGACAAAATTATTTGTCTCATATATTATTGCTCATAGAATCATCTTCCTTTTACCTTCGCAGAAGCTGGACTTCAAGTTTCCGTTAACCGTATCAGGAATTCATTTTATTTGTTCAACAATTGGTGCATACGTGGTTATTAAAGTGCTAAAACTTAAGCCTCTTATTCAAGTTGACCCTGAAGATCGATGGAGGAGAATCTTTCCCATGTCGTTTGTATTCTGCATAAACATAGTTTTGGGAAACGTGAGCCTTCGGTATATTCCTGTTTCCTTCATGCAAACCATCAAGTCTGTCACCCCTGCCACAACAGGTGAGTGATGAGTAAAATTTTGATCTGAATATGTCTAGAACGATTTAGCCACATGCTGATCTTTAAAAATGCTTTTGAGTCGATTTTGGGTTAATACATGAACTTTGACAAATTTTATTAAATAAAATTTTGGTGTGGCATTAATGGGGACATGCTGAGTATTTTTATTGGCTTTTGAACAGTCATCTTGCAGTGGCTAATCTGGAAGAAGTACTTTGACTGGCGAATTTGGGCAGCTCTGATTCCAATTGTTGGAGGGATTATGCTCTCTTCAATCACGGAGCTGAGTTTTAACATGCTAGGATTCTGTGCTGCTTTATTTGGTTGTGTTGCTACATCTACAAAAACCATTCTTGCAGAGTCTTTGTTGCATGGGTACAAATTTGACAGGTATGTTCATCTTCCGTCTTCTTCATCTCCTGCACGTCCATCCTACTCTATTAATGAAGTAAGTATTTTATCGCGACCAAATACTAATATCAATAAATATTTACACTGAACAACTAATATATATTTTTTTTAATTTTGTGCAAAACTTTGAGCAAGTATTCATTGTTTTCTGCTGGATAAGAAATTTGTTGCAAGAGTAATTTATTTTTGTCACTGATCATGGTGCCTTTGTTGAGTGTTCACACGTATTAATTTTTGTATGAGAGGAAAGAGCTAAGTATTCGTGATGGACGATTAGAGTATTTTTTAAAAGATATCCGATACCAAGAAAGACTCGTTTCCTAATATATATATAACGGCTTAAAAAACCTGTGCTAAGTGATTCTTTATGCTTCCTTAGTTTGGTTTCATGAACTTGTTTCTATTCTTGAATTGTAAAGGACTCGTCCTTTGTTTCTACTTGGATCTTCCCAAATATTGTAGCACTATAAGGAATTGATTAAAAAAATGTCAAACATTGATTCATTTTCTTCTTGCTTTGGCATCTTTCGTTTCGTTTTATATTTTATAATCATAATGAGCTGATGGTTTTTTGTGCCTACTGCAGCATAAATACCGTATATTACATGGCTCCTTTTGCAACTATGATCTTGGCTGTGCCAGCCATGGTACTGGAAGGGCCTGGGGTCATGGAATGGCTTGTTACATGTCCCTCTCTTTTGCCGTCCCTCTTCATCATTTTCGGTTCTGGAGTAACCGCCTTCTGCCTCAACTTCTCGATTTTCTATGTCATTCACTCCACTACAGCTGTAACCTTCAACGTTGCAGGAAATCTTAAGGTGCATGTCTATCTCACTCTTGAGATCTGTCAACATCTTCTTGAATATAATCTTGGACTTCTCAAGGCAACACGGGCAACACCACAATCTTGAATTCCACTATCTACAATTACCACCATCACACTGAACTTCAAATTCGGCTTTAAATTAATCTTAAGGCTTCCAAGCAACTAAACCGAATAAGACGAGCATTTTTCTTGAACGAACATGGCCCGTCTCCTGGAATGAAACTAGTCAAATTCTTATGTTGATCTTGTGAAACTACTACATGTTCTTGAAATCTGATTTCTCTTCCCACATTAGGTTGCAGTTGCGGTTACATGTTCGTGGCTCATCTTCCGGAACCCAATCTCCATTATGAGTGCCTTTGGATGTGCGATAACACTCCTTGGGTGCACCTTCTACGGGTATGTGAGGCAAATGCTATCGAACCAATCCCCGGGCCCGCCCGGCACACCCCGTACCCCACGGAGCAAAACGGAGTTGCTCCCGTTAGTCAGCGACAAATTGGACGACAAAGTATGACTCATGCTCATTCCTCTGCTCTTATCTTCTGATTTCTTTACCAATGGAAGAGAAGTTTCTTGCTGGAAGATCCACCCTACCACCTATTTTAACCTGTCATATATATATTATTTATATATATATAAAATATTACAACCTTATTTTAACCAATGCTGATTGATGAATTTATTCTTGTAAGAAAACCACAATCTAATAGAACATGTTTTTGGTAATGAGAAGAGTATTCATATGAATTCATATACGGGTCCTCGGGTTTGAGAAAGCAACGGTAGCCCTACCGATGTTTTTGTTTCTGGTTTCGCAAATTATATGCATATGTAGAGATGATTTTGTAGATGTAATATCAGTGGAAATTAAGATTAGAGAGAGGATGGATAGTTTTTACAGATGATTATTTTCTACAGCTACTAGAGAAAGAAAAAGGAAATAGAAATTGAGAGGAAATAGTATTAATATAGACTAAGCTAATCTACGCTAAGAGCCAGAAATTCTTGTGCCATCTTGTGCTGATGAGATAGCCACTCACTCCATTGCTCTGCTTTCTCACTCCAATTGTTAGGCATTCCAAATTGTTGATGCATTTCTCCACAAATTCTTCTGAGCTGCTCCTCACAAATAGGCTGCAGTGCCATATATATAAAGATTTTAGTGTGTGTGTGTGTGTGTGTGTGTTATATAAACTCTCTCTCCCTCAATCTCTCTCTCTTGAAGAAGAATTGAAGTACTGACCAGTTGAGGAGAGGGGAAGGGTGTTTCTGTCCTAAGACAAGAACAGAGACCTCAAGCTTCTTAACTTGGTTTATTACTGTCTCCATCTTTGAACCTTGTATGGCTAATGCTTCTACTTCAACCTTCAAATTCAAATTCAAGTTAAAACCATGAAAAAAAAATATATCACATTAATTATACTTGTCCAAACTTAGATCTCATTCAGAGATTTAGAATGGATGACAAGACAAAATACATAAAAACATGGACCATCTCTTACTTTTTCAAAATTTTATTGACTTTACAGATGCACAAAAATACATGGTTAGATGCTAAAAAGCCCTGGAGAAAGAGGCATGAAAAGCCAAATCAAGAATCTAAAAAAGGAGCAAATGTAGAATGGGATTTGCATTTCCAGTTAAACAGAGGCACACACAACCACACACACAACTATGAGAAAGCAGGAAACACAAAATCAAGAATCTTAAACGTATGAAAGTGCAAAATGTAAGAAACAGAGAGAGAGAGAGAGAGAGAGAGAGAGAGAGAGAGAGAGAGAGAGAGAGAGAGAGAGAGAGAGAGAGAGAGAGAGAGAGAGAGAGAGAGAGAGAGAGAGAGAGAGAGAGAGATGGCAAGGAAAAGCCAAATCAAGAATCTAAAAAAGGAGCAAATGTAGAATGGGATTTGCATTTCCAGCTAAACAGAGGCACACACAAACACACACAACAATGAGAAATGCAGGAAATACAAAATCAAGAATCTAAAATGAGTGAAAGATGTAAGAAACAGACGAGAGAGAGGGAGAGAGAGAGAGAGTTACCTCAGGCTTGCAGGCTTTGCAGAGAGAGGCAAGAGAAGAAGCAAGGCAAGAAGAGGAAGCAGTCTCAGAAGAAGAAGAAACAATGTGAAGAAGAGTGAGAATGTCAGCCTTGTTTGTAACATGAGAGAGAGCCCACATCATTGCATGCTTTGAATGTGAAGATTGATCCACCACCACCATCACTCTCTTCTTCATCATCAACATCCCATTCTCTCCCCCCCACACCCCCTTCAAACTAGCCCCCCACCCCCCTCCCCCTCCCCATCTCTTTGATGCTGATTTCCATCCTTCCTTGCTGCTCAGCTGCCTCAGAAATGATTCTGAGCTTGGCATCTCTCTCTCTCTCTCTCTCTCTCTCTCAAAACACACACTTTACCACCTCAACTTTGCTACTCTCTTGCCTTGCACTATATATCAATGCATGTACTCTGCACTCACACTAAGTATGTGTGTGTGTGTGTGTGTGTGGTGGAGGGGATAGGGACAAAATGGGGAGCATAAGATGGGAGGGGTGATGGGGTGATATAATCTAAAGTTTATTCTTTGTTTTAGTGACTTTATTTAATTTTTAAACTATGATTATGTGTGGATTTATTAATTAAATAATTAATTAAGTTCACAAGAATCTATGGCTTGCTTCACTATGGCAGGAATAGTATACTATTCAATGAAGAAGTCAGGTCTTTGGTGAATTATTTAATTGCCAAATTTAATGCTTTTTTTTTTTGGTTAGAATTCTCTCTCTTTTTTTTTTACCAGTTGTACTAATGGCTGAATAGTAGATAAAATGGGATTTTTTTTTTATACCTTATTAAACAATTAATTTTATTTTTTCCTTGTACGGTATAATGCAGATCTTAATGCTGTGTTTATTAGAATATTCTAGATCAGTGTAATATAATATACTGACATACGAAAATATTTTATATTAATCCGAATCTCATATCTAGATCTTTTACCATGATTTTTTTTTACCTTTCATATTTCTCATTACTATGTCTTACATTGTAGTTTGACGGATTGATTGAAAATTTACGTTGTTTAATCACATTGCTCATTAGTTAGATAAAATTAATAAAGAGTAATGATATTCGGACACATTGTGCCCAACAACACGCGCTAAAAATTGTAATATAGGTTTTGAAAATGAAAATATACCCTAATTGAAAAACATAAACTCTATGGGGGAAATATGATTATTTCTATTTTTACAGTCAAAGTGTGGCCGAATATCATTACTCATTAACAAAATATGTGTATGCATTATATATAGGAGATGAGTTCCTAGCCTCTTGGGAGTTGGGACTCCACTGAGTGAATTTATAAATGAAATATTACAAAATTTATTAGATTTGTTTAGATCGAGCTCATCACATAAAATTGTGTTATGTTTTTTAAGGTGATATTATACTTACATATAATATGAATATTTTTCAAAGTTTACATAACATAGTATGGGATTCTCCTAATCATAAAGATAAATAAACGAAGAAATACTCTCACGTATTATGAAAGTGATACAATCATTCATTTAGCCATCTATTTAAAAAAAAAAATCACGAGCATTGAGAAAAACAAACATCAAACACAATTAGACGTTTGTAGTAACCCGTTAATTAATTAGTAATATACTATATGATTTATATTAGGGCTACTTATAGTATCTCTCTTAATCTTTTACGTTATTTTTATTTATAAATATGTCCCATCCCTTGCAATTTATCAATATTTATCAATTAATTATGTCATCGGAATTGTCCATTCGACGCCAAAACTGAAAATTGATAAAATCTATCTTTCAGTGATCAAGGCTATCAACATATGTTTCAATTTTATGGAATTGAAAATTAATGCCCAGATCAATTTTATTTATCTTATATTTGGAATTAATTCGCAAGTCTAAAGACCAAAATGAAAACATGGGGAAAAAGCCCAGATCATGTGCTTCAAAAAAATTTCAATTAATTTTAAATCTCAGTGACGAATAATTGATATATTGACAAAATTGAGATTAAATTGATAAGTTTTCAAAATTGTAGTAGAATGAAATACGATGTAAAAGTTCTCTAAAAAAAAAAAACGATGTAAAAAGTTGGAATATATACTATATATATATATATATATATATATAAGAATTAATGACACTATTTTTAATATGAAACATGAATATAGTAAAGAATTGAATACATAAAAAGAGTTGGACAAAGAAAATAATGCTAGATGGTAATTGGTAGGATTTTTCCAGTATTGCCTTATCATCCTTTCCATTTAGGGAATTTCTTTCTGAGAAACTATTTACTAAAGCAATTGAATGCTTCTCTCATAACCAAATTTACCATTGCCCTAATAATTCACCTCTTCACATTTTGGGTACAACTTTTAATTCTCACCCTAACATTTCACATCGACTCCTTAGGGTGAACACAAACTCTCCCCTGAAGAGATCGGTGCGTCAGGCGCGTGGGGTACACGCGCGTGTGCACCCCACGCGCGTGTGCACCCCACACGCTACTATTTATTATTATTTTTTAATTTTTCAATTTTTTTTATTTTCCTTTCTTTTTGTAATTTCAGATTTTTTTCACTCTTTTTTTGTTTGCGTCTTCATTTTTTTTGTTTGTCACTTCTTCTTTGGTCAAGATTCGAGCGAGGGGAGCCGAAGGACTAGGAGTGAGCCGAATAAATCCAAATTATTGTCCAACGATTATCCTTATATTAATAATCGAAGTGAAGATAAAATCGTAAAATGGGATCCAAAGGCGTAGAAAAAAAATCTGAAAATAAAATGAAAATTTAAAAAAAAAATCTAAAAATAAAATAAAATAAATGGCTAACAGGTTTGATCCGATTTGACCGAGTCGGTCTCTAGTAAGAGACAGTCTCAAGTATCTATACAGAATTGTTAATCTGTTCGTAGGTGACGTGGACATACGTCTCTCTAGCCATCATTTTGGCTAGATCTTAATATTTTTTTTGCTCGAAAATTTCATTAATAAATAAATAAAATTATAATTTTTAGCCTCATTCAAAACCCTCTCAAATGAGTAGGATAAATTCGTCCATATTATTACAAAAAAAAAAAAAAAGTTACGTAACTCTATGGATTAGAATATTCATCTCACAAATGATCAACCAACATTTCGAAGGGTGAAATATTCATCCCACAAATGAGAAATCTTGTGTTCTATTATTAATTCACCTGATATATTATGCAATTGTGTTTTTTAGCAATTTTATGTAATTTTAACGTTGGTGTAAATATTTCTATAGATATAATTTTAGTATGTGAAATACTATTTTATTTTAGTCTACTCTGTTATTATATTAATTTTACTTTGTGTAATAAGTTCATAATATTAAAACATCCCATATTATTAAAGACTTTCTTTTATCACATATAAATGTACGTGGAAAATATGTGTAGATATATAACTAAATCAAACATTTGGAGAGCAAGATAGTTAAATATAACAAAAAAGAAAAAAAATAAAATAAAAGAAGGAAGAGAAAAAGAATAGAGAAATCAACAGTAAATCACTACCTCTGACGCAACACTTGATTTCACCAAATTTATGTTGATATATAGCGCAGCGTTGGAGCAACATTTTCCTACACATCTACATCTATTTCTCTGCACTCTAATGGGCTCCAAAATTACAGTCATGCACTATAAATATGTACTCTCTTCGTCCCAATAGTAAGGTCTCACTTGCTTTAGAAATGATTATTAAGAAAAAAGAGTAAAAAAAGTAGAAAGTGGTAGGCCCTATGAAGGGTTAATTATTTCTTTTTTTAGTATGTGACTATACTAATGAGACAGACGAAAAAAGAAAGTGAGACCTTGCTATTGGGGCGGAAGAGTAATAAGACATGAATTGACAATTTGGGTCATTTATTCGGCAAGGATTTTTTTTTTTTTTTTTTTTTTTTTTTTTTTTTTTTTTTTTGCACTTTGCTATGTGTTTCTCATCTATCGTGTTTATATCTCGTATTTTGTTAGTATATATAAATGATGAGTGTAAAGTTGTAATTTCTCTCAATACATGTGGTGAATATTGATTATACGAAAGTACTCCCTCCGTATTTATATAAGTGTCCTAGTTTGACCTGACACGAGAATTAAGAAAGTGAGTAAAGTATTGAAAAGTAGGGTAAAAGTTAGAAAGTAGGGGTAGTGGGATAATGACAAAAAAACAGTGGTAATGACAAAAAAGAGGTAGTATTGACCAAAAAGTAAGAATAAAGTTATTGGGATGATAAAAAGGTAGAAATAAAGTTGATATGACGTGGGGTCATAAGTGGCAAAGGATAGTAAATTTAAAAAGTAAGGAGGGTATGATGGTAAAAAACAAAGTAGGACATTTATAAAAATACATCAAAAAGTGGTGAAATAGGACATTTATAAAAATACGGAGGGAGTAGTAAGGATCTATTTCTCATCTTTATTTTGATTTTTTGTGTCACATAAATGCAAACAACATGGAATGAGTACTACTCCCTCCGTCCCGCTCATTTTGTCTCCTTACTATTGGGCACGGAGATTAAGGAAAGTTGTTTGTTTAATAAACTAGTAGATGAGATTGAAAAGGGATGAGAGAGAAACTCTTATAACCACTTATTATGTCTATATTTGGATGTAGACAAAATGAGTGAGACGTCCATTTAAGGAAAGGGAGACAAAATGAGCGGGACAGAGGGAGTATTTTTTTTATTTTGAGAAGTCAATGAGTACTATGTGTTTGCATTGAAATTCACCCAATTCATTCAATCTTTAGTAGAGTAGTATATTTTGCTTGGATTGACAAAAAAATCTCATAACTGCTCACCTACGCACCGTGATCAAAGCACAAATTATACATCACTATTCTCCATCTTTTTTTCTCTGAATATGAGTTTGTTATTAACCTTTATTAATTAACATAAATAATTTATATTTTTAATTATAAACCAAAAATAATATTCTGGAACATTATGTTTTTGTGTAAAAATATAGAGCATGGAAATGACTTACTGATTTTATTGCAGATTTATGTTATTTTTGCAGGAAAAGGTGTAAATCATTGGAGATGTTATAAATAAGAAAAGGAGATTTGAAGAAAGAGAGAAATTAGAAAAGAAAAAGAAAAAGTGTAAGTGTAAAATTCTCAGAAAATGGGGCCACAGAAGTCGAGCCGTTTGTACTTTTCCGGTCAGAGAAGGAAAGTTCGTTCTCCCAAATTATTGCTCCCGTTTAATTCGCCGGTCCCTCTGTCCAATTCTTCTAATGTAATTTTACTTTTTTGCCCTCCAATTATTTTAGAATTTTAGAATTTTCTTTTTCATTCTTTTGCATTTTATCATGAGTTAAGGCTATGAGCACGGCGCGCGCTGCCCCATCGAGCGCATATGAGTTTAGGATTTACAACATCGTTAGTATGGCACTGGCTCAAAAAGTGTTCCACGATGACTATGTCGCAAAGTTTAAAAAAATATGGGTGGCCCGAAGATGAGTAGTTTTTTTATGCTTAATGTAATATTTTAATTTTATTGTAATGTAGTTTAGTGAAATATTTTTATTTTGAATGAAATGATTTTTTTTAACATTACATCTTTTTTAATTAATTTTTTTTTGCGAGCTCCACAAATTGGAAGCTCGCCAATACACTTCACAACTTGAGCCTGCGTTGGGCCCACCAAAAAGGGCAGCGAGCTCATATGGCGAGCTCGCCGCTGCTATAAGTCTAACATACACTCCCTTCGTCAAATATAAAGTGGTCATATTTTCTTTTTGGATTGTCTCATATAAAAGGTCGTTTATAAAAATGATTTTTTTTATTATTTTAAAATATTGTAAATCCTATCATTTAATTTATTTTATATATCATTTTTCTTAATACACCTGCCGCAAAGAAAGTGAGCACCATGACATGAAGAGAGTAATACTCCTCCGTCCAAGTTATGTCTACCCATTTGGGATGTGACACGAGTTTTAAGAAAGCTAATAAAGTGGTAGTTGGTGAAATAAAGGTGTATTTGAGGAGTAGTAAGATAATGACAAAAAATAGTGGTAATGACAAAAAAGAGGTGGTATTGACCAAAAAGTAAGAATAAAGTTGTTGGGATAATAAAAAAGTAGAAATAAAGTTGATGTGAGGTGGGGTCATCAATGGCAAAGGATAGTAAATAGGGAAAAATGATAAGAGTATAGATGTAAAATTCTTAAACTAGGTAGACATAAAATGGACAATTTTTTTATGGTAAGTAGGTAGACATAAACTGGACGGAAGAAGTATTTCAGAAGAGTAAAGTCTAGTTTATGGACTTTGGACCAAGTTCGCAAAAAGATATGCCTCCCAATTTATTTTTAAATAATTTCAATATTTAGATAGAGTTTCAAAGAGGATCGCGGTTTATTTTCCTGATACCCGACTTACCTCGCTAGTCTTGCATGAAATTTACAATAAAGAAGTACTCCATCCGTTTTTTTATAAGTGTTCTATTTTGACTTTTTTCTTATTGCTAAATAAGTGTCTTATTTCTTAACTTTGAAAAAATTGATGCAAATTTTGGGAAAAACTATGCAAAACTTTCCATTTTACCTCAATAATAAATGCTAATTATTTACTTTTTAAGTTTTCTAGGCAATAATTATAGATAAAATAAGTAACTTATCAAGTTCCTTGGTATGTGCATTTTGACGGTGGAGAACACTTATAAAAAAACAGAGGGAGTAGATATTAATTTTTTTTTCATCTCATCGTAATTGAAAGTTCTTCAAAAGGTCGGAATTTTTCGCAAATAAATTCAAAGTCATGTCAGGTTTGGAACTTGATCCAAAAAAACCCATAACACATAATTTATCAAGAATTGAAAGAAAATGGTATTTGTTGGCTTCCTTAAATGAGAAACACGAAAATTTCTTTCAAAATTTTACTTAGAGCCATAAGTTTTTACGAGATTGGATTTGTGAATTTTACTTGTTAGAGCGAAATTTGTGAAACACACACACAGTGTATAGTAGTATATGGGATGTGCACTAAAAATTTATTAAAGTACACAGGTCAATGCATCTCCTAGAAGTTAATACCATACTATAAATTCAAAGCTACTTAACTTACATTACAATTTATAATATCAAGAAACAAAATATTAAATAAATAAGAATAAAATAAAACTATAAAGCAAATAACAAAAATTTGAGTTTGTTGTTGGCCTTAGTGGTGTGTGCAAGTAGTGGTGGTTGTGTGTGTTTGGACACATAGTCAAAGTTGTTGTGTTGGTAAACTAAATATCCAACTGCTATTCTCCAGAAATTCAGAGGCTAAAACATTTAAAAATTTAAAACACATATTTTTTTCCAACTATAATTGGTCTCAACTTTCAAATTTCTGAATCTGAACGTTGATTTGCATGTCTTATTTATGCGAGAGAGCCAGTAAAGACGAATTAGTGTTCAGATCAAGCACCGACTTCAATAACAAACAATTTATTATACTAGTATAAATAATGGTATTACGTATTTTATACTATATTAGTTTATAAGAAGTAGATAATTAAAGTTCAGTATATTTGGAGAATGCGAATTTCCTATTCCTAATTTGTATTTCATTTTTTATTTCTTTTATTAGTTGAATGACAAATATTAGTTTATATGGTTAATTCAACATGAATTCATGAATAATTTTAAATTAAAAAATTTTCTCATTTACTTGGTGTAGATATACGAACAAATCAAAACTAACATGACACCAAAAAAAGACGCATAACAAGTTTTTATTGGTCACGTCAGTTTCAATGTGGTCGGAATCTCATCTCGAATGAACTTTAAATGGTATAATTTGTATATTTAGTCACCAATTTCATAAAATGCAAGAAGTAGAAATTTGAAATCATTTAAGATACAAAATTAGGGTTGAAGATTTAGGAGTAATGATTCAAACATTTGAATATCCACGTGTTAAACTAATCCCGAAAGAAAAGTCAAAAGATATATGGATATGACTATTCTTATTATTGTTAGTACAATTGTTAGTACAATGTAATGATGATGGCACAGAATTTGATCATTCAAATTTAAATTAACAAGAGTAATGTTATTTAGCCATAATGTGGCTAGCTTGTGCATGGACTCATGGGCAAGATCTAGAAAGATTTCGAAGCTTATTAATAAATAAATGCAGCTTTTATTGAATACTTTCCAGCGTATTAATTGAACAAGAGATGGAGATTTTTATAACCTTTTTAAATGCTACAGCTTTACCTAAATTTCCAGCTACAAAAAAAAAAAAAAAAAAAAAAAAAAAAAAAAAACCCTAAAGTTAGCAATCTATCTGCAGCAAATAATCAAACACATCCTTCAAGAAATTAATATCCTGTCAAGAATGCTCACCTAAGTATATACAGATAACTGTATCCTATGATATGTTATCTGTGACTTTCCCGTAGTTAGCGTGTCGATCCAGCAACGATATTTCTTCCGATGACAGTGCTAATGAGCCAGAGCTCAAATAATGCAGAGGGACGCGACCTCTGTGGAAAATTGGAACAATGTTACCAGTGTATCCAGAGCTAGCACAGTTTTTAATAGCAATTATTTCCTAGCATAATTTGATAGAGAAGAGAGCTCATACCTTCTTCGCTTTCTTGTGTTGTCAATGCTATTGGATAAGCGAGAGGTTTCATATCTTGAAATCTGGTTCAATGTTGAGATGTATTCATGAAATGCACGACCCTTAGCGGTTAGGTATGATCTTGAAGGGACTACAGTCTGAAGTATATCGTCGAGGGCTGATTTGCTGCTTCTCAAAAGAAGTTTGGGAGCAAAAAGGGATCAGCGTGTAAATAAACAAAAAACACACCATCTTATGCTAGCAACTAGTTCAGTTAATTACTTTTGTTGCGCTATACTAAAGAGGTTAAACAACAGTATAAGTGAATGACATTTGACGTCAAGTGGATTTAATCACATACCTTTTTGAAATAATGGAGCTTTTGGTCGTTTCCGTGCTGGATCTATTGGTCTTTCTCATATCCTGGCTAGCCAGTTTGCCTAATGCAACGGAGTTTGCTGAGGATGACAACATCTCTGAGGCCAAATCCATATTGTTCTGGCACCCCATAACTGACTGTAATGAAGCAATTTCCTTGGCGTAGAAGCACATCCCATGCTCCGTGAGAACTGATGACATATCCAATTGACTTTCATAATAACTGTAGGAATGTGTTTTCTCAACCGGAATCATTGACGACCACAAAGAATCCTGTGGAAGATAAACCAATAATTCAAATATGCACATCTGGATAGTAAAGAGCAAGCAGCATCATTATAGATGTACTTACACGTAATAATGTATGGCAGTCTTTGAGTAATAAATCAGCCTCTGAGATCAAATTACTTATTCCATGTGAATATGTTACAACTTGACAAGCAACTCTCTCTTCTGCAGTGACATACTTTTTTAAATCCTCGCACTGATTATGAAGGTTTTTCCATGTTTCTTTCACAATATCAATTGGCTGATAAGCAGCTACGGCACAGTCTAGGGAGCTCAAATTTCTGACAAAATCCACTCGACTACATTCATCCAACAGTTGAAACCGTCTTGGAACATCTCTCTCAGATTTTGAAAGAGAATCCCC
The DNA here is from genome assembly GCA_029490685.1 of Schizonepeta tenuifolia. NCBI lineage: Eukaryota > Viridiplantae > Streptophyta > Magnoliopsida > Lamiales > Lamiaceae > Schizonepeta > Schizonepeta tenuifolia. The sequence goes on from CM055956.1 coordinate 121,449,105, forward strand.
AACCTCCTCTTGATAGCCAGAAGCTGTAACAGCATCAAAATCATTTCCTACCATATGCGGGTCAGTCTGCAATGTATGCAAAGCCTGGTCACTAGCAGCAGTTTCGAGGACAGGTACTGAATCTTGGTTTTGGAATGTCCAATCTGATCCTACGTCATTGAAAACACTACAATAAGTTACTGTTGTACTTGTGGAATATAATTCTGTTTCCTGGATAATCTCCGTCTCTGGGACAAAAGTCGATTCTGGCATAAATGATATGTCATCTAATCTGCATGTATCCTCCACAAGGGAATAATCAACATTTTCGGGAAGCTGAGATCTTTCCTCCAACTTGTCTACTTCAGGTTGGAAAACTGGTTCAGCTAGGGGATGATGTAAGTCAGTAGATAGACGATCAAAAGTGTTTTTCATATCTTGTGCTTCACCAACTGAATCAAGGGGAATGCTTCCACTTGCAAACTCATCTTCAGAATCTGAGGAAAGAACTGTATTGACCTTTCTCCGCCTGTTTTGTCGAGTAAATGCAACTGGAGAGCAACATATATCAAAAAGTTCTGGATCTACCTCAAATGGTGTACATTCTACTTCATCAAGTGGCTGCAAGCTTAACATCGTTTCCTTTTTCATCTGAATAAGGTCTTGTTCCATTTTCTGCATTAAGATATCATCTGAGCTATAGTCGTTTAGCTCATTGACCTTAATTTGACCCATTATACTTTTGGTTTCTTCCATCAAAGCCAAAGACTTAACAACCTCCACTGCCACAAGCTCAGAAAGCTGTGAAGGGCAATCCCAATAGATTATTTTTGGTAATATATGATGTCCAGCTTCAAGGTCAAATGGAACTGGCCAATATCTTGTTGGCTGTTTATTCCCTGGATCAAGAAAGTAAAAACATTTGAAATGAAATAAGAGGGGAGGAAAGAAAGTTGGATAAGTCGAACACAAATAGTAGCAAAATGAAAAAAATAAAACAATTGTCAGCAGACCAGTGCACTCTGCAAGTGTAACACTGCAAGAATGTTAAAAGATTGGGAACTATTGATTCTTGTGGAGAAAATTTATGGTCAACATGCAATATTAAATTAAATTGGAGTATATGATAAGAGAGCTATGAATTTCAGATATTTTCTATTACGTTTAGATGCAGTCAAAATGGGCCTCCGTACAAAATACATCCTTCACAGTTCACATTATATACTCTTCACTTTAAAGTAAGGTCAATCAATACAAGAGACACTCTGTCAAAGAAACAATTTCTGGTTAAGTGAAAAGAGACCAACAAAGTGTCCAAAAATACAGTAGAAAATATGACATGATTAAAGCATACTAACGATACCGTATTTGCAGATAGATCAGTTTTAAAAAGTGAGCATTTGAAGTGTTCGTATATCCTTTTTCTTTTCCTAGTATATAGGCTTTATTCTTATCCCTTTCTTTGTGCCAGAGGTAAAATTATTGTTAAGAAGAAATAAGCAGCCACTAGTTGATGAAGCTAACCTGTCCTAAGAGCTTGACCTTGACACCAGAACTGGAGTAGTAGGATCGTTCTGCGGATGTCTCCTCGACAATGATCAACAAATCTTTGAAGCAAGTAGGGGTGAATTTTAGCCTTTTCTGCAGCACAAATCTAGAATGGCTGACTGTGTCAATAGGATAATGAGATGACAAAATCAGGATTTGAATATATATTCCTAGCAATTCATACCATGTTGGCAAGTCCAAGTAGCTCCTCGACTGATGGGAGAGAAAAATTTAACTCCAACTTGTCCAAATTTTTCGGGAGTGCAGGATTGGCACCTAATAATTATCGACAGAAGTTAGTCAGCTAGAACAGAATTATTTTGAAAGATACTAATATTGACTTCTTACTATTGCTTGTCAATATCATAGGCCTTTTTGCAGTCACTGCAAGTTGCTGTATAGTAGAAACAAAACCGTGATCTTCAGAGAGTGTGGCATCCACATCTTCAAAAAGAATCAAGGTCTTAACCTCATTCTGACTATTAATGGTTTTCTTATAGACGGGGTTGTTAGGTGATGAATATACATCTCCAGAGTCCTCATCTGGTAAGTGTATCACTTCAATTACATCACTGGAGCATTGTGTATCTGTGTTAACGGCCTTGAAGAACTTCGATAGGGATTTATTTTCTGTACTTATTCCATTTTCAGCTGTGCTGAAAAAAAAAAAGAATTGAACATTTATTAATTAAGTCATAAGAACCAAAGAACTTCCAACAAAACCCCGTAACACACATTTCAACAAGTCAAATTAAAACTATATAAGACATGTCCTCGACACTTTCATGTTCACTTTCCAGATAAAGAAAAAAACAGATTATTTGGAGTCCAGTAATGACTTTCTTCTTTAGTACATCCTATTAGGCAAATTAATCTATAACTTCAACTTTGTTCCTTTTGCCTCTTTTTCTGCTTCTGTGTTAGCTTCTGGAAACCAATGTTGTATGGACAGCCATTCATACAGAGTAGTTATTTCCCTCAATCTTTTCCTTAAATTGGATAATCCTTTTTCACCTTTTCTTTTCACATATCATGAGATGCTAAGAATATATTTCATTATTCAAGGACACCCATTCAGTTGCAAGAAATTGTGGTTTCTCGTAGTCTGCACTATATGAAACCTACAAACTGATTTTAGACAAACCGTTGAAGCCAATGAGATTCGACAGCCTCGCCAAACTTTTGCTTCACTAGTGCTCCATTACGCCAATCTGATGCATTGATCTTGAAAAAAAAGAAAATAGACATATTAGATCCATGAACCAGACACTCTCAACATGCATCCAATTAGAATATAAATTTCTAAGCTCTATGGATATATATAACTTAGGGCCAAGCAGGAAGAATATAAATGGATTTTTGAGACATTAAGTCTTTTCATCCTAGTGGGCAATCTCTGGATGCCTAATCACACTCAAATAATACTTGATTGTCCAGTAAATCTAGTGATTAGAGTACTTAGTCGGCTAGCCTGGTTTGTAAATTATAAAATAAAATCATGAATAACTATTGAATAAAAAGATGATCACCACTTGATAAATTATATATATCACCAAGATGCACGTGAACAATAAAATGACGTGATGCAACCGCAGTCATGGTTTTTATCTGTATTAGTGTAGTTCAGCAAAGAATGCATTTATTTCACACGAGATAAACCTTCAGTTATTTCTTCAATAAGCAGTACCTCAATTATCTGAAATCCTTGATCTCTGGCACAAGCATAGATGGCAGCAGATTTCCCACTCTGAAAGACAAAGAAGCAATGCGGATCAGCAAAGGCGACAATTTTTTTTTCTAATAGAACTATTAGCTATAATAAGTGCTATTTAATGCTTTAGTTATTCATTAACTGGAAGGATCTAATGCTTCAGATTCAAGCTCGAGCTTGTGCCTGGCAACATATCAACTTAGTTCAAGCAGATATAAGAATTAATGTTCAGTAAACAGAAAAGTCAGAACGTTCTAGTATACCCCAACTGGTCCAGTAACTAAGAGAACATTCTTCAAGGTTTCTTCAACATCATCATTATCAGATTCGCTTTGCTGATAATCACAGTCATCATCTTGCATAGTTGAATTTTCTTGACCAGTGCATCCCTTATTGATCAGCGAACCCCTTGCTTGCCAAAGTTGAAGCCATTCGCTCAAAAGTTTCACTGATTCAGCATTACCACAAATCTGGCAAGAAACTCATGTTTACAACTGTTTACTAAAAAGATAAATTCAAAAGATGGAGAATAAAATAAAAATTAAGAGCTACATTATCCTGAGAGAGTTGTACCGTTCAAAACAAGTACAGAAGCTCATTTAAATAGACAACATAAGAAGTATGTTTCTGCTTCACTTTGCATACAACAGGAAAAAAGACAATCCTCTACCCAAACTAATTATTGGAACAAGCAAAGTGCAACAAATTTTCTTGACCAGTGCATCTCTTATTATCTTCTTCAATTTTGTGCACAGGAGAACAGTGAATAAGGTTGACTCAAAGAAAAGGATGCTAATAATATGGTATGTAACAAGATCTTACATATTACATATGTTGAAACCAGGTGGATATGGATATATTAGATTTTCTGATAAACAAAACTACAAGACACCGAACACAGAAAGAACCATGTTATTGAAAAAACATCACCTGAGTTAACACAGTTGTGCACTCAGTTCAAGCGGTTTTCAAGACACTAGGATAATTACAAAAACTAACCCTGCTATTTAGCCTATGTACAAAACCCAACAACTTTCCAGCTTTACCAGTTGAAGTGGGTTATGTAAGAAGAATAAAAACCTTATCTAGATGTTCTTATAGTAGTACCTCATTGGGTATTTGTAAGTTTTGGAGTCCCTTTTCCTTGTTATAAATTTGTCATACGACTCATACCTCAAGGGTACTTTTTGTATTTATATGTGGGTCATATAACATTTAATACACCAAATAAGGAATCAGACTGGGATTTTTTTTATGGTCATCTGTCAGATACTGACCTGCTTGACATTCTGAGGCTGGTACTTATCCGTCCATAGGCAATTCTCCGGCTGATTATGACTAGTATGATAATGAGACATGATCCTGGGATGTAACATAAAAACAAATCCCAATATCATTTCTGTAATCGAAACAACACTCTCAACTAAATGGTGTTCTGGTGTCTAATACAGGTACGGAAGATGCTGATCTTTGCTACAATTTAAGAATTCAGGAAAAAAGAGCATAACAATGGAAAACCTAGAGATTAAACTTGGAGCGAACAAGGTAGCAACAAGTAGAGAAGGAATATGTATATATCTATATACACACACAAATATACATGTGTGTGTAGGTTAAAGTTATTTCAATAGGGTTTCCAAAATTTTTTGATGTCATATTTGGTTGAAGAAATGAATCAAAAGAATAATTTTCAAAAAAAAAAAAAAAATCCTTCTTGCACAAGAATACTTCATCTCTGAGCACACTACAGAATTCATAGAAAAACTGCAGAACCGAATCACTTCACAAGAGTAAGCAGTATAATTTCATACTGGAGCTAGAGTGAAAATGTTGATTTAAACTACCCTCAATCAAAGTAAACTAATATATTTGTATGGGTACGGTAGAGGGGCATTATTTAATCCTTCTTTGTCTATTACTTTTTGCATCTTCTCTTTAAAATGGGTGGAGCAGTTTGAAAGCTCAATAGGCCCAGAACCTTGAGGTCACAGGTTCAAATTCATTTTGGCAAGCGCATTTTCAAGCATTCATCACCTACATATCCATAAGTTGAACTTTCATCCTTTGAGATGATCGGTTATAGAAAACAGCAGGACAGAAACCACTAAAAGCCTACTCAACACTAACAGATAGGTCATAAATTGCTCTGATGTGGTTGTTATCACATTTTATCTTTGCATTCTTTCTAAATCCATTCTCCCAATGCTAAGAAAGTTAAGGATTCCTATCAAATTTTCTTCCTCGTATACTTTCTCTAATACATTCCAAAAGACATAAAAAACAAATCCGAATATGACCAATATAAATTTACCTTTCCTGGAGAAGGTTCTCCTCGAGCTCAGAATCCAAGTTCCCATCTAAGTGAATCTTGTTGACTAAACTATTTCTTTCTTGTTTATGATCCTGAAATGTTGAAGATGAATACTCTTGAAACTACATATAAAAAATTATATATAGGCAAAAGAGCTGCTTCTGGAAGGAGTTTCAACAATTTGATAAGAGACAATACTCCCAGTAAATAAAGTGCATTACGCAAATCACACTGCTACATCATAAATCAAACATAGCTACAGAAAGTTACCTGCAACACAGATACAACAGATCCAGCAAGTATATCTTCTGCACATTTTGGCAGCATATCTGAATACTTTTCTTGGCTAGAGACCTCTTTTTCTGGGACAGAACACTGATGAGAGTTTTGGTTTGATGATGTTGGTGTGAATTGGGAGATATTCATATAGTTATCAAAATTCAAGGAAGCCATGGATCCTTCATAAACTGGTGAGCTTTCGCATTGCAAATTACTGGTGGCACTTCTTTCAGAAAATATCCAATGTCCCCAATTGAAAGTTGAATGATCATCCTGCATGCAAATTCCAAAACTTGATGCATACATTACGCTTCCAATGTAAGTATGCAGGGCAAAACTGATGAAGAACGTCATCTGTCCTAATTGTCAAACAAATGGAGAACAAACCTGAACATTCTCAAATACATGGATAGGGTTGAAAGCAATGCCTTTCTCATTTCTCCCAAAAGAGAAACAATTGCTTTCTGGATCTGTCAGTGCTTGACTCTTTTTCCCCCCTTTCAATGACATGAAAAATGGATGAATTTGCCGTCCAGAAAATATGCGTGTGTTTTCCTAAAAACAAGGGAATTTCTCAGACCAAATTTAATAGCATAATAAAGGAAAATAAGGCTTCATAATTCTATGAAATGTAAAACATTCTTTTATATCCAAATTAAACAACCCCCCACCTCAAAAAGAATGAACAAAAAAAGATATCAGGTTGGTTAAAAAACCTCAGCTATTAATTTTGCCTCCAGTCTTAGATCAGGAATTTTTTGACAAGGCTGTTCATCCAGTGTAAGGTCAAATGGAATCTGATCAAATTGTAATTCTCTTTTGCCACTTTTCATCTTCTTGCTGGACGTTGAACTCATCTTTTCCTTCCTCGGAGTTTTTTCCTTGCTTGGAGTTTTTTCCTTCCTCAAAGTCTTTTCCTTCCTCGGAGTAGATTTATCTTGTTGCCTCTGCTTTTGAGGAGTGCTCCTACCATCTTTTTTTTATTACAACAAATAAATATGTTAATTAGAAACTAGTATAGGCTCCTACACAATGTCAAATATCTCATAGATAAGGCTCAAGCAACATCTCAATGAGGTGGAACATAAATAAGAACACAATTGTGCGATAACATAACAGCTACTCTTATTGAACCAGAAGCCATTAACATTTTTGAATTTCACATGCAAACAACATACTTGAAACAGAGCTCGGAACTGAACAGATCTCATTATTTTCTTCAGGGGAGACCACAGATACCAGTTGGTTTTGCTGTCTTTTCAGCTGACGCTGCTCGGAGACCTTCACGAAGAAACTCGCCTCTGCAAGAAAATGAAAGCAGACTATGGAATGAACACTCAATTCAACCTCAACTATACTTTCTAGGACACAACCCACTGGCTAAGCAAGGAGCAGGATCCTCTTCCTATTTCAAACATAATATCAGGAGATTTGCAGCTAGGTGTGGACTTACTAGAAATAGCTGGGGAGTTGCTGGCATTAACTTGGTTTATTGTAGTCTCTTTGACATTTTCAATATCCTGAATAGTCAATAATACATGAATAAGCACAGTTTGAAAATTGATTATTATTATTAGAGTTGCATGCAAATAAATACATGAGCTTTGCACTTTTTGCTACTTCAAAACTTAATTTAATAAATTTTATCCACTAACTTCTAAGTTAAATTAATATACAACGCAATAACAAACCAACAAACTTAATCCACACAGACAGCTTAATTGGTATGGATAAATAATTTGAAAATCGATTTGCAAAACTAAAGAGTTCTTGAATAAAATTGCTAACCTTAAATGCTTTGGAATAATTTCAAAAATGCCAAACTTCGTGCAAAGTTTTCTAATTAATATAGGTACTATTAGTACACTGTATTTTCCAAGCCACTTAACATTATGTGCAAATAACTACTCTTAAAAGTCACAACTTTCTGAAGATCAATCTTTTGAGCTAATTACTAAGCAGCCATAGGTAAATATATAAATGACTAGAGCAGTAGAGCCTGAGTCTTTTTATGATAAAATGGGGTAGTATCACAAATAAACCAGTACTGATCCAACTGGAGCTGCTAAATCAGTGAACTCTATGAAAAAGTATGTTTATCAATAACACCAATCGTCTGAATACTTAAAATGCTTGTTTTCAAGTGACGACTAGGAACATACTATTACTACGTGTCATTTCCTAATACCTCTAGGGCTCCTTTGCTACAAAGTATGGGATAAGATCTTATATGTTTGACTGAGATTTCTTATACGTATAAAACATTAATATTTCGTTTGGTACGCTGTATTAAATTTTCTGCAAAAATGGTAAATATGGTAATTTAGCGGTATAATTAGTTGCAGTCATATATATACTACCGGTCCACCGCATGGGTGATATACGTAACAACAAAAATCAGTAATATTTATATGGGCCCAAACTTTATAAAGACCGTATACTTTGTACCAAACAAGATATTGGAGTGTCATAGACATATTATACACCCTAATCAATTCTACCAAACGAGCCCCTAGTGAATTCGTTACCCCTAATGCTTCATCTCATTCCTTGTTTTAAATCCTCTCTTCCCACTCAGCATACTTTGTAGTTTGGTCTTTCTGCAAGGCAGAGGCGGAGCCGCATGTATTACTGGTGGGGCAATTGCCCCCCTCCTACCCTTGGGGGCCTGGCTCCGCCACTGATGCAAGGTGACTCTAATTGTCATGTACACATAGATGCAGAGCCTCAAGCAACTGAATTTCCCAATATATGCTCCGTTTTACACATATATTGTTATGTGAAGACTAAATTATATTTTGTTAGCCCCACCAAAAGAATGACTATATCAGCCCCATCAATTATTCTAGTCTAGCTCCGCCATTTTATACACATATGCTAGCACATATGATATGAAGACAAATTTACATTTTAAAATTATATTTTGCAGCTGCACCAGAAACAATCTCTATCACGAGCAGATTCAGCTCAACCAATGAAGTTGGAATCTTTCTGTCAGATAATCGGGCTTGATTAAGAAATGATATTCCAGAGTAAAACATGAATGCATATACACTGATCAGCACGGTTTAGCTTGAACAAGTCACTAACAACTATTAATGGGGAATTCTGAAGAAATAACAGCTGAGATAAATGTTTGTAACCTACTAAATCATGTCAACTAAATCCAGAGAAAAATTCCCCCTTATTTTTCACAAGCAACATTCACCAAAATTAACATAAAAAACGACAATGCAGGATGTGATCGATACAATTACAAAGATACCTTCTTTAAAGACGCTCGCGGAGTCGTTTTCAGCTTAGAATTTCCCTTCTTTTTACCCCTCCGCTTTTGGCTACTGCCGCACCACTCCTCATCCTCCTCCTCTTCCACCACCGGTTCTTCTCTATCGCCGCCGCAGTTTTCACCTACCTTAATTGAGCTCTCCTTGTGGGGAAACAGCGTAGATTGAACCAATCGTCGCTTCATATCCTTCCCCTCCATAGCTGAATTAGGGCTCGAAACTGGCCCCTTTTTTCAATTTATTAGTAGGAGAATTGGATTCGAAAATAAAGAAGGGTTCTCTGCTGAAAAGATTTTCTAATGAGAAACTGGTGTGAAAGGTAAATATCGTTTTTTGTCGGGGAAGAAAAGTAAAAAAAGACTATATAATACTGGAGTAAAATATTATTTCGAGATATAAATATTGCTTTTTGGTGACCGGTGGAACCGGTAGCAGGTTGATTCAGGCGTTGATTTTCCCGCGCGGAATTTGCCTTTTTCTTTTTTCCCTCCGCTTCTATATTTCCCGCGCCTTTAGTGCAATGGGCCGGGTATTGCTTTCCTTATTTATATAAACATAAATTAAAAAATCTCAAATTAATTAATGCATGTTTTTTAAGATAAATTAATGCATGTTAATGATATAATCCACCTTAAACTTTTAAGATTTTTTTTCTTCAAAAAGGTTGGATTTTAGTGGTTTAAGTTTAAAATATATATTCCATCCGTTATGAGATGATTATTTATAATAAACTTAAATTATAAAAAATTATTTGTTAGAGATATCTCTATTAAATAATGAGGATTATAAAAGAGAGAGTAATATTTTTGCATGATATATTATTAATTTATGAGTTATGTTGAGTGTGTTTATTATGTGAATGAAGTCCAGTTCAAACGGTAAAAAGATTTTTAGTTCAAGTTGAGCAAATGGTTGGATATTTTCACATTTTATAGATTTTTCTAGTTTTGTTAGTTTGGTGTTACAATTTTTTATTTGTCGTATTACCAATTTATTAAATTATTTTGTATCTTTTATATGGAAAAATGTGTTTATTATGTGTTGTTGTGTTGTGGAATGTTACATGAGTAGTTTTTAACTTGGATATGAGACTAAGTTGTTGAGAACAGAAAACTGAGACTGAATTCTTGAAGCAGACTAAATAATAAAATAAAATAAAAACTAAATCTTCGAACGAAAGGGGTATTTTTTTTTTTCTTTTTTACTTTTTCTTTAGAAATCGTAACTAATGAAAAAACAAAAATCCAAAGCTAATTAGGGGTGGCGAGGGACAATGTTGAATGGATATAGAATAGTTGAAAGCAACATGATATTTCGACATCTAAAATGTTACATGCTATTTCCTTTCAATTTTAGTCATCGTTGGATGCATTCATTGTGGTTAGATGAAAACTTGGGGGTGGGGGGGGGGGGGGGGGGCAAGGTAGAATGGTTGAAAACAACATGATATTATTCGACAAAGTTACATGATACTTCGTTCTCGGTTTTTGCCATCGTTGGATGCATTCATTGTGGTTAGATGAAAACTTAAAAGGTAGGGAGGGTCAAGGTAGAACCGTAGAATGGTTGAAAACGACATGATATTATTCGACATAAAGTTACATGATACTTCGTTCTCGATTTTTGCCATCGTTGGATGCATTCATTGTGGTTAGATGAAAACTTAAAGGTGGGGAGGGGCAAGGTAGAATGGTTGAAAACAACATGATATTATTCGACAAAGTTACATGATATTTCGTTCTCGGTTTTTGCCATCGTTGGATACATTCATTGTGGTTAGATGAAAACTTAAAAGGTGGGGAGGGGCAAGGTAGAACCGTAGAATGGTTGAAAACAACATGATATTATTCGACATAAAGTTACATGATACTTCGTTATCGGTTTTTGCCATCGTTGGATGCATTCATTGTGGTTAGATGAAAACTTAAAGGTGGGGAGGGGTAAGGTAGAATGGGTGAAAACAACATGATATTATTCGACATAAAGTTGCATGATACTTCGTTCTCGTTTTTTATCATCATTGGATGCATTCATTGTGGTTGAATGAAAACTTAAAAGGTGGGGAGGGGCAAGGTAGAACTATAGAATGGTTGAAGACAACATAACATTATTCGACATAAAGTTATATGAGACTTCGTTCTCGATTTTTGCCATCGTTGGATGCATTCATTGTGGTTAGATGAAAACTTAAAGGTGGGAAGTGGCAAGGTAGAATGTTTGAAAACAACATGATATTATACGACATAAAGTTACATATACTTCGTTCTCGGTTTTTGCTATCATTGGATGCATTCATTGTGGTTAAATGAAAAGAGAAGGCACCATTTCAAGTACATCCTGCTTTGCAATGTGTACACTACCTCACCCTGCCTTACCGCCCACCCCAAATGAGCCACCACGATCAATTGAAATTAAAGAATAGAACCATAAAATCTTATATTAACATTTTTTTTCACATATACTATTTTAAATTAGAAATTATGAAGGAAAAAAATGTGATATGTCTAGAATCATGAACATTTAAAGCCCTATTCATCATGCCGTGCCATTATAGTGCCGTTATTATGCACTGTTTGTGCAACTATTGTGCAATTTTCAACAACATAAATTAATGCAAATGCTTCAAAAAGATATACATTCAAAAAGAGATGGTTAATGTTGTTCTATACAAGTTAACCTAGTTATCTCATCCAAAATGAGGATAAAATTAAACCCCTATTTCCTCCACTAAGGGTATCGATCAAAAGAGAATTTCAAGAATGTTAAGCTCAAAAAATCATCAGCCATTACAATTTACAGCTATTGACAAAAATCCCTCCCCTCACCACAGGCATTGGAGTCCTCAGCTAACTCTGAGGCTCCACATTGCAATCGATGCCTGTATCGGCTTTTGAAGGAAGCCCCTCCTTATCTTTGGATGTGTCGGTGTTGTCAAGACACATCCCATTTTGAGAAGGTTCGCCATCAATAGTCTCAACAGCGATGACTGCCCCTTTCAACGAGCCTTCAGGCATGGAGGCACCAGATTCCACGACAGCATCAAGTATGCTTTCGTGGATTTCAGCACCCAGAGATGCATCTCTGTTTGATGCAGCTCGATCCCCGATGTCCTTGCTCTGCTTCTCTTGAGCTCCTGTGGACTCTGTAGCTGCAGCATGATTGTCTAATTCAAGATTAGAGGAGTGCTTGAATTAGATGGCTTCCGCACACTCAGTAGCTGCAATTACCCATCAAAGTCTATCGGAAATTCTGCTAAAACACCCAGAGACATGCACACACACAAAAGCAGAGAATAAACAATACCTGCAGACCCGTGTTCCCTTTCAACGGGGTGATGATCTGATATGGGTTTCTGCAACATGTCAACCCCCGGGAACACGATCATGCTCATGTATTTCATTTCTTGCCTCTTTGATTCTTCAAGAGGAAGAAAGCCAAATACTTTTGTCCACGTTTCGCTGAGCTCAGATATGGCGGGGATCACCAGTTTCTCCACACCCAGAGAGGAAAGAATCTGATAAGGTAGGTCAGGAAAAATTGATTACCATAGCAGATCAACAAGAAAAGCAGATAAGAATACACGTAGGGCGAAAAAAAAAATAAAAAAAAAATGGAGAGATAAGATGGGGAAGAATAAGCCACAGATAAGAACATTGCCCAATCAAAACATAAAATCAAGGTTTGGTAATTATAGAAATATCAGTGCCTTTATTTTATGGAAATCTAGGTGGATTTTATCGATAGCAGAAGAAATCTGAAGAAAGAAACTGCAATATATCCCAGATATTTACGATATTTTCTGATATTTTGCCCAGAAGTAGCGGTACTGTATATTGTCTAATTTGTACTACAAACCAACTGCTGTTAAAATTTATTTCAAACATATACCTAAAACGAAATTATTGGAAGTGAGATTAAATTCACACTTTCCAAAAAAACAAAGCATACCTTTTCAACACCAGTTAAAAGCCGGCTGCACATCCCTTGACGCCGGTACATGAACCGAGTTCCAATAAATGGCATCTCAGCTAACTGTTTGCCATGGATTCTATTTTTCAGCAATCACAGAACGGAATTTGTCAGTGCACAAACAAGTTAAAGAATCAGAGGAACCTGAACAAATCGAAAATTCATGTGCACTTATCATTCTTTTTTTCGCAAACATGTGCACTTATCATTCTTTTTTTCGCAAACATGTGCACTTATCATTCTTTTTTTCGGAAACATGTGCAATTACTCTTCTTTTTTCAGCAAACATGTGCACTTACATATCTTTTTTTAGCAAACATGTGCACTTATTGACATGAACATTGAAAGAAACAATTATTTTTTATATAGATCCTCATCTTTTACCTTCATACTCAAATATGATAACTGCTTTGAAAAAAAAAACATATTATGGTTTACTTGGACATAACATCAGATTTACTACATTTACTTTCTAATTTCGGAGGCCTCCCTGGCCAAGCCCTATTCGGAGTACCTAAAGGAGAACCGCCATTTATGCTTTCCACTTTCGGTGGCCTCCCGGGCCTAGCCCTCTTTGGACTACCTTCCACTTTTGGGGGCCTCCTGGGCCTAGCCCTCTTCGGACTACCTAGAGGAGGAAAAAACATTTATCGTTTCCACTTTGGGTGGCCTCCCTGGCCTTCTCTTCTCCTGATTACTCGAGGAGGGAACCTCGCCTTTACCTTCTGTTTTCGGAGGTCTGCCCCGCCCCCGCTTCTTCCCGTTTCCTGTACCTACACTAACACTGGCAATCTCCTGCACCTCTGATTCATCCTCATCCTCCATTTTAACTATTTCTTTATTAATCTCTCTTATCTTGCCATCACTCATGGCAACAGTTCTTGACCTTAAAACGCTACCACTTATAGGTATACCATCGCCCCCTTATCCCCCTTATGATCTGAATTATTTTCAACCTTTTTTCTTTTCCTCTCAACTGGAGGGTCTTTGTTCAGATCTATCAACTCATCTTCAAGTAAGATTCTCATTTGCTTTGCTAGAACAGTCTAGGATAACATATATTTTCACAAGGCTAACTCCTTCATGATTGGTTAACTGCAGTCAATACTATTCTTAATGCTTCATGAGATACATATAGAGCACTCTCTAACAAAAATACCGATAAGGAAAAGAAAACATGCAAGTCCACACAGATTATATCCTAAAAAAGCAAAATCAAAATAACTGACCTTATGGACGCTGCTGCGACAAGTTCGTCACCCTTCTCTAGAATGATGGTATAAAATCCATCATAGTTCAGCCGTCTAATATTGGACCTATGGAAAAGAGAATACAGATTGAAGAATGAAAAAACAGTTAATCTAAAATTAAATTAAAATTGTACAATGCCTGCTTTCATCATTTACTGGAACAAGCAAAAGACTACATATTAGCATATACCAGGGAATATTAAACATGTTCTAATAGATGCCAAGAGACAATTTTTTACAGCTCAAGCAAGAGACTAGATTTGTTCTCACGTATACTATTGTAGGTGCACTTCCAGGTGTAGCTTAATAAAAAGTTATATTCATTTAATTATCATTTAGAATTGTGACCCATTATTCCATTCTACTTCTCCTTTTGGTTTTATTGCTATAAGGTAAAGATTATATTCTTTGCACAAAATTAACAGCAAGCTCATAAAGGGGATTTTATTAAATCTATTGAAGCATAAATGACAGGTAAAGACCTAAAGGGGAAGGGTGTAGCATAGAAGCAGCAGTGAGGTTATTGCTTACCCGCAGCTGTAGACAACATTATGAATCATATTGGTTCCACTTCGCTCATCTATGATAGGTTCAAAACATTCATCCATAACAGAGAAAGCAACGGCTAACTTGGAATTGCTTTCTATCTTTGAGGAATTACTAAAAAGTGATGCATCACCACTAACAGCACGATGCTGAAGAATGCTATAGGAAAATTCTTCTCCCATTTCATGTCTTACACCAAGAAGTTCCTGTAACCTATCCAAGATCTGTACATGAAGAATGATAAATATCAGTGCCAAAACTAACAAATGTGTTGCAATTAAAATCTCTCACAATTGCATTCTTAATTTAATTGGGAATGTTGGAAACTATATCAATTCAAACAGCAAAACACATTTCATCTGATGCGAGGTGTAGGTATCTTGAATGAGTTTTTACAAAAGAAACACACTTGAAATGAAGGAAATTGCATTATGAATTCATGTGGGAAGTCCATAAAAAAAGGCCCATACGTCTTAAAGTATACAAAAGGGTATACTATGTCAGGAAGCGATAAGTACGAAAATGAATCTAGATTTCCAAATAGTCCATCAATTTAAGTTAAAACAATAAGTAGTTTGAAAAAGTTAAAAAGAAGCAATGACCAATTTCAGTCTAGTAAAAATCCTCTTGCACTGCCAAATACTCCAATTTGTTAAGCACATTCTACACATCCTGTTGTTATTCAAGATAAAGGCAATCGATTGATCAAATTCCGATTCAGTTTTCTATCTGGTCTGATCAACAGGTTCTTGAGATTTGTAAAACAAGGTATGTTCAAACAATAAAAGTTATCATGCCATTAGAACTTCATAAACCCTGGCCAATCAAAAGTAACCGAACATCCTAGTACTATTTCCGTGAGATAGTGATACATACTAATTACCAAAATTATCACCGTCACCCTTGCATTACAGATAGGAGTGTTAGCATTCCCAGAGGTACATTGCTTTATAAGCAACAATCTCACAAGTTCAGTAAAAATTCTAAGCACGACAAAAGCAATCGAATTGTGAAGAAGGCAGTAAATAGCTAAATACCATTAAGCATTGTTTCCCACAAAACGAACTATTTTCATCATGAAAATCTTCAGCTATCGTCTCATCAGTGCAATGCAAGTGAACTGCAAAAAGGTAGAAATCGTGAACAATCAGTTCAGACGTGATTATCACATAATCTATGAACAAGGAAATGATAATTTCAGGGACCATTTGGCAACATGAAGGCGTGTAAGTTAAGCTTACATTTTTCCTCGCATAAACGACAGGTCAACAATTCCAAAGATAAATTATGTCCATCATCACTGGTTGAGGTAGTTTCACATGCAGTTCCACAAAACTTGCATGAACAGTAAACACAATGCCAATCTCCAGAAGGAATCTGCAGAAAGTGAATTTATGAGTGATAGTTCACTTATTTAGGAAAAAAGATCATAATAACCCATGATGGGTCAGAATAAAGAGTAAACCCATTTCAAAGATTATTAAATAATTTACAATAAATAACACAGCCAATTTAAGATTTCAACACAAATAAATGATAAAACAACTAGCCAGATTTGAGGAAATCCACAACATATAACAATCATGAAATTCACATTATATAACAATCATGTGGTGCTTATGATTACAAGTAAATACTAGGATAGTAACAAACTCCAGAATGAGAATTGTAAAAGCACGTGCAAAATAAGTTTGGTTGTCCGTGCAGATATTGCAAATCACATTTATTAGGAAAATGGCAAAAAACAAAGACAGCAAAAAAACAAAAGCCAAAAGAGGGTGTGATGCATTCATACCTCAATATGCAAGCAGCCGTTATGGAAAGTTGATGGGCAACTATCGCAACAGATCAGTTCACCACCATCGCCACACACATTACACGTGTCATCATTGGGATCATCACCTTCCACATCCACACAAACAAATTCTATCTTGTCAGTTTCCACGTGTTTTTCCCAGGAATCTACTAAGCATTGGAGAAGAGACTTCCCCGAATCCAAATATAGATTCCGAAATGATCCTCCAGGTTTCTCTTCCGCATGAGATTCAAAACCCCGTATGGTATGTGTTACATTACAGCAATCACACGAGATTCCTTCCTTTATAATCTTCCCCTCACGGAGCATTCTTTTACTCCTTCCTCTCTTATATTTCACCTTCCCGCCAAGAGGCACAGTTCCCAAACCAATCGCCCATGCAAGCAAAGTGCGTTGTCCCTCATACAACGCATAACCATCAGAATCAGACCCATTCCTAGGTTTACGGGCCAACAAAGTCCGTCTTGATTTGACCTTCCCATTTGATGATCTACTTTTAGACGATGACTCCTTCTTAGTTGCCCTTTTGATAGTCCTTACAGTGGCATTCTTCTTTTTACCAGCTTTTTTGCCTTTCTCGGTGACTCTAAATAGCATGCTAAGCGTCTCCTGCGGGAGGGGAGTAAATGCCAAAACTTCATCATTATCCGCAGTTCCCTTATCAATCCTCTCCTTAAGCTTCTTGTAAGCCAATGTCACCGACCAGTGAGTTCTTTGCTCCCGGTCCACATAAACCGCATCCTGGTAATCTTTGGATTGTCTCTGCCTGTACTCAACAGACCATCCAGCCTTTGTAAGCATAGCAACTATTTGATCCCTCACTAACTGCTTCTGCTCTCTTAACCCCATTCCTTCACCTTCAACTTTTGCCGTTTTCTTTTTCGGCGTCACAACACCATTCCTCAAATCACTCGTACCAACCTTTACCTTCTTCGACTGAACCCCATGTCCAGATTCTTTACTATCACTACCTCTTTTAACAATTTTCTTCTTGATCGGCACCTTAACGTCCTCATTCTCTACCTTTGGCAACGTTTCTCCTTTCCCCTTACTAGGTGGCCTTCCCCGGCCTCTACCACTCCCATTAGTACTACCATTAACCTTCTTCTGTTCCAAATGTTTCTTATCCAATGAGGCAGCCACAGATTTACTTTCTACTTTTGGAGGCCTCCCCGGCCTAGCCCTCTTCGGACTACCTAAAGTAGAAACGCCATTGGGGGAACATTCACTTTTTACTTTCGGAGGTCTCCCTGGCCTAGCCCTCTTCGGAGTACCTAAAGGAGAACCGCCATTTCTGCTTTCCACTTTTGGCGGCCTCCCCGGCCTAGCCCTCATCGGACTACCTTCCACTTTTGGGGGCCTCCCGGGCCTAGCCCTCTTAGGACTCCCTGAAGGAGAAAAAACATTGATTGTTTCCACTTTGAATGGCCTCCCTGGCCTTCTCCTCTCCTGATTACTCGACGAGGGAGCCTCGCCTTTACCTTCAGTTTTCGGAGGCCTGCCCCGCCCCCGCTTCTTCCCGTTTCCAGTACTCTCACTCACACTGGCAATCTCCTGCACCTCCGACTCATCCTCATCCTCCATTTCAACAATTTCTTTATTTATCTCTCTTTTCTCGCCATCACTCATGGCAACAGTTCTCGACCTTAAAACCCTACCACTGACGGGTATACCATCCGCCCCCTCATTCCCCTTATGATCTGAATTAATCTCAACCCTTTTTCGTTTCCTCTCAACTGGAGGCTCTTTGTTCAGATCAATCAACTCAAATTCAACTTCTTCGCTCGCTTCCCTTCTCTCAATCGACATTCTTACTATTTCCTGCCCGCATACAAACATAAACAGTAACGTAAACCCAAGGAAGCAAAAAATAGGGAAAACACACACCCAAAAAAAAAAAACACTCCAACCATCACATAATTCGACTAAACAGATACAGCTACAACGTCGAAAAATAGGGAAAACGAAGAGAAATCTTACCAATGGCGCAGCGGAATATGCAGAAAAAATGTAACCGAGACGATACGTACAGATTAGCTGTATCTATATGGTGTAGCTTCTGCAGAGAGAGAGAAAGAGAGAGAAAGAGAGAGAGGGTTTAATTTTTAAAGTGCAATGAGGGATTTTAGGGACAGCGATTTATATTTATTACAGCATTCTTTTTAAATTTATAGGTTTCTGGGGGGTGAAATTGTAATTATGTAATGTACGACATTAGCAAATTTTTCCCTCCATTATTGTTATTTTCCTTATTAAAAATAGTTTTGAATTCAGAAGCAGCGTTGACTTGCTTGGACTTCTGCCATTTTTCCGTTTTGGAATTTTTTCAATTTATTACTAGTAGTTTTATTATTTGGATAAACCTATGTCGTATTTTTCAAATAAATATAATATAATTGAAATATTACAGGGAGATATTATAGCATTTATTTCGTTATTTTGAGATTTTTTTTATCATTTTGTGTCACAATAATCTGTAATACAATTAACATATGTTAAAATAATATTATGATAATTCGAATGCATGAATTTGATCGTGGATACTATTCTTTTTTATTGTTGCAATGGTTTGGTTGATTATATAAGTTTATAAGGATATTACTTATTAATGCAACATACTAGTAAAATATTTAATTATTATCTATTTTCCATTGTAACTAAACCATGCATGAAGTAACCCTAAAATCCCATGCAACTTAATCGATATACGCGGTATACTCGTACGTGTTGCGTGTACTAGACATATGTCAGCATTATAAGTCGACAAGGATACTTTTCATGTAATTAATATAATACGACAAAGTGAAGTATTTAGTTATATTTATGCAATGTTTGTAAGCTGCATGGTCGTTATATATATGCTATGCACGCACGTGCTGTGCGTACTAGACATTTTTGTCTACGTCATAAATCGATAAGGATATCTTTCACGTAATTAATATAATACGACAAATTAAAGTTATTAATTATATTTATGCAATGTAGTTACATGGTCGTTATATAAAGATCACGCAGGTGTTGTGTGTACTGACATCTGTCAGCATCATAAATCGATAAGGATATCTTTCGCGTAATTAATATGATACGACAAAGTAGAAGTATTTATGCAATGCATGTTAGTTACATGATCGTTATACATAATTTATACGCGTACACGTGTAGTGTATATCGAACATCTATCCATATTTCGATAACGTAACGAGTACGATATAACTCACATTAATTAAAATTATGCATGATAGTTGCATGTTTGTACATTATGCATGTTACATGTATATATATAATGATAAATTTGCGAGGAAATATATAGTTAATTAGTGGTGTACATACTTATAAAACATATTAATTCTATCTCTATCTACAACTCTGTAATATTTGATGTAAATTTTTTGTTGAATTTCTGTATGGAGTTGAATTTGAAACGAAAACTATAAAATTTTTGTGAAAGGAAACGTATAATAAAATTATTGGATTATTTAGGTATGCATAATTGGGTTCAGAGCAGATTTGACTTTAGACGACTCTACTATCCATTTCTCAGTTTTGGAATTCCTTTTTACCAGTTTTTGAATATATACCAAATAAATCTATATTTTTTAAAATATATATCACAAATTTTGAGTATATTATCATTATATCGGATGTTATATATTTTTTTCTTTATTAGGGTTACAGATTTGCCCTTTCAAACAAAAAAAAAAGGTTACAGATTTGCATTTGTGTCATCTTTCCATTTTCCAAGCATTCAAGGCTGAATAATTAATTCAATTTGCCATTTCTAATATAAGGCAAATTGCAATAAATTTTTTGTAATCTACTACCTGTATAAAGTATTTCGCGCGTTGATTTTGTGATCTGACATATACGACAAAATCACCCACCAAAAGTTTTAACCATGCAATGATTGGGCAAATTCGGCATTCTATTAATTTGAATGATAATGTATTAAATAAAATATATTATTATAGTACAATAATAATCTAAATTTCATTTTGCATGCGCCATATATATATTTATAATAATCATTAATATTTTGCCTATGATGTGTGACGTACGTTACGAGTCTAAGAATTTCAACAAAATACGCACACCGCGACCAAAACAATTGTTCTAAAAATAGAAAATATTTTCTTACTCTGTCCCTGATTTAAAGCCCCATTTGACCTCCAAAAAGTGTCCCTGATTTAAAGTCCTACTCTTGATTTTAGACACCTTTACCCTTTCATTTTAATTAATTTTACTACCCTTGCCACCACTTACCCCACCCAAACCTAATTAATTTGTTTTAATTAACTTTCCTAATTTAACACTAAATGAGCCCGTTTTTTTTTTTTTTCGCCCACCAAACCAGCTCTCTCTTTCTCACTCTCCCTATCTGGTTCCTTGGTGCTCTCTCTCTCACTCGATGTAAACCCTAATTTCTCTCATCTCCGCCGCTCCTCCAGAAATTCATCTCTCAATCTCTCTCTCTCTGGTTGAATTCCTCTCTGTCGATGTAAACCCTAGTTTCTCCGCCACTCTTCCAGAAATTGGGGATTTTCGATTTTGTCTGTCTCTCTTTCGATCTGTCAAACCCTACTGAAATGAAATCAAATTCTAAGGAGATGGTTTCTCAAACCACTCTCGATTCTAAAAATGACGATTTTCCTGTGACGCCGGTCACCCTCGCAGATCTGAATTTTGCTCCTCCACCAAGTGGGTGGATCTTCGACACGGAGTGGTATAAATCATGGTTGCCTGATTTCCTCGAAAGGAGGAAAGCCCGAGAAGCGAAATTAGCCGTCGGATCTGCCGTAGATGGTTCCTTGGTGCCGGAGAAGTCCATGGGTGAGGCCGATTTCGAGTCTGGTGCTCCGCCTACATCTGAGAATTTGGCGGATTGGCTGCCACTCGATGACACGGAGCTGATGGTGCGGGACAACGAGTATGATGATGATTCCATCATGGTGGTGCCTGAAACTCCATTCCCGCCGCCCGAGCCCGAGCAATTTCTGAAAAATGAGGTGATTTTGTTCTTATTTTGTGATTCTCTTCTTATTTTGCGAATGAGGGTGGGCTGGTGATGCCATTTCTGATGTGTATGTGATGCTTGATCAAATTTCTGATGAATATGTGATGCTTCATGCAAATTTGTGTCTAATCTGTGTTGTTTGATGCAAATTTATGATAGATACTACACTTGTGATGCTTATTTACATGATAGATGCATCTATTGGAGGCTGACTGTTCCCTGTGATGAAAATTTTCTGAGGGATTTGGTGAGGTTTTGCTTGCATTAGTTATGCCACCACTAGAATTGCTAGTTTTGGAGGCTGACTGTTGAGTTATGTGCTCATATTTACATGATGATGCCTGCTTTTGTGACTGAGTTATAGGCTTGCATTAGTTATGTCACCACTATAATTCCTAGTTTTGGAGGTTTTCTGATGCAGCTTAGAGGTTTAGAAGTCAATGATGCAAAAGCAAAGCTGAGACTGCATATTTACATGATGAACTTTAACCAGTCACAAAAAATACTGGAGTTTACATTACAAACACTTCAAAAACATGCATCACAGTGTTTGTCCCTGTAAACTAGAGTCTCAAAACATATATTACTCCTGGATTCTCACTTCTGAAAGCCCCACCACTATATCATCCACATTGTAGCTTGCTTCTCCTTCAATTCTATCCCTGTTTAGGAATTCTAGGCATTCCTTAACCAGTTCTTCTTCCACTTCAATGCATATTGGCAGTTCTTCCATCCTAGCCAATTTTTCCTTACTCATGTGAGGAATCTTGTACTGGTTGTCTCCATTATTCTTCATTATCTCCTTCAAGCAGTTTTGTAGAGTCAGAAAACAATAATTGATCTTCTCTGGTGAGTACTCTTCATATGCATTCTTGACATTCTCTATGAGCTCCTCTAGATTTTTGGTTGGATGCTTATCTTTAATGGATTGAATAGCTCTAAAAAACCCTAGATCATTTATATTGGTGTCTGGAGAATTTGGTGGTTGACAGAGTAGTTGGAAAGTGAATCCATCTGTATTTGCTACTGCTAGAAATTCAGGATCATTTGGCTTAGTATGAGGCTTGGCATTATCCTGCTGGATGAAAATGGTTTTGCCTAATAGATGTACTGGCCACTTAGCTTTGAACACAGGAATCATCTGCATGAAATAAAAAGCACAGCTATATGATGAATCTGAAAATGATTCTGATGGCAATAATATGTTAGAAAACCTCACCTGGTTCAGTAGGCTTTGTCTATGTACTTGTTTTGTGATTGCTTGTATTGGCTTCACTTCCATGGTGCCTTTCTCTCTGTTCTTTGAGTTTCTTTTTGCTGCTTCATGTGTGATGAATGGAAAGATTCCAAACTTTCCATCAAACAACACATTTCCTTGCTCATCTATTATGGGCCTTGAAACTGCACAGTTGAACATAAGTTTGGGAATATGTGTCTTGGATTTACTGGTCCTATGAGGTTCAGGCTCACCTTTTACAAGGTAGTATCTCTCATTCACTTTTGAGAGGTAAAACCACTTCTCATCTATGTGTATAGTGTTGAACATGGTTTGAAATTTGAAACAACCAGCCTCTATACCTGGACAAAGCTGACTAAGACTCCACCTTAGTCTAGTCAGTTTGTTCTTCTCAGTTAAGAATGGCTTTAAGGCAGAAGTGTGTGCTCTGGTCTCTTCAGATTTTACAAATCTGTGCGCTGCAGATTTGCTGATACCAAGGCCACCTGCCATTGTTCTTACAGAGGTTCTTTGCTGCAGGGGCAGATTCTTCAATTTTTCCACATCTAATTTCAGTTTGTTTTTATATTGCTTACCTCTTCTTTTTGATTGCAGATTGACAGGTATCCCAAGTGCAATCTGAGCTGATGCAGCCTGCCAAATTTTCCAGACTGTCTTCAAATTGAGGCCACACTTCTCTGCAGCTTCCTTTTTTGCACCATACTCGAGTTTGCCATCTCTGCTATGCTGCAACAACCACTGTGCAACATAATTTTTGCCTTCATCAGTCAACTTTCGAGTAGAATTAGAAGCTGACATTCTCTCTTTAATTCTAGTGTGTAGTTGAGAATATTGAATGAGCAGCAGATTGTGTATTTATTGTTGATTTTAGCTTTGATAGTTGTGTAGTTTAAATTTCTCTCCTTGTATTTTGATCACATCAAGTGTACTTTTACTCATTTGTTTATTAATCCACTTGGTTTTTGGCTCCAAAATCAATAGAGTTTGCCTCCAAATTTATTTACTGCACTTGTTTATTACACTTGTTTTATTAATCGAGCAAAATCACATTCAACGAAATGAAACAAAATGAAACAACAAAATGCACTATGGAATGAAAAAATCGAACAAAAAATCCTAAACCCTTGTGAAATCAAACAAAAAAATCGAGCAAGTTTGAATAACATGAAATTTAATTCAACAATTCAACAAAATGAAACAACAAATTCGAACAACACAATTTAGAAAATGACATAAATTTAATTCTTGTGAAATTTAATCGACTTCCATTTAATCGAACAACAAAAATTGATTTTATTATCGAGAAATTGTTCTTCCGGAATTGCATAACAAGCCATGCATCACCCTCTATTTTATTCATTCTAACACCCTTTTTCTAACCCCTTAATTAGCAAAAGTAATCACATTTCATTACCACTACCCTTTTTGTCCATCCACTACACTTTTTCAGCTTTTCTTAATATGTGTGTCAGCACCCAAATGGGGCTTTAAAATAGGGACGGATGGAGTAATTTTTTTAGGAGGGAACTTTTAAATGTTTTCTAATTCGTAAGTTGAATAATGTTCATGTTTAGTTCAAGTGTTAATAAACTAAGCACTTGATGAAATTTTCACAATACTTTGTAAAATTTGAGAAAATTGCTTCTAGCAAACTTTATTACTACAGAGTTCAATCTTCATTTTTATTATGATTTTTTTTTATGAAGTTCAATCTTCAAATCTTATCTTGTAAGTATATACTATTTATGCACATATAATATATTGCTTTATTTAGTAAACAAAGTTGCTTTGACGTATGAGAAGTATGGTCCTTGTCCAAGGATGATGACACGCATAAATCTAAATTTCAATGTTTAAATAGCACACACCGCCTCTCAATAATAAACTAATTTTTGGTCCAAAAACTATGAACAAACTAATTTAAATTCAAAAAATGGAAGTTGCACAACGATAAGTGCTACATATTTTGGATTTTTTAAATACAGTAGTGAGCGAATAAATTAAATAATTAACTTCATGTATAACATCTCCCTATTTCAAGTAATTTTAATTATTGTCTTGCTCCTTTATACATTTAGATATTTATAGGAAATGAGACACAAATTGATGTGAATGATCGAGATTCCTTTTTCCTCACATATACATCGACCAGATCATTTGGAGGAGTGTTTGTTTGCCTTCAAAATGGTGAGAAATATAAATTGAGTTGAACGTGCATAACCCGACCCGACCCGACCCGTCCCGCCCCACGCGCCGCCCGACCCGCGCGTGAGATCCACGTGCTGCGCGTGGGTCTCACGCACCCCAATTTTTATTTTTTATTTATTTTTTTCCAATCCATCCCGAACTTGGTGGTTAAACTCTACTGCAGTGACGATACAGTAGGGGAGGTCCTGCGGACAAATAGTTCAACGCCAGGATAATAAAAAGCTTAACACCTCTCATTCTTATTACCTTTTCAAGGAATAAAATGAAAAATCAAAAGGGGCAACGAAGGAATGGCTACTTTGAACTCCTCGCTCATATTAGCCTAAATTAACACCTTAACATTTTAGTACAGTTCAGATTTGTAGGTATAAACACAAGTAGAGGGTAGCAAACGCACGTTTTAAGGCTCTCCATAAGGGTTTTTACCACTGGTTAAGAAAAGCCATATCCGAAGAGTGGGAACTCCCTAACAAAGGAATAGAAGGAAGGAGCAACCGTTGGGTCCATTTCTCTTAGTAATCTGCGAGGGATCCTAACTGCCTAATCATTTACAGCTGGAAATCTCTAACCGAAAGCCAATCTTGAGCCAACCGACGAATACATTTATACAGAAAGACCAAGCCACACCTTCAACTCCAACTACTACAGGAAAGATTCAACCTCCCTCACATGAATCAATATGATGGATCGTACCTTCCTCCAGAGCCTTCGATTCCGAATTTACGGCTCTGCCTTCGCTCCGATTACTAAAATAAGGATAATCGGTGGACAACAATTTGAATTTTTTCGGCTCGCTCCGAGACCTTCAGCTCCCTCGCTCGAATCTTTACTAAAGAAGAAGCGACAAACAAAAAAATAAAAGGATAAAAAAAACTAAAAAAATGGAAAATAAAAAAAATTTGGTCAAATAGGGTTGACCCGAGTCAACCGGGTCGGGTCGGGTCGGGCGGGCGGGCGGTTGTTGCAAGGTGCAACATTTGCACCCAAGTTTTTGTCATATAAATTCCCTATTTAATAATGTGTGGCGCAATTCTAAATTAAAATGTTCGTCCTATTATTACAACTAAATTATTGTTGGATAACCAGAAAATGAGGAAATAAAGAAGTACATGACGTAAATTTTGGTCCTATCTTAGATTTGTGAATACGTGCAAAGATCATATACTAAATTATTAGTATTTGATATGGAGCATTTTTTGAATTTGTTGAGATATTGCCATATTGGGTTAGAAACATATATTTTCACGATTATTTGATTCTTAGAATTTTTCTAGAATTGATTTTCATAATAAATTCATATACTATTTAAAAATAAAATATACACAAGTACATGTATTCTTCTAAAATAAACTAAATATTGGAACTGTTGCAGAGTTTAATTAATTTATGAAGAATATGGAATGATACAAATAGGAACACTACATATATCGGCCTAAATTAATGTGTTCGGATTGTATCTATAGATAACACAAACATATACAGGAGATAAAATATATTTTCAAAGTAACACTTGTTTAAAAATGTAGGAGTAAACAATCTCTAAAAAAAATAGTTTGAATATCACAAAAAATAGTCATTTCAGCAACATTGCGAATTCAGGCTGGTACGTAGAAAGATTCAGGGTTTAAACTCCACCGCTTACTCTTTACCCAAGTTTTTGAAAAATGGTCTATTTCTTCAGTAAACTCCATTTTGCAATAATTATTAGTTTAGAAAATCATAATTGTAAAACTGGACAAAATAATTAATTGAATTCAAATTCCTGTCCTTGGCTCAGTGAAGTCTGAATAGCAGAAAAAAGGCCTGGGCCACAGGCCCGAATAATCTCATTTCTAGCTGAAAAGTGGGCTACAAATAGTTGAAAAAGATGGTGAAAAATTGGAAGAAATGATGTGGGCCAGATAAAAGTTTTAACCACTTTCAATTTTTTTACTCGTCAAATATTTCTGTTTGGGTATGTTTATAGACCAATAGAATATATTCTTTTTTTCATTTTTGTTTATTGTAAAAAGCTTTGACCACTTTTAGCCTTTTACTCCCCCGTCTCACTTTTTAGTATTGGATACGAATATTAAGAATAAAGAGTAAAAAGATAGAAAGTGAATAAATCTTAATATCGATGCGAATTCGAGCTCTCACCTTAATTTTAGGTCATACGTAGCGCAACCTGTAGATTTTCATAGAAGTAAACTAGAAAAGAAATGTAGTTCTTCATCTTATTTCTCAGTTCTCACAATAGAATTTCAGTACAAGTTAATTCCTCCCTCTTAGCTTCATTTGGGTATTTATACTGCTTACAAATAACCACCTCACATTTCTAAACAAACACAAAATTAACAACTCAAGCAACTAAATCTTAACCATCTAATCAACATCAAATCAAAGGCTAAGATCCTATGATGATAAGTCACGTGGATCACGGATCATAAGATCAAAACCCCTCGTGTGCATGCATGCAATCATGCATATGTTGCATCAATCCCTTTACAACCTCCATTCAGTATTCCTATTTATCTAAAATCTCCATTTTATGACTTTTGTTATTTCCTTTATGTTGTACTACAACAAATTAGCTAATATGATTGAGAATATGTGGGTACAGACATGGAATGTACTCATGGACTATATATCTAGATGCTATATCGTTAGAGCTCTCAAATCGTCTATTACTTTAATATTTTATGACTAACTCAAGTACACACATTTATCAGCCTTTGCTTCTAACAAAAATAAAAAATCCTATCACATGTGTGAATTTTGCTCAAGATACTAGTCGATATACGTCGTCCTTGTCGCAGTGAACGATACTTTCTTTATAGATGATTAGATGTTGTGGTGCCAAAGGATGAGAGCATGGCAGCTCTAGAGGTCCAACGTCAGGAAAATAGTGATGACCTCTCAAACTTCCCACTCCCTAACAAATACCGCCATGAAAATTTTGTAAACCACCAATATTATTTAAATTCACAAAATAATGCAAATCTAAAACTTTTCGTCAGATTATATCGTTTGTTGTGCAAAAATTTCTACGATACCATATTAAAAAACGAGAGAGAATAGAGAGACTTGAAAAGAAAAAAATATCTGAATTACAAATCACTACTACATCAAAGCGAAATATTCATACTAGAACTAGATGATGACTCAGCTAATAGAGGAATAAAACGTAGGTTAAAGCAATTAACGTTTTTAGTGTAGCAAGCTACGACTTCATACTCCAATCTTCTACTTCTTCTACATCGATCATGTTTATCTTCAATTACTTTTTCTTCTTTCTTCCCCCGATCATATCATAGACCACCTTGATCGCCACCCCAAGCACCACGCCGGCCACTCCCACCACCGCCATGTTTCGGTCGATCTCGAGAATGAAGGGGGTAGTGGTGGTGGTTGTGGTGGTGGTGGTGGTGATGGTGATGTCCTCCGGTGGGATGATGGACATGGTGTTAGTCGGAGTTGTGGTGTTGGCCGCACTCTCCTTAAGCACAACATCCATCATTGCAGAGTGTAGTTTTTAATGAAATAATTCAATTGAGATGATAAATAACTTAACATTAAGATATATGATGAAAGAAAAGGCTTAAATGCGAATGAGAGAGCTAATTCCAATATCAGCGGAAAAATATCAATTCAAAACTATTTAATTTCTGATTTTCCGAGATGAAGAAATAGTTGATGTAGCAGAGATAATTTCGATCGATCCGATGGAGATGAGCAAGAGATCGATATGGAAAACAACCTATATATATCGAAATACCAGCAGAAACAACATCCATTTCACTTCTAAATTCAAATGAGATGTAGTGTAAGCATAACTCGAACAATATGTTAAGTTAGAATATGATAATTTCGATCTATCGATGGAAATCAAACATATATTGTGAATATTCAGCAGAAGCAACATATAATTAATTTCTAAATTCAAATGAGATGTAATGTAGATATAATTGGAGAATTACCTTGAGATCGATGGGGGAGATGATGGAGATGAGGTAGAGAAATGCAGAGAGACAGAAGAAAGTGAAGGAGAGCGGAAAAAAGGGAGAGAAGTGCAGAGAGAGAGAAGAAAGTGAAGGAGAGAAAGTGAGGGAAAAAAATTTAGAGGAAACGCGGCATTATATAACACTATTAAAATTACTAATTAAAATAAGGGTTAATTGTATGAAAAACTCTCAATTCTGGTTTTTCTCCAAACCTTTTAATTTTTGCAAAAAAAATACCAACCTTTTATTTTTTTCTGATTTGTCTCCCGCTTTTGATTTCCCCCTAATTATAATCTGAGTTGAGCGTCAGAATGCTGATATGGCAAATCACAGGACATAACAAACGACGTTGTTTCCATACGACTCAAAACTTCGTCATTTCAACACCAATTTATAGGGTTTCGATTTCTGCCCAGAAATTTATCCTTCTTTACCCTCTATTTCTCCTTCCTTCCAGATTCTCATTATTTTACCTTAATTTTCTCCTTCCTTCTAGATTCGTGAGAAATTACTGATTAATTCGTGGGTAATTCGCATCTTGTTGAGCAAATAGGTAATGGCTTCTTCGTCTTCACGAATAGGTTCAATGAACACGACTGAACCTTAGAGGCTATGCGTATATGATCCACCTAAGCTTGCGGTCATGCAGATTTCACTATAAGGATTGTTTCCAAAAGATCAAGATTAATTGAAAGGGAGGTGTTTGTCGCGGAACTTGTTAAGGCAAGGAAAAATAACATCATTGGCAGTGAAGAGATCGAACAGTTAAATTCACAATTCGATCCCAAGTAAGTGGCCAAGTAGCAGAAATGAAGTTTGGAAAGTAATACCTCACACTCACCTTGCACGCGAGATTATAAATATGTCATCAGCTCTTACAAGAAAAATCAATTTATAATTGAGGGAAAACTTATTGCCGAAAGACAAATCAGAAAAAATAAAAGGTTGGTATTTTTTTTGCAAAAATTAAAAGGTTTGGAGAAAAATCAGAATTGAACAAAAGGTTGGAGTTTTTTATACAATTAACCCTTAAAATAATATACTACTAGTATATATATAAGTGAAAGTCGCGCTTTACTAAAACTAACACAGAATCGATACGTTGTCGTTTTGCCGTCAGCTCAGCAACAGCTGTGCAGGAGCTCCGAGCTCGTAATCGGGCTGCGGAAGTGGAAGAAGCAGAGCTGCCCGGAGCCGCTGCGACGCCGTTCCGTGTTTGATTCTCAGGTTAAAAAATCTGTCTCTCTCTCTAGCTTTTTTGGGGGTGTAGGGTTTTGAATTTTGATTCAAATTATAGTTTTAAACCTTTGATTAGCTCTTATTCACTTTGTTAGAGCACTCTAAGGGTGCTCTAAGGGGCGTTCTAGCACTAGAGCACCCTTAGAGACCTCTACCCCTGCATTCCAAGGGTGCTCTAAGAGTGCTCTATCTTTAATATTAAACAATTCCCCATTTTTATTTATTAAATTAATTCATAAAATTCTATTTATGAGAAAATAACATTAAACATTACATTAATTCAAATAAAATAAAATTTTACATTAATTAAAATAAAAAACATGACATTACTTAAAAAAAAATTATACTAATTAAAAATGCTCGACTACTCCCGTAGAGGTCCAAATTTCTGGTAAACGTGCTCAAATAGATCATTGGTAAGTCGGGTGTGCTTTCGTTGATCTCTCAAGTCGGCTTCCCGAGCGAGATAGGTCCTAAAGGCGATCGGACAGTGCTTCCGGGATATCCCGCTAGTGGACGGAGATTCGGAGTCGTCTCTCCAATTCTCCACATCTTCCCCCTCGTCTTCGATAATCATGTTGTGCAAAATAATGCACGCGAACATGATGTCTCGGAGATGCTTCTTGTACCAGCACCGACTCGGAGTCGTCTCTCCAATTCTCCATCGGGCTTGGAGCACTCCAAAGGCTACTATGTCCTTTCTCGCCGCCTCCTGCATCCTCTTGAACCTCGCCGTCTTTTCATCAGATTCAACCCTCGGCGCTTTGATCAGTGTTGCCCAAGAAGGGTAGATCCCGTCGGTCAAGTAGTACCCCTTGTTGTAGCGGTTTCCGTTGACGGTGAAGTTGCACGGTAGAGCTCTATCCTCAAGCACGTCGGTGAACAAGGGCGATTGATTGAGGACGTTGATGTCGTTGTTGGAGCCGGCACAACCAAAAAAGGCATACCAGATCCACAAATCCTGCGACGTCACCGCCTCCAAGATCAAGGTGTAGGCACGCCTTGATCGCCGCGAGTGTGGACACCCGCCCACCCTTTTGGGCAGTTCCTCCAAGCCTAGTGATGCAATCCAGGCTCCCTAGCATCTCCGAAAATGCATGCCGCTCCTCGTGCATTTGAAGCAGACGTGCAGTGTCGGCAGCGTTGGGCTTCCTCAAGTACCGCTCGCCGAAGAGGTCGATCATTGCCCGGCAAATTTTTTTGAGGCAAAGTCGGCTCGTGCTATCGCCAATCTTCAGGTACTCGTCGAAGGCGTCCGCAGCACCATCGGTGGCCAGTTGACGCACCGCCATCGTACATTTCTGCACCGACGTCAACCCCAACGCCCGAGTGTATCTTGTCGATGCATGAAGAAGTGGACGTTTTCCTCCAACGTGCTGCAGATGCGCAAGAACAGATGCTTATGCATCCGTAAACGGCGTCGGAAAAAGTGCTCGCCGTAGGTGGGGTTGTCGGCGAAGTAGTCAACGTGTAGGAGCGCACACGCTGCTTCTCGGTCGCGGTTGACGAACCCCGCACCCTCTTCTTCTTCTTTTTCTGCTCCGCTAGGTGTGCACGTATGTAGCGATCCGCGTCCGCCAGCATCTCCATTACCTCGTCGTCGGTGCCGCCCTCGACATATTCGACCGACGAAGATGAAAAACTCAATGAAGATGAAGACATATTTTTGTAGTTGAATTTGAGAGAGAAAGAGGATGATAAAATGGTGTGAGAAGAATGAGGATTGAGGATATATTTATAGTAGATGAAAATAAAAAAAAAATTAAAAATATTTTTAAACCGGCCATTTAGCCGTTGAACGGTCGATTTTTTAAAAAAATGTACGTTAGGCGCGTGCATCGCATGGGCCATATATATATATATATATATATTCGAAATTGCGCGCGCGTCGTCTGCACGCGCCGAACTCGAGCAGCGCTCGAGCGCTCGGGCACGGCTCGAGCTGGCGTTGCCTGCCCCGCGGGGTGCTCGAGCCTCCCCCTGCTCGATCCGCGCTCGAGCACCCCCGCTCGAGCCGCGATGCATATAGTCTTAGTATTGAGTGATTGTGCTGAATAGTTCTACTAAGTAATTTTTGAGATCACGAGCAATTTGATATGCGATGCGAGTATGTTATTATTATATGTTTATTTCCTAATTTTGTTATTTTATTTTTAGAATTTATGGTTCAATAATAGATTACTGTATTTGAAGAGTTGGTTTAATGCAGAGAAATGCTAGATTGTGATATGTAAGGGGGTGTATTGGATTGGCAATATGATGGATTTTAATGTAGTTGAACTCCATGGAGTTGAATTTAACATGATTTTTGGTGTAATTCACGGGAGTTGAGGATGGGGTTTGGGGGATTTCGGGGTGGATTTTTAAGGAGTTCGGGCGAATTGAAATCCACACACACGCGATCGCGTGTCTACAATGGTCGCGCGTGAACCCCCATGATCGCGGATTATGCACGATCGCGGGATTTGATTTGGGGATGAAATCCTGCCAACTCAAAATCCTCAAAGAAATCTTCGATAAAAATCAGACATGAGAGTAACATGAGAGTGATAACACAAGAGGAAGAAGAAAGAGCATACCTTGTTGCGGAGGAGAGTTGGAGAGAGAAAATGAGGGATGAGAGAGAAGGGAATGAGAGTGCAATGAGAAAATAGGGGCCATTGCTTTTCTGCAGAAAATAGAGACCTTTTTCGCATTATTTTTTAGGCATCTCTGGTGGAGGAGAGGGACGGATTGGGGACGGAGCATAAGGGGTGGGGGGCGGCGGCGGAGGTGCGGCGGAGGAAGGGCTGTAGAGAGCGCCTGAGGTTGTGGATTTCACCAAAATTAAGGACATTGCACGCATACCTGAAGATCAAAATCATGGTTTACAGAAAGAGATTTGGCCGTCTCAGGAAGGGAAACAACATCAATCGGTGTTCCACAGTTTAGCTCAATAAGTAATCGGCTAACTTCCTGTCACAACAAACAACAAGGCATCATGAAATTTATGTAAATTCTGTCGAAACATCATAACTTATTAACTTCAAAATCCAGACGAAAAAATTAGAATTGGCAAAAAATTAACCTGAGTAAGGTGGGGAGGAAGGGCAGAATCGAGGAGGCGGTGCAAGGACTCGGAGCCGCTAATGGAACCGTCTTTCTTCAGCTTTCCCGATTTCTGCAGCGATTCTGTTCTCCATTTTACACAACGGAGATGAACGAAGCGGAAAGGAATTGCGGCTTTGAAGTTTCCATTTCCTGTTCAGCAGAGTTTCTATTGGACCAGCGACCGTGGCTTCAAACCGCGGGACATGCACGGTCGCTGATTGATCTCAAAATCAGCGACCGTGCCATGCTCGCGCTTGTGGATATGAAATACGTCGAACTCCCGTGTCCAGAGGCCGGAGTTCACAGTGTGTATTTTACACTGCGAATTACGTCCAAATCCATGGCAAAGTGAAATACATGTAAATCCATATGATGTTGAATACCATATGAGTTTGAAGGAATTGAAAATCAATGCATCCAATACACCAGGAATTGGAGGGAGTTTGAATTACGTCAAAATCATTGAAACCAATACCCCAGGATTTTTAAGGAGTTTGAAATTCATCAATCCAATACCCCTGGATTTCAAACTCCTTAAAAATACCTCAAACTCCACCATCCAATACACCCCTCGTAATGTATATTGTAGTATATTTCTGTGGATTTGAAGAGTCATTACTTTAGAATCTTCAGAACTGCAGAGTGGTTTCATAATGCTTCGATGGATCCGATGACCGGAGAGTGTTGTGTTTCATATGATGTGCCACTGGAGGATGAGCCGTTATTGGAAAAGTAGATAGTATTTGTTCTTAGCTGCACGGTGTGTCTCCTAATTAGGGAAGGGAAAATCTATTTTTATAGGACGATCATCCATGATGAATTCGTCTCGTGACATAGATAAAAGTGTGATGGATGATAAGCTTGCAAATTTTCGTTATGAGATGAAGTTACTTTGAAAGCTTGCATCTTGCCCTAGAAAATTTACTTGATGCGTGGTGATGATAGAATGGAGAAAATTGCAAAGATAAATAAATCTTAGCTATGATTCTGGATTTCCCCGATGAGATGATCACCCTTCCCAGACATTGTTAGCGCCTGTTTTCATCTGTACCTCCAAAGAGGAAACAGAGTCGAAGGACATGAATGTTGCATTTTGGAAGGGTAGTCGGGTCACGGATGAAAGTTTGAAGTGAGAAAGGATTGAGAACCATTATGGACCTTAGAGCAGAAGTTGTGAAGGATAATTTTTATGAGTCTGTTCGTTATGAAGCTGTTTTATCTGGGAAGATCGAACTGATCAAAATTCCAGTCGAAGTTGGTATTGCACCTTCGTTGGAACAATTTGTTGTTGTAGCGTCAGATTCAAGCAAAAAACTGATTTATGTACACAATATCTGCAAATGGAAGAGTCATTATCACTGACCTTGGAGCTCAAGATAGTCGAGAAATTGAAGTGATAACTACTTTAAAGAAGGTACATCATCTAATAATGTCAAGAAAGAAAGGAGAGACGTTCTTAGTTAGAAGTTAGAACACTCATCCATCACATGACAATATTTTAATATTATAATTTATATTATTAAAATATTATCATGTAAGAATAAGTGCAGTAAATGTCCACCTACGTACGAATTTTTTGTTAGAACAGATATTTTCTTGTACTCGAGAAAAAGTAACTGAATATTCTTCCTTGGCATTCTCCCATCCTACTATCCTGGCACTCAGCAGCAAAATGCTTCTGTGGAAATCTATCCCAAAGACTACTGTTATTAAACAAGCTGGGCCAAAAACTCTTACTTAACTAATTAAATAATTAACTTAGTTCATTTTAAGATATGTACTTGTGTAGTCCAAAAAAGTATATATTCTTATTCAAAAACAAGAAAAAGTCTTTATTTTATGCCAACTCCTTTCGCTCATCTCTCGTTTTTTCCTTTGCAAGCCCAAACTTAAATTCAAGCCCAAAAATAATAGTCCATTACAAAACTTTCTTTTCTCGGAAAGCCGGAGTTAGCGAAAAATGGGCTTACAATATTTCTATGCCCAATAAACAAATTCGAAAATTTCTCCCATTCCCTCCCATAAGTTTGAACTTCAGATTTTGGCAATAAATATTAATTACTTCCACTATATTGTGTTACTATATACACCTATATTTTTTATTTATAAATAAATATTATTAAAATAAAAAAAATTAATAGTAGGACACGAGTAGTCAAGATACATAGAATCTCATCGTGATAAAATATTTGCCCAAATCAAGTTGAATCATGGCTTCCAATCAAGCTTCAAATTCCATGCAGCAACAACATTAATTAGTAAACTTGTTATGGCTGTATACAAGCTCACAATTAATTGAACGATGCATAGTAATATTATAAATATATGAATGTATATATGTGTGTGTGTTACATGCATCAATCTTTGGGGACAGAGTGAGACACCAATCTTGGGAACAAAGTATCCCAATGCCCGAAATTTGGACTCCTTCGTTTTCTACTTCTTTTTATAATTCGAATAAAAATGATATATATGTGTACAACACACTTTTACTGAAACATAAATTGCTCCATTCAACAAATTTAAGGATGAATTATAATTTTTTTAATTTTAATTAACAATTACTCCGTCCGTCCACGATAAGTGTAATGAAATTTCCTTTTTTGGTTGTCCACAATAAGTGTGGTCCAACCAAAAATGAACATGACCCTTTACCCTTTATCCTTAAAAGTCTTTTTATTTATCAAATAACATTGAGTTGATTGATTCTCCACCACACATAACAAATAACTGCAGATCTCATTCTCACTCACAATACATTTTCCTTTCCCAGTGTCTGTTTCTTAAAAGCTGTGCCACTTCCTCTCAACCACACTTATTATGAAAGAAGGGAGTATAAAATTACTAATATACTACCTCCGGTCCCCAAGTCTCTTTCTAGGAGGAAGTGACACGAGTATTAAGGAAAAAGTTATTGAGTTAGTTATGAGTAGAGAAAAAGTGATTGAATTTGTTGTGAGTGGAGAAAGGGTCCCACATTGAGGGTAGTAATATATTAATTAATTGAGATAATGGTGGGTCATATGTGCTAATTTAGGTAAATAATTTGATACAATAAGGATAAGAGATAATAATTTGTTGTGAGGTAGTGTGCAAAAGTAACTAGTAAGAAACTTGAGGATCATCCCAGAAGAAAAGAAAGGAAAAGATTTGGGGACCGAAAGTAGTATTTTTTTTTCTTTTTTTGTTTTTTTAAAGTGGTGGGATCCTTTTGCCCAAACATTTGTTGACTTTACACAGCTCACCCATGGATTATCATTTGCTGTGTACGGTTTTTAAGGCTTGGCCCAACAAAAGTGTTTCTGTTCATTTCATGGATTGTCAAAACTTTACCACATATATTTGCCATTGCTATATCACCTAGCTCCGTAGCCCCGGCCCCTCCCAATTTTAATCTCCTTCTTTTACACTTATAATGGTCGTGTTTCGCGGAAAATTATATCGTCGGTCCAACTGTGGTTAAGATATAAAGAAGTATTTTAAGAAAAAATGACTCGATTTTTAAAAAAATAAAAATAAAAATATTGAGTTCGATACAACACGCCTATAAAAAAAGAAACGTTGCCCTATCATACAGTATTGAGTCAGGCGAAGAAAATAATTTCTGGTACATCCCTACTTACAAGTATACATCACCATATAACGTTCAATATGACCTGATTTTTCGGCACAAAGATTAAAAAGAAGAGAATTAGGTAAAATACGTTTTTAGTCAATAAAATATTTTTAGTTAATAAATTTGCTAATAAAGTGTCTTTCTAGCGCAAAGGAAGCCAATTTTAATTTTTTGTTATAAAAAGAGGCATTCCATATTTTGTGGGAGGATCCAAAACGGAAAATATACCATATAACCTTATTGAACGGTTCAAAAAGAGCAGTCGAAAAAAAAAAAAATCTACACTTTATAGTAAAATAACATTTGAATTCTATAAATTGAAAGTGAATTGGATGAAAAAGCCTATATACCGAAAAAAGGCTAAAATAAATATTAGGGCTGCTGCGTTTCACTTCGATTTCAGAGCAAGACGAGGTCAGTGGGATTAATGGTTTTTATGAATTAATTAATGATATTGTTTTACTTAATTTTCCTTCTTTTGCGAGATCGATCGACTTAATTTTTTCATACATGTATAAACTTTGAACTAAAAATTTGTTACGTGAATGCAGAGGATCAGATAGGAGGATGATATAAATTGACTGTAAAATTTTGTTTCTTGTACAAAATATTAACTTAATTGTTTCTGTTTTCAAATGTTGAACTAGAAATTCGATGTGGATTGGATGATAAAATTTGTTGAGTGCATAAATAGTTTCTTTTTTTAATTTTTTTTTTGGGTAGGAAAGGAATGGGTGGATTTGGTGTAATACGCTGCGGTGGCAATGATTGTGTTGATCATAAGTTTCATTTATCAATTCTCTCTCCGGAAGAAGAAGGTTTGTCTGTGTCTGAAAATCTCGACTTTCCCTTTCCCTTTGATGAAGACGAGGATCGAGTATTTGGTGGTAGTTGTGGTGATTGGTTGTGTTTCCATGGCTGCAGTGGCAAAATCGTCATTTGGAACTTCACAACGAAAGAATCGAAAGTCCTTCCTCCTCCGCCCGATTTTGAACTGGGATGCTTTGTGGCTAGTGGTATGGCTATGATGCTAAAGTTGGAGACTACAAGGTGATCAGATATTTTTTCCGAAGAGCTCAATGGTATGCTGGTATCCATCACTTTGAGGTGTGTTCGTTCAAACACCCCTCGTGGAGGGCTATTAAGGGACCTCGAACCCGAACATATCTCGACAATCCTACTGGTGTATATGTTAATGTGACCGGGAGTTGTTATTGGCCAGCATCTTATTATAACCTCGACCATCATGAATTCCGATCACGACTCCAGGTGGCCAACTCCGGTGCTTCGCCTTATAGCCAGTTCGATCATGTTGTGTCGTTTGACTTTTCTTCTGAAAGCTTCGATCACTTGCCTTTCCCGGAAACCACCCTTGGTGAGGACGCAAGATATACACTTGTCGGGTTTCGTGGTTTGTTAGGAGCTATTGTCTATGTGAAACCAGAACTATTTTTTTCTTCAGTGCTGTCTATTGAGCTCCATGTATGGAGTTTGACAAAAAGGTTGTGGAAAGTGTTATATGTTGTCTCCAGGCTAGCTGATGTTGCGAGACCATTATCTGGTTTAAAAAATGATCGTTTTTTGTTTCTTGAAGCAAAACCGAGTGGTGGGCGTAGTCAGTTAAAGGTTTATGATTTGTATGGCAAAACAGAGGAGAAATTACTCAATATCTATGACTATCCGGGGCACATGAATGGTGTGTCTTATGCCGAGAGAACGGATCCACCGTTTTCAGAGTGACGGAGGAAACGCTCGCATGGCATTGAACAAGTTGAGCTCCGGCCACCGGAAATGTTTTTTGCTTATTTTCTAGAAAGGTTTTAATTTCAGTACTTTGAAGAATAGGAGTGCTAGCTTGTTGTTGCATTTCAAATATGGAAACACTAGTGCATGCATCATTCATGTTTGTGTTTGGAAATTAAATGATCGATCCGATGGAGATGAGAAAAGAGATGGAAAACAAACTATATATCGGAATACCAGCACAAACAACATACATTTAATTTCACTTCTAAATTCAAATGAGATGTGGTGTAAGCATAATTCGAAGAATATGTTGAGTTAGAAGATGATAATTTCGATCTATCGATGGAAATCAAACATATCTTGTGAATATTCAGCAGAAACAACATATAATTAATTTCTAAATTCAAATGAGATGTAATGTAAACATAATTGGAGAATTACCTTGAGATTGATGAGAGATGATGATGGAGATGAGGGAGAGAAAAGCGGAGAGACAGAAGAAAGTGAAGAAGAGCAGAAAAAAGGGGAGAGAAGTGCAGAGAGAGAAGAAAGTGAGGGAAAGAAATTTAGAGGGAACGCGGCCTTATATACACCAACACAGAATTGATACGCTGTCGTTTTGCCGTCACCTCAGCAGCTGTGGCAGGAGCTCCGGGCCCGGGCTCGAGTTCGGGCTGCGGATGTGGAAGAAGCAGAGATGCTGGAGCAGCGACGACGCCGTTCCGCGTTTGGATTCTCGGGTGACAAAAAATGTCTCTCTCTCTCTAGCTTTTTTGGTAGTGTAGGGTTTTGAATTTTGATTGAAATTATGGTGTTAAACCTTTGATTAGCTCTGATTCACTTGTTAGTATTGACTATTGAGTGATTGTGGCTGAATAATTCTACTGGGTAATTTTTGAGATGGCGAGCGATCTGATCTGTGGTGCGATTATGTTATAGTGGATATGTTATGTTTATTTCCTTAATTTTGTTCTTTTTGTATTTGGAATTTATGGTTCATAATAGATTACTGTGTTTGAAGAGTAGGTTTAATGGAGAGAAGTGCTAGATTGTGATATTTGATATAGTATTTAAACACTAAAATATTGCTTAATCTTTGTCAAAAAAAGTAAACGAGCCAAGTTGCTTAACG
This sequence comes from Schizonepeta tenuifolia, assembly GCA_029490685.1. Lineage (NCBI taxonomy): Eukaryota > Viridiplantae > Streptophyta > Magnoliopsida > Lamiales > Lamiaceae > Schizonepeta > Schizonepeta tenuifolia. The sequence continues at coordinate 121,489,060 of CM055956.1, forward strand.
GAGGGTATATATTTTTTGTATGGATTTGAAGAGTGATAACACCTATGATTCATCACATTTGCCGTGGGCCGGAACTCTGCCGGGCTATATCGCGGAAGTCGAGGCTTACCGTAGAATCTTTGGAGCTGCAGAGCGGTTTTCATAATGCTTCGATGGATTGCAGTATGACAATGCATATATGGTTGACACACGCCTTTATAGATCTGTAAAAGTTCAAAGATCATCTTTAGCTCTATTGTGTGTGTGTGTGTTTTTTTTGTGTGTGTGTGTGTGAGGAATGATCTATTGTTTTTAAGCAGTAACAGCAGGAAAAAAAAAAAAAAAAAAAAAAAAGAGAGTGGGCAGAATATTGTAACTCAAACCGAAAGAGTGTGGTCAGAAACATATAGTCTCTTATTTCTAAATAGATCTATATATTCTCAAAATTGTAATGGAGATCCATATGAATAACTTCATAATAAATGGAGTTCAGTCTTTAAAACTCGATCTTTCATTCTTATGATTGGATTGACTCTAAAAAAATTGTTTTTAGCCATGAATAGCTTATGTGTTGTAGTAGTTAATTTCAAGAGTTGCAAATAGTCAAGGGTTGAAGAAATCTTATCTACTACAAATTGTTTTTAGCCATGAATAACTTATGATTGGAAGTTGCACAACGATAAGTGCTACATAAGTTTGGAATTTTAGATATAGTAGCGACGAATAAGTTCATGTATAGTATTTTCCTATTTCAAGTAATTTTAATTATTGTCGTGCTCCTTTATACTTTTCGTTTGGTAGGAGTGATTAGGGTGTATAATATATCAATGACATCCATAATCTCTTGTTTGGTATAAAAGTATACGACCCTTTATAAAGTTCGGACCCATATGAATAATACTGATTGTTGTTGTTATGTATACTACATATGAGGTGGTATAAATAAGAATACAACTAATTATACCACTAAATTATCGTATTTATCAATTTTGCAGAGAATTTAATACATCGTTCCAAATGAAATATTTATTTTTTATACGTATAAAAAATCGCAGTCAAACATATCAAATCTTATCTCATACTTTGTAGCAAACGAACATTTATAGGAAATGAGACACATATTGATGTGAATAATCGAGATATCATTTCCCCTCACATATACATCGACCAGATCATTTGGAGGAGTGTTTGTTTGCCTTCAAAATGATGGGAAAAAATAAATTTCCTAATTAATAATATGACGCGCAATTCTAATTTTAAATGTCCGTTCTATTATCAGACCTAAACTATTATTGGACATAATCAGAAAATGAGGAAATAAAGAAGAACATGTCGTAAATTCTGGTCCGATCTTAGATCTGTGAATATGTGCAAAGATCATGTACTAAATTATTAGTATTTGATATGGAGACATTTTTTAAATTTGCTCAAAAATTGGGTCAGAAACATATATTTCTACGATTCTGTGATCCTTACATTTTTTCTAGAATCGATTTTCAAAATAAATTCATATACTATTTATAAATAAAATATACACAATTACATTCTTCTAAAATAAAATAAATATTGGAACTGTTGCAGAGTTTAATTAATTTATGAAGAATATGGAATGATACAAATCGGAATACTACATATTTCTATCTAAATTAATGTGTTCGGATTGTATTTATAGATAACACGGACACATAGGTATATAAAAGATATTTCAAAGTAATGTTTAAAAAAATATAGGAGTAAACTATCTCTAAAAAAAAAAAAATAGTTTGAATATCACAAAAATGGTCATTTCTGCAACGATACAGATTTAGTCTATACGTAGTAAGGTTCATGGTTCAAACCCTACCACTCCCTCTTTATCCAAGTTTTTTTAAAAAGGAGGTCATTTCCGCGAGTTCTTCAGCAAACTTCATTTTGCGATAATTAGTTTCGAAAACCATAATTGTAAAACAGGACAAATTAATTAATCGAATTCAAACTCCTGTCTTGGGCTTAGTGAAGTCTGAATATTAGAAAAAGGCCTGAATCATTTTAGTCATTTTCTTGGGCTGGGCGGCCCAATCGTATTTCTAGCTGAAAAGTGGGCTATAAATAGTTGAAAAGGATGGTGAAGAATTGGAAGAAATGATGTGGACAGATAAAAGTTTTAACCACTTTCAATTGTTTTAACTGTCAAATTAAATATTTCTGTTTGGTTATATGTTTATACACTAATAGAAGAACATTCTTTTTATTTTATGTTTATTTTTGTTTATCAACTTCTTTTTCTATTCTTTTTAGTAGTTGACGTGAAATTAATTGAAGCACTTAGTTAGGCAATTTCAATTTCTACGTAATATTTTATCTCTTTCATAATTATTAGTGATCATATAATAATAACATCATCATCAAAGGTAATATGCGAGGGAGAAGGACTTGGGTGCAACCGTGCAGCAAGTCGCTTGTCGTGCAACCGGATCATATAATAATAACATCATCATCAAAGGTAATTTTTTTTTCCGGCTCCGCCTTGGGCTCCGATTTTACGGCTCCGTCTTCGCTCCGATTATTAATATAAGGATAATCGTACACAAAGTTGGTTTCAAATATAAGAAGTTGTTGTTGCAATAACATTATATTACACAAAGTTGTTGTTGCAATAAATATTAGTAGTATTTATTGCTGCAATTAACCTTTTTATTTTAAAGATTTATAGTTATAAATTAATTAGTGCACCCTTCTTGATTTATACATGTCTTAATGTTTACACAGTTGAAAGAGGATCAATAATGGTTCCTTAAAGTAAGGAAATGGTATATATCTTTGTCTTTATCAACAAACTAATGATAAAGCACCGCTAAACAGTGGCCGAGGGAGAGGGGTCCTGGGGCCATGGACCCCCCACAAATTTTAGAAAAAAAAAAATTTATGTATGTATATAGATATATTACTATTATTATTTTTATTTTTTCATAATTACAATAAGACATATCTTAAATAGATTTATGGTACTTTATTTTTTCTTCTACTTCTCAAATTAAAATTTAGCTCATGTAATTACTCTAATTTGAATTGATATATTATTAATGTTTATCTTATGGTTGAATTTAAATTTAGAGTTCAAAATAGATTTGTAGTGGGAACAATATTTGAGCTTTCTAAATTAATATTCTTGTTGTTGGAATTCATAACTTACTTCTTATGTATAATATTATTTGATTTTCGTAGCTATTATGAATTGTTTGTTTAATTGTTTATAAGTGAATTAAATCAATATATATATATATATATATATATATATAATTTACTGTAGTAATGAACTTTAATTTCTATATTTTATTATGAATATTTATGGTATTAAATCCTTTTAGGAGATAAATGTTAAGTTGTTGAAATTTGAAGATAAATGTGTGTTGCTAACTTAAATGTAATTGATCATCATGGTGGTAATGATTTAGATGTTGGATTTTTCATCTTGGCTCATAGACATTATTTTTGTTGATTTGACTATTTAATTCAATGGAATGATTTACCTCTAAAAAAATTTCTTTATATCACAATATTTTTTTGATCTATTCCATTGTTACAAATTAGACCCTCCAACTAAAATTTTCTGGCTCCGCTGCTGCCGCTAAACCAATTCTACAATTTGATTGATTAGTCTTTTACACCTTGTTGTTTACGATTGTTAATTAGTGATAACTACTAATTAATTTTTTTTTTATATTTATTTCTTGATACTTTTTTTTGTTGTTTGGTAATTGCAAGTGGAAACATGGATACTATGCAGAAGGCACATGTCTTGAATGACGATGTCCCACAAGCTTATTTGGTGACAATCATTAATTCATTATGGTTTTTTTTCGAAGATTTTTCTTATTTAATTTTACTTCCCACTTCAATCCAAAAGTTCAATAATTCAACTTGCTAGAGTTGCCCCCAACCCCCCTCCCCCCAAAGAAAAAAAAGAAAGAAAAAGAAAAATATTAGGTTTCATAATTCGTATGGAATAAAGATATCTTTTCCGGCTTATATATCTTTTGCCTTCTTGTACACAATTGTTTAATTTGGTTTAAAGATATCTTCTGCCTCTCTCTCTACCTCATTAAAAAAAAAAAAAAAAAAAAAACAACAACACAACAACAACATAAAATTCTATACAAAGTTGGTTATTAAGTAATTTTTAATGTGAACAAAAGCATCATTTTCACTACGTTTTATACATTACTGTATTTGGCAAATATCTGGATAGTACTGATGTTACATCCAAAAATTGATCTCTTAAGAACTGAAATAAACGTTGCAGCAGTGTGCCGACATTGTACGCTTGCTATCGCCTCACCTCTACATAGGTTATGAAATCGTTATTTTTAGAGTCAAAATTGTATCGTTGATTCTTGTACTACTTAAATTGATTTTAATGGGTGTATATAGTATTTTTTTTTTTAAATGTTTATAGACCCTCATTTTATATATTTCATCTCAAAAGATGCATTTAGTCATTTAGGCGATACCATATTAAGAGAGAGAAAATAGAGAAACGTGGAAAGAATAAAATATCTGGAATTCTGAATTAGTACAAATTATTAGGGAAATATTCCTACTAGAACTAGATTCTGACTCAGCTAATAGAGGAATAAAACGTAGATGTGTGTGTATGTGGCTTTCTTTTTTTTTTTTTTTTTTTTTTTTTTAAGGAATAAAACGTAGGTTCTAGCAATTAGATACGACTTCATACTCCAATCTTCTACTTCTTCTCCTCTACATCATTTTTTATCTTCAGTTACTTTTTCTACTTACTTCAGTTACACCTAATTATATTTGACGCAGTAGAAGCCTAATCTTCCAACTCAACACGTTTGTAGAATACCGGGGTAGAAAGAAAGAACGACCGCAATTGTAAACTTTACGAAATAAGAAAATTCATTTTTCCGTAAGATAACAAACCCTAGTGCCTTATATAGAAGGCAAAACAACCAAGAAGTAAACTACTAATGTTTTGAATAATAAAAGACGTAAAATATCAAAGGATAACAAAAAAGAAATAACATAAACAAGAATATAATTAACCCTAAGCACCAGGCCGGCCACTCCCACCAGCGCAGTAGCAGTTGTTGTTACTCAGTGGTGGTTGCGGTGCTTGTTCTGTTGGCGGCGGTGGTGGTGGTTGTGCTGGTGGAGGTGGTGGTTGATCCGATGGCGGCGGTGGTGGTTGTTGTGTTGCGAGAGGTGGTCGTTGATATGTTGATCTGAGGTGCGTCGTTGGTCGGAGCTGTGTTGTTGGTGGGAGGTGTGGTGTTGGTGGAAGCTGTGTCGTTGGTCGGAGTTGTGTCGTTGGTCGGAGCTGTGTTGTTGGCCGCACTCTCCTCAAGAACAACCTCACGGTCCTCACCCATCACTGCAGAGAGAGTAGTTTTTAATGAAATAGTAATTCAATTGAGATGAAAAATAATAATTCCAATATCAGCAGAAAAATATCAATTCAAAGCTATTTAATTTCTGATTTTCCGAGATGAAGAAATAGTTGATGTAGAAGCGATAATTTCGATCGATCCGATGGAGATGAGAAAAGAGATGGAAAACAAACTAAGTATCGGAATACCAGCAGAAACAACACACATTTTAATTTCTAAATTCAAATGAGATGTGGTGTAAGCATAATTAAATGAATATGTTGAGTTAGAAGATGATAATTTCGATCTATCGATGGAAATCAAACATATATTGTGAATATTCAGCAGAAACAACATATAATTAATTTCTAAATTCAAATGAGATGTAATGTAAACATAATTGGAGAATTACCTTGAGATCGATAAGAGATGATGATGGAGATGAGGGAGAGAAATGCAGAGAGACAGAAGAAAGTGAAGAAGAGCAGAAAAAAGGGGAGAGAAGTGCAGAGAGAGAAGAAAGTGAGGAAAGAAATTTAGAGGAAACGCGTGGCCTTATATATAATACTGTTATAAATTCATATAATACATTATATATTAAAGTATATTAGAAGAGATTAAAAATTAATACATTTTTTTTCCTCAAAAAGCCTTCTATCTCAATAAAATTACCAAATACACATATTACATTGTTAACACTAATGTATATACATTAGAAATAAAGGATGCTTTACGTTCTAAATAAAAATGTGCAACGTCATCAAGATTCAATTCAAGAAGAGAGCCAAAAGCAAACACATTTACTTAATTAATTTTATTCTATTTCAACTTAACAAAATAATGCAAAACTAAAAACTTTTTGTCAAATTAATCGTTTGTTGTTGTGCAAAACATTCGTACGACATATTAAGAAACGAGAGAGAAAATAGAGAAACGTGGAAAGAAGAAAATATCTGAAATTCTGAATCAGTACAAATTAATTACTACTACTACATCAAAGGGTAATATTCGTACTAGAACTACATGCTGACTGAGTTAATAGGGGAATAAAAATTACTTGTTCTGTTCATAAAGTAAAGTCCTATTTATTTCAAAATATTTGTCCACGAAATAAAGTCTTATTTATCTTTTTCTATTCACATGAAATGGAACATATAACAACTTCCACTCTTCAAATCGGATTTCCTACTTTCATTTCGTATTTTATTCTCTATTCCGTTTATTGGTTGAACGACGTGTGGCATTGAGACTAGGATTTATTTCACCCACATATGGTATATAATTATATCCAAATCGCCAAATGTCAAAAATCTGACGAATGAAATAGAGGATAAAACACCATAGGGAGTAGAAGATCCGAATTGTCCACTCCCATTTAACTTCTTCCACTCATAATATGTGAGACTCTTATTCCACTCATAACACTTTTAACTTTTTTTTTTTTACTTTTTGCACTAACAACAGTTGAGACCCTTATTTCACTTACAACAAATTTAATTTTCAATCTGCTTATTCTACTCTCAATAAGTGGAATCTTAACTCCACTCACAACTTTACTAGCTTTCTTAATCTTCATGCATGCACCCAAATTAGATTTTATTTCGTGAACGGAGGGGGTAGGTTTTAGTGTAGCAAGATACGACTTTATACTCCAATCTTCTACTTCTTCTACATCGATCATATTTATCTTCAATTACTTTTTTGTTCTTACTTCCCCATAATCATATCATAGAGCATCTTGATCGCCACCCCAAGCACCAGGCCGGCCACTCCCACCACCGCAATGAAGCGGATAGTGGTGTTTTCTGTGGTGGTTGTGTTGGCGGCGGTGGTGGTTGTGGTGTTGGTGGCGGTGGTGGTTGTTGTGTTGGTGGCGGTGGTGGGTGATCTGTTGGTGGCGGCCGCGGTGGTTGTTGTGTTGGTGGCGGTGGTGGTGATGATGATGGTGCCCTCCCGTGGGATGATGGGCCTGTTGTTGGTCGGAGTTGTGTTGTTGGTCGGAGGAGCTGTGTTGTTGGTCGGAGTCTCCTTAAGCACAACATCCATCACTGCAGAGAGTAGTTTTTAATGAAATAATTCAATTGAGATGAAAAATAACTCAACAATTCGATAGATGATGAGAGAAAAGGCTTAAATGCGAAAGAGAGAGCTAATCCGAATATCAGCACAGAAAAATATCATTCAAAACTATTTGATTTCTAATTTTCTCATATGAAGAAATAGTTGATGTAGAAGAGATAATTTCGATCGATCGGATGGAGATCAAACTATATATTGGAACTAGATTTACTCACGCACGTGGCGCTGGGCAGTTTCGATAGTTTATAGTATCTGGAAATTTATATATATAAATATTTGATAATTAGTTATTTTTAAACCAACACGAATTCAAATGGATAATATTTCATGCAGTAATATATAATATAACTAGCGTATAACATGTCGAAAATTGACGGGAATTTATGTATAAAAAAAATTAATAAAATTATTAGATAGTAATATGTGATAAATTAAAAAAAAAATATTTATCAATTATTTTTGCATTCAATAATTGGATTATGCAATGTACTAAATTCGTTTAGAATTTATATGTACTTAAACATATCTCAAATTCAATTAAAAATTAATTTTATCACATATTTACGTTTCAAACTCATATAGTAATATCTGTTAAAAATTGAAATCTAATCTACCATCATATCTTTGATAAATTTTAAAACTCTATTTTTCTCCAAAATCGATGTGGGCAAAAACATACTTTAACTCTTAAATAGATTGTTCCACGTCGACTTTGTATGAAAACTGAGATGAATTTTTTTCATTGCAAATACTCCTTGTCCTACATTGACTTAAAAAAGAAAATAATTTTGAAGATTGTCTATAAGAATAAAACCGATCATAAACACCCTACATTATGAGTTCAATATAAAGATTAACAAAAAATAAAAAAATTGAACCATCACTTCACAATCATCGTGTCTACCCGATGGTTCCGACCCGGAACCGTCCAGATAACTACAATATTGATTTTGTAGAAAATAATACTAAAAGATAAAAAGTTAAATTTCAACTATAAATTTGAAATTGCATAATTTATATAGACCCAAATTTAATTTAAAAGTGACTGTAATATTCGTTCTCATCCTTAATTTATATACAGAATAATATTCGCTAATTATTTAAACTCGTTTGAATTTATAAATTATGTTAAGATTCAAATATTATGATAAAATTTGTCTCAATAAAAAATCAAATAAATGTCACACAATATTTAATAAATAAAAATTCATATTATAAATTGAACCGTCGGTTTGGAATCGGTCCGTCTATCCTTACAGTTTCAAGTCAGAATCATCTCGTTATGTTGAACTGCCATAATTGAATCGGATCCTGTTATGTTGAAGTGTCGTAACTGAATCGGTTCGTTTATCCCCACGATTTCGATCAGAATTAGCCCGTTGATCATAATCTTAATTTTTGTGCACAATAGAATAATGAATTAAAATGCACAACATGTTGAAAATAAATAATAGGTTATATAATAGAACTTAATAACATAGTATTAAATTTTTAATAAAAAATAAACTATTTATTTGACAAACCGATTAGTTGGGCCCCATTTTTATAAATAATTTTTAAAGTTCTCTTACTTGTCAAAATCGATGTGGGACAAAACTTATATATAACTCTCAAAAAAATTGTCCCACGTCGATTTCATATGAGAATTGTGATGAATTATTATGACAACAATTATCTTTTTGTTCCATATTGATTTAGAGAAGAAAAATAATTATGAGGATTATTGTGATTCAATGATTCATTTTGACAGCAAATATCTCTTTGTCACATACAAAAAATAATTATTTATTCGACCAACTAATAAATTGACCAAATTAAATTAAATTAAACTATAAATATAGTTATTTATTCGGCCGACTAATAAATAAATGAGCCAAATAAAACTTTTGGTGCAAAAGATAAAAAAATACATATTGATTTTAGGTATTTATGGGCTTTTCAATAGGTGATGTTTAATTGAATAATCGATGTGAGACACAAGATTTTAGTATATATTTAAAATCTATTTTTTTATGTTAAAAAATTCAAAAAATTGAGAATTTGGATAAATAGGAATGAAGGATTAAAAGGAGTGCCATATAGAATTTTTTAAAAGCAAGAATCGTTTTTCTTTTAGTAATATAATGACGATTGATATTTCCTTCAACTTCTATGTAAATCAAAATAGAAAAATGGTCCTTTCAAAAAATATTTTCAAATGGCTTTAGTATTATTTAATTGACTTTAAGGTGCAAATAAAAGTTAAAATTTTATGTAACTATACGTGTATGGAACCCGTCAAATATTATAAATTTGAATATAATAACTAGAGGTAGACTTCCATGCAACCGGTTTGACCCGACCCGGATTCAAAATCCGCGCACTTAAATTTTTTTTTTCGGAAGGCGAACGCATAAGTAAATAATTACGGTAATAAAAGCCAACCATGGATGATAGCCCAGCGGGTGGACCTCCACGTGTTCGAAACTCCACAGTCGCATCTTATATTTTTTCACACACACCTTACGCCTTACATATATATCATTTATATTCTCACTTTATTAGGACACATAAAATGTCTTAATATCCATGTATAAAATTTTCATTTTTTTTCACTTTTTTTCGAATTGTTAGTTAAAATAATAATAATTTATCTACAAAATTAAAAATAAATTATACTACAAGAGATTTAATAAATCCTAATTGAGAATTAATAAACCCTATTTAAAAATTAACAAATTTTAAGGGCATTGTCGTTAAGAAAGTGAATATTGATACGAACAAATTAATGTTTCAAAAATATTACTTTTCTTCACGACAATATTTACTTTTATTTATGACAACTTGTAGTTTTAGTAGATCGTGAACGTAATTATTGTCGTTGAGAAAAATAATTATTCTCGTTACGGAAGGTAATGTTTCATCTCATTACTTTTCTTCACGATAATGTAAAATAATTCAAGTAATTATTGTTGCAACGAAAACTAATTATTGATATGAAGAAAGGTAATATTTCACAACAATTAACTTTCTTAACGATAATGTTTATTTTGTTCACGAGAACGTGTACTTTTAGTTATTTTTTAAGTAATTATTGTCGTAAAGAAAAGTGATTATTGATATTAAAAAATGTAATGTTTCAAAAATATTACTTTTATTCACAACAATGTTTATTTTTATTCATGATAACTTGTACTTTTAGTAGATCGAGAAAGTAATTATTGTCATTAAGAAAGATAATGTTTCACAATCATTATTTTTTTTCACTATAATGTTTATTTTTACTCATGAAAAATTGTACTTTTATTTATTTGGTCACGTAATTAGTGTCGTAATTAAAAGTAATTATTGAAATGAATAATTTTATTTATTTATATAATTCATCACAAATATAATTTTTCAACAATATAATTCATCTTAGAAAATGAAAATAAATATTGATTGGAAATTAATAAACACTAATTGAATTAATAAAATCTAATTGTGAATTAATGAATCCTAGGAAATTGATTAATAAAAAAGAAAAGAAAAATCGAAAAATATGTAAATAAATAAAAAAAGGGTTATTAAGGTCTTGAAATAAAAAATATATATGTGTTGGGTTCACTGATTTCACGCGCCACACATATTATTTAACTTTTACGACTATTGAGATTCAAACCCACGACATCCTTACTAAATGAGGCCAAAGGCGCCGCTCCATACCAGGTGGGCTACTAGGCCACTTTGTTGTATAAACCACGCTACTATATATTTGGCTGATTGCTCGACGCAACCGGTTGCATACAGTTGCACCGAAGTTTTTGTGTAATAACTATTGTGTTACTAAACAATCACTCTTTTTTAAATTACCAAATATTACACTTTTGCAAAATAAAAAAAATGCAACACATATATTAGAAAAATATTGTGACTTTTCAATACTTAGTGCTGAAAAATGGACATAATCGGTGTTGTTTGGAGTGCATAAAGTATTTTTTATTGAAAATCATGTTGTAATGGGAATGAGTCGAATGACCACTCCTGCTTTTCCTTTGAAATCTTAAAAATGTGCACATATACCAGTGAGTAAAGCTTACCTATTGTAAAATAAGCATATCAGCAGCCCAACAGTCACTCTGCGTTTTAGGCAGTAAAATAAAAATTTGGGCGGAAAGTTAATTACCATGCAGATACCAACAGAAACAACCAGCAGAAACAATATACATTTAAATTCTAAATTTAAATGACTTGTGGTGTAAGCATAATTCGAAAAATATATGTTGAGTTAGAAGATGATTAATTCGAAATATATATCGGATGGTGATATGAGAGAGAGATGGACGAAATCAAACATATATTTTGAATATACAACAGAAACAACATATAATTAATTTATAAATTCAAGTGAGATGTAATGTAAACATAATTGGAGAAGTACCTTGAGATCGATGGGAGATGATGATGGAAATGAGGGAGAGAAATGCAGAGAGACAGAAGAAATTGAAGGAGAGTAGAAAAAAGGGGAGAGAAGTGCAGAGAGACAAGAAATTGAAGAGAGAAAGTGAGGGAAAGAAATTGAGAGGAAACGCACGGCTTTATATATAATACTCCGTCCGTCCCATGTTAGTATAGTTATTTTCCTCTTTTAGCCGTCCCAACTTAGTATGATATTGTCTTAAAAAGACAGGTCTTTTATTTTTTAACCTTAAAAAATTAATATATTTACTCTTATAAAGTTTTTTCATCACTAAAAAATTAACAACACATCATAAATGAATTCGTTCCTCAACTAAAATATCCATACTAAACATTCCGGTGTAGAACAAGCAAACCACCCCTCGGTGGCGGTGCTTGCAGTGGAGGTTGAGCCTCTGCCAGCATCTCGTGGCGGTGGCGGCGGATTCTGTGGTGTACGTTAACGCCATGCAATGTGGAGTTAAATGTCTGTATCCTGGATCTCTCCTCTCTCTCTCTAGGATATTTTATGCTTTAATGTGAAACTGTGGTTTGCTGTTCATCATGGGTTTGATAGTGTTTGTCGGTTCGACTATATTGTGTGTTTGTGGGGGGGGGGGGGGGGGGTGGGTGATGTTCTAAAATGGTTTCAAATGATTTCAGAGGAAACAGTACAATAAGTCAATTTAGTTTTTTTTTAAGGAAAAGAAGTCAATGTAGTTAGTTATTCTAGTTTTTCACTATCTTATTTTATCTTATTTTTAAAATGTGACGTTGACCCGTTAGGAAAAATGAGTAAAAATGTGGCTTTATTCATTAGTGTCGTTATATAGTATATTTGGCTGCGTTTGTTTGTCACCACTAAAGAATTAATCAAAATATCCTGCACTATGCGTCCTTTTTAAAATATCTTTCTTGCAGAAAGTAAAAGAAAGAAAAATACTTTGTGATTTCCATACTAGTACTTTAACAAAGAAATATTGTTGATTTCAAAAAAACCAAAAAAGAAAAAGATAAAAATAAAATAAAATATTATATTTAATTGAATTATAGGTGCCATAAGTTCACATCGGTATTATAAAGTATAAACAAGTTGTCGAGGAAGTCTAGCTGCATGGTAAAATTGAGGCTCATAACTCCTTAAGCAAGAGGTCGATGATTCAAGTTCCACTAAGGTGTGGGTTGTTTTCTTCATTTTATATAAATTTGTGTTTAATTTATACTAGCTTGAATAATTGTGATAGTATTGTAATTGATATAAAATTAGTTGAAATATCATGTAATTTGTGATTGATGATAATGTAATTTGTATCCGTCTCAATAAAGAAAAGAATAAATAAATTACTTCAGTTGGCAATGTAATGCACTCTTGTTCAATTTAATATGACATGTTTTCTTTTTTATCATCCCAATATGGTCTGTTTTCTTTTATTGAAGAATTAAGTTTAGTTTAAGCTAAAAATAATAATTTATTAGCACTTTATTGACTAAAAAGTAATTATTGACTAAAAGGATAATTTATTAGCATTTTATTATCCCTAATTTCCTTTTTTCAGTCTCCGTACCAAAAGAAATTTAATTATATTGAACAGTGCGGAGGGAATATAATATTAGAGAAATGAAGTACCTTAAATTAAATAGAAGGAAAAACATGCAAATACACCATCTTAGTTGGCAGTTGTCTCCAAATTAAGCTTAAAACTTTTTTCTAAAGGGAAAATGTATTCAAATTACGAAGAATCCCAACGTACGATCCTCCGGCCAAGCTAGGAAATAATTAGTCCAAATAGTTGGACGTAAACTTTGTTAGACACAAGATGACTAGTATTTTCTAGTAAGATACTCAATTGTCCTGTTCATTTTGTCTCTCTCTTTAAATAAATGTCTCACTCGATTTGTTATATACTAAATAAGGAAAGAATTTATAATTTAAAATCATTCAAAAGTAGTGGTACCTATCCATTTTTAATATTTTTATTATTATTCTTAATTTTTGTGCCCAACAATAATGAAACAAATGAGTGGACGGAGGGAATATTTTGGTACGTATTAAAGAGAGTATTTGCATGTTTGACGTTTTCCATAATTAGAATGGTTCTAACATCATATTAGTAAAATTAAATTAGGGTAATGATATTCGGCCACACTGTGGCCGACCACACAAGTTAAAAATGGTAATATAGGTTTTGAAAATGGAAATATACCCTAATTGGGAATCATAAACCCTAAGAGGGAAATGTGATTATTTCCATTTTTACAGTCAACTTTCTTTTTTTACGCGTGTGGCTGGCCACAGTGCGGTCGGATGTTATTACCCAATTAAATTATAATGTGAAATTGAAACTAAAAAGAATTTTTCCAGACTAGATGAACACTTTCCTTTTCCGCCGGAATCCAAGGCGAAGTTGTTATGACTTTCACTAAATCTTTTGAGGCACATTTGTGTGCGATCTGCTGCAGCTGAAATGTGATCGAGTCGGGTCGGGTTGACCTGTTGACCCGGTCAATTCTTTTTTTTTTTAATTTTTTTTAATTTTCAGATTTTTTTGGCTCCGCCTTCGGTCCGATTACTAATATAAGGATAATCGTCGGGAAACAATTTTGACTTTTCGGCTCGCTTTGAGGCCTTCGGCTTCCCTCGTTCGAATTTTGACCAAAGAAGAAGGATCAAACAAAAAAACGAAGAAACAAACAAAAAAAAGGTGGAAAAAAAATGTGGAATTTTTTAAAAACAAAAATTGAAATAAAAAAAGGAAAAAAAGCTGAAAAAAAAAAACAGAAATTCGGAAAAACTATTTTAAAGAAAACTGAAAATTTAAAAAAAAAAAATTGGAAAAAAAAATAGTGGTGCGTGGGCGAGTGGCGCGTGTATTACACATGCCACTCGCCGGTCGCATCACATTCAAGTTTTGGTGAAATCTTTTCGAAAATTTGTCATTAATTTGAGTGATGTTTTTTTGTTTATTTTTCTAAAAAATATTGAGCCTAACACGAAAGCCAGCTGCACATAACTGAACAAGAGAGTTATTTTCCATCAACCTTAGTATATACTATATATATATATTAAGTGAAAGTGGCGCTTTACTAAAACCCTCTGTATATACACCAACACAGAATTGGTACGCTGTCACGTCAGCTCAGGAGCTGTGGCAGGAGGTCCGGGCCGGGCTCGGGTTCGGGCTGCGGAAGTGGAAGAAGCAGAGATGCCTGGAGCCGCATCGATGCTGTTCTGCGTTTGGATTCTGAGGTTAAAAAATATAAATATCTCTCTCTAGCTGTTTTGGGGGTGTAGGGTTTTGAATTATGATTCAAATTCAATTGTTAAACCTTCGATTTGCTCTGATTCACGTGTTAGTACATGTGAATTTTCAATTCTCATTAATTTGAAATTTCATATTTAATTAATTTTCTTCATAATTATTATTATATTAATATTAATTACTATTAATTAAAAATTATTTTTAATACAAAATTATCGGGGCGGGTTTAGGGTGGACATCTGTATCCCCACCCCCGCCCCGAATACGACTCGGGTATAGAAGTCGTACCCATCCGCATCTCATTCCCCGAATATTTGATTTGTGTGGTGCGATTAATATGTTATTGTGAATATGTTATAATTAGATGTTTATTTCCCTTTTTTTTGTATGAGAATATATAATTATATGTTTATTTCCTTTTTTCTTGTATTTTAAATTTATGGTTCATAATATATTACTGCATTTGAAGATTCGGTTTAATGGAGGAAGTGATAGATTTATGATATTTAATATATATATATTTCTTATAAAAAATTCACTAAACCAAATAGGAGTAGCTAATATATATACCAAGTTTTAAACTATATTTTTGTTTTACTTTTTTCAATGAAATTACTAAGTTGCCCTTACTAAACCCCAACTTTTGTTCTATCTTTTTTTATTACTCTAAGGGGGTGTATTGGTTTTAAGATTTTGAAGGATTTTGATGGAGTTTGAAATTTGGGTGTATTGCATTCATAGATTTCAAACTCCATTAAAATTCAGGTGTATTCGATTCATAGATTTCAAACTCCGTCAAAATCTATGGGTATTGGATTCACAAATTTTAAACTCCATCAAATTCTCGGTGTATTCAATATTAACTCGATTTTATTGGATTTCAATAATTCATGGATTTCGACAGATTTCAAAAACAAAATACAAATGATTGAAATCCGACCTCCCACCCTCAGAATTCGATGGATTTCGTATCCAGGGAGCGGCGATGTCCAGTGATCACTGGCGCCGTGTACAACCAACGATCGCCCATAGCCAGCGGTCGTTGGCCACACATCAGCGCCCGTGCATGTCCCACGGTCGCAGAAGGTGAAAAGTCTGAACAACTTTAGCAAAACTTCACAAATTCATGTAGTACCCATTTTGGTCCAAGCGGTGAGTGAAAGCGCGTGGATCCAGCGGCCGCAGAGGTGGAGCGGCGGTGGAACTGTGGCGGCGATGGAGGAGGCGGTAGGGTTGGGGATCGATTCTAGTGGCCGCATATAGCCAGCGATCGCTGGCAGTATGTCAGCGACCGCGCGAGTGCAGTGATCGCTGGGATGTTGATTTCAAATCCACCGAATTCCTTAAAATTCCATCCGAAACTTCCACAAACTCTACCCTCAACTCGTACAAATTCCACCGAAATCCTATAGATTTTAACTCCTAAAAAATATTTCAAATTCTCAAACCAATACACCGCCCTAAATCAATTTACCCCTCTCTTTAAAATTAATTCAACTCAATCCACTCATAATTCATTTCTCTCTCCTCTCTTTTTCTTCTCTCTCGCCTGCTACATGATCTCCCAACTCATCTCTCTCTCTCCTTCATTAAATTACACTACAACAACAACATTAGACTTTAAGATAGTGTCGGTTGTTAACAATATTTATGACTACGGTTCTGACAATTCAAAACCTCATCCAGTTGGATTCATCCATAAATCGAAAAATAAAAATGCTAAAAAAAACTCAAGAAATTTTTGAAATAACAGTAAGAAGTTCGATTCTCAAACAAATTTGTTTCTGATAGGTGTTATCATTTGCATTTATCATCCTTCAGATAATTTTCATGCTAGATTTAACTTTATTTTTGATTCAATACTTTGTACTTAATGTTCTTATATATGTACACAGTAGATGCCACAATTATATTGTGTTTATATAGTAGTCATTTAAGAAATTAAATAGACAACGTACGATGCTAATTTGTAAATGACATGCTATGCGGTATACAATTACTTTGAGAAATTATAAAAAATGATAGTACACAGTTAAAATAATTATACATTTTTCTAAAGTTCACAGTCGATACTAGTATTTGGTTTATAAGTATACAGTTGAAGTATATTTGTGATTTTACATTAATGATCAGGTTCCTGTTATTAGACACAAAAAATACGTTTGAAAGTCATAAACAACTCTAGAATTAGAAAAATTGAGTAGATGGCTATTTCTAGTGTGCATAGCACACACTAAATATAATCTTGTACTGTTTACACTTGAACTGTTCATTCTTTTCAATAATAAGAGTTTTATGCATTTGGTATGTGTGGTTTATATCTATTAGAACATAACTTAACAATATACATTGCATTAGATACTTTCTTAACGTACTTTTTATATGGAATGAATAAGTTGATTCAAGTCATTTAGGTTGAGTAGTAGAAATAAACTTGGGAACTACATCGAAGTCATAAAAATCTATATAATAGAACATCGGTCACTCCTTTATCTACATAATGGAGACTTAAGAGTTCATATGCATGTTAGCAGGCACAACAAAACACATTTGAAAGTCATAAACAGTTCTAGAATTAGAAAATATGTATTCGTGATGAATTTTGCTAAGGTACGTTCTAATTCATCTAAATCACTAGTACTAAAGGCATAAACAATTCTAATCTGTATATCTATATAAATACACTAAAATAGAGTAGTTTTGAAAAAAAATTCCCTTCAAAACTCTATTCATTAATTTTATCTATACATTAAATATAAAATAATTAATAATTAATCATACATTTAAAGTGATTGTCCACATTAAAAGTATACGTATGTGTCACACTGAAATAATAACTCATGATATACATAATTTAATCTATGTCAATACACTAAAATAAAAAAAGTTAAAAGAATATTTCTCGCCTAAATCCTACTTCAAATTTTTATGTCTTAATTTATTGAGTTTCATTCATTTTATTATTTTCCACCTAAGGACGTGTTCAAATTCCCAAGTTTTTTTTTCATTATTTTATGGAAACTTAAAACGGCCGGTTCATAATTGTATTCATTCTCTAGAAAATTGTAAAATTTACTCCATCTTTTTATTTCCTATATACAAACAAATGTAAATTAAAATTAATACTAGTATTGATGAAAATTAAAATTAAGTTCATGTGTACACGGTAGAAGTTTATCTCTACTGTGTATTCCACAATAGAAATATCTTCTACTGTGTCCACAATAACTTTACACTTTTTTTTATTCTAGAGACCACTTATGACAATATTCCGTGTTTTGTGGAGTCTAATAAACATTTATATTAACTCTTACTTCTTAAACAAGTCATATATCGCACAAATAAGTAAAATAGTTTAGACTAATGCATTATTTAAAATTGATTTGATTATTCTTTTGAATTGGTTCAATGCATTATTTCTTAAACTATAATGCATAAAATTGTTTAGACTAATGCATTATTTAATAGTCCAATTAGTTTGATTATATGCATTATATCTTTTTATTATAATCCATCAAATATAAAAAACAAATGCATTAAACATACAAAACAAATGCATTATCTTTTTAATGTAATAATGCATAAATAACCATACAATAATGCATCAACTCATGCATTATTGTAAAAATAAAATATATATAATACAAAAATGAAAAAATGATTAATAAATTCACTAAAAATAGTTAGTTTCTCGTTTTAATCTTTATTGGAATGAAATTTTTCCGGATTTAAGTGTGAGCAGCAAGCACATCAACAAATTCCAAAATATTTGGCGTCATAGTTCAACTTTCCATACATATGATACTTCAGTTTTAGAATTTCGTCCTTTTTAATGGAAAAACAAACCTGCTAGATTTTTATGCACTAATAGTATGCTTATCTTTCATTTAAATCTAGCCATGTATTTAGTAGTGATCTATGGATAAGGATTGTTCTTAGTTCTCACTTAAGAGAGTGTTCTCACAAGATCCACTCCAATATATATATATATATATATAGAGAGAGAGAGAGAGAGAGATCCTGTGAGAATAACCTCTTTTATGAGAATTGAGAATGAATCAATACCATTCATTATATGTATCTGATGGCCAGATTTTACTCCAATATTTAATTTTCTTTATTGTCAAACAAATCAAAAAATGCAATTTTTATTAAAGAAAAGGGCAATCACGTATTAGCATATCAATTTATCCCGCGCAAATTTGGGGATATAATTGCTCTCTCTCACCCTATTGTAGTGTCTTCGTAAAAGATAATTTCAAATCTTTTCCCGTCTTATTCTTATCGTCTATGATTGCTCTCCCACACACACAACAATATTCTACAATTTTAATTTTTTTCATTATCATTTTATTTCTCCAATTAATTTCTTGCACAACCGTCTTAACGAAGAAAGGATTTTGCTGCTGAAGCTTAGTAATTTGTGCGTTGCCAACAAGAATAGTTCTTATACACATCAATTGCTTTGCAATTTCACGAACTCCAATTTTAATTGTTAGTTTCGAAGAATGCATCTGTATGTATTATATTGACAAGAAAATTTTGAACTATATTTGTTAGTTGGGGTTAATTGCCTATCAAGACACAACCTTTTCACAAATTTGCAATTTTAGCATGACCTTTTTTCATTGGCAATTCAAGACATGTTCTTTCAACTCATTGCAATTCAGAACATATTTTTCAACTTCTGGTGATCGGAAAGATGATGTGTAATTGTTTATTGACGTGGCATTTAACTATTTTTGATGTGGTATTTAACTCATTGTTGATGTGGCATTTCTATTTGCTTTTACTAAATAATTTTTTTCTTATATTATACCATTTTCTCAATAATTCAAATTTAAACTCAATTTTAATGCCGCATCAAAAGTAATTAAATGCCACGTCAATAGAAAATTACACGTCATCTTTTCGATCACCGGAAGTTGAAAATATGTTCTAAATTTCAATGAGTTGAAAATTCATGCCTTGAATTGCTAATAAAAAAGGTCATGCAAAAATTACAAATTTGTGAAAAGGTAGTGCCTTTATAGGCAATTAACCCTTGTTAGTTTACGAATTGATGGTTTTTATAAAACCCCAAGTTCAATGTCTTTTGTGCAGCACATGCAGGTATATTTATTGCAATATTTTGACTATTCAATTTGTGGGTGCATGCATGGAGTCTCATGTGTTTTACACAAAGAGAATAGTTAAGTTGTGGCCCTGCATGTTATTCTATTCCGTATAGTTTGTCGTAATTCAAAACATATGGGGTTATTCTAGTTACTAGTTGGGTGGATATAGTACATTTCTTCTTTATTGCCTTAGCTGTTTCTATTTATCATTTTATTTGAGTATTTTTGCATTTTAGTTTTCTCTCATATGCATTTTTTTTTAAGTACACCAGTTTTGAGATTCACCTAGATAATATAATGCATTCTCTATAAGTAATTTGTGTTTTTCACTCTCTGTATTTAAGTGACAATATTTATGCATTTCAATTTACATTTTAATTTCCGTTACTTCCTCAATTTCAGATTTATACTTAGTGTGTATATCTGCGAGAGAAATTGTCGCATTATGTGTAAGTAATTTATACATTTTAGTTTTCAATCATATGCAAGTTTTTTTCAAAAAGCACACACTTTTTTTTGCATTATGTATGATTAATTTGTGTTTTCACTCTGTGTATTTAGGTGACATTGTTTATGCATTTTAGTTTGAACTAATATGCAGTTTAGTTCAGTTATATCATGAATTTTAGAATTGTACTTTGTGTTTGAACGAGAGAAATTTTTGCATTATGCCTAAATAATTTATGTATTTTAGTTTTCGATCGTATGCAATTTTTTTGGAAGTACACCAAAAAGCGTAAAAAGTATAGGAAAAGTACATTAATTGGTGAAGCCCTTTTTGGTAATATAAAATATTTCCATTCTCCTTGGAGCAACTTAATTAATCATATCAACCTTTATTTATTATTTTTCACTATTTTTCTTACTGGATTTCTCTGCAGCTGCGGGGTTTGCCGCATCATTTGATTAAAATACAGAATACAGTTATGGAAACTAAAGATTCGTCCTAAGAAAATTAAAGTATATGTATATCTAGGAAAACAAAACATGCCATTAGTTGCACGATCATCCATGATGAATTCGTTTGGTGACATATATAGATTGCGATGGATGATAAGCTTGCAAATTTTCGTTATGAGATGAAGAGTTACTGCGAAAACTTGCATCTTGCCCGAGAGAATTACTTGATACAAAGATTAAAAAATGGATTCTGGATTTCCCTCCCCGGAGAAGATGATCACTGTGTTGGAAATAATGATTTGAAAATCATTATCTACGTCCAAAGAGAAAGCTGGGAAGTCAAACTTATCAAAATTTTAGTCGAAGTTGGTGCTGCACCTTAGTTGGAATAGTTTGCTGCTTTAGTGTCGGAGCTAAATACAATTTATGAACTAATTCACTTACTTCATTATAAGACATGTAGTCCAAAAAAGTCAATATTCTTATTTCAAACAAGCCAGCCACTTTAGAGATATTCTACGATTTTAACCCACCCTTATAATACTTAAAATAAAGTGAGAAAAATAAATATTTAAAAATAAATTTTGACCCTTTTTATTTTTTTCGGTCCTTGTTGCCCTTCCTTTTTATTTTTGTCATTTATTTTTTAATTATGTTTTGTGTTATTAATATTTTCTTTTTTGAAGAAAATTAGATAGATTTCATAAACTAAGCCACAATGTCAAGAAGTCATGACGGAAAATTGGACTTCCAAATCATAGTATTTTGATATTCGAAAGCAAAATTTGCTAAACTATAAGTTGCCGTATTTGCTTCTGGACGAGCATGTTAGAAATCAATGACAATATTTCGCTTCGTAGCCTCGTACCATTCTCTAATAACACATCTGATTTGCCTTTCCATTCACTGATAACATGGATCGCCAGCATGGAATTTGTGTAGATGTGATTCGGGCCAAGATCATGTTCCATAGCTTTAAATTTAAATTATATAGAATTTTATTCACTTCTATGTCTTGAATGTTGTTGAGATAAGCCTTCATGGTTGTGGAGTCTCAAAATCACCGTCTTCCATTTTCACGAAAAAAAAAAAAATTGTGATTCAGGAGTACTACGTTACGTGTGTTGGAGTTATATACTGAAAAACATACTTTAATTGATATTTTTGTATAATGACTATTATTTCCTATTTAATGAGAATATTATTGTCACATGATTTGCATATTTATTCGTGTTATGGTTATGCAAATATAGTTCAATTACTTTATATTATGAAGTACATGGTGTGTAGTGTCACACGGAAGATCATATTATTGTAATGCTTATAAAGTAGTAATCAATGAGTTCACAATCTAAGTAATTAATGGACAATTATTTGATAGATTGTAATATAAGCTTGAAGTAGCTGGTCTTGGCTATTAGCTTATGTTAGTGTATTTTGTATACATTGAACTGGATCAACGGTGAGATTAATTATCCTATATTGACCAAAGTGGATGACTAAAGATCTCGGTTAATTATTATTTCTTAATTCTAGTTGTATAATATTTAATTATATATTTATAATAGTTATTGATTTGATTTATCAATGAGTGAGAGTTAGTTGATGAAACTCAATATTCTCGATATTTTGAGTAATAATCTTATTTATATGATAAATAATATTATAGCTAGAAATCGTGTCTCGGTTTACCGAATTGATGATGTCCCCATGAGGAGCTCAAAAGGATTATTATATTAAACCTTGCAAGTGGATTAATTTCCGATATAATAATAAGGTTGAGCTGTACTACTCTTGGATAAGATATTGATTGATTAGAACGTTGTCAATAGCTTAAATTAATTAATGGACATACAAAAAATAAATAATTGGAAAGGAGCCCGATTCGTAAATCGGATAGAACGGATAGTTCAATAGTATTGATTCTATAATGGAATGAATTAATATTTTATTTAATTTAAAAGTGTTTGGGCTTAAACACTTGGATTAAATTAAATATGGAGGCCCAGTTCTAATCCTCCTAGGAGTCCCTAAAATAACCTAAACAAATAACCTAAACTAATCCTATATATATACATATCTCTAAAGTGGCGCCTAAGATGACAACAATTGATAGCATCAATATTAAACTAATATTGAGGTGAATTAAGAGAAATAGGCGTGAGGTTGAGACTTGAGGTTCGACGGATTATCGTCCAATCGATAGTCAAATTTAGGAGGTTTATCTTAGAAGATTTGTGGATCGAATTATCTATCATTACAAGAGCTAATTTCGTGTGCAGAGATTAGTGCGTGGATCCTTCTCGACTCAAATTCATTTGTTCGTTCATCACATAGGTTAGATTCGATTTATGGTTTCCGCAATCTCATAAATTGAATTATGTGGCTTTGCATGTTAATTAATCGGTGAATAATTAAATTAAATTAATATCCTAATATTCTTGGCACATGAAATCTTCAATCGGTTCTAACAACGTCCGCAGCCAAATATATAGTTCACCGCCGGAAACAGGAGAATTTCGGGAGAAAGAGAGCAGTTCTTTTTTTGTTAGAGAGAGAGAGAGAGAGAGAGAGCGCGCAGTTGGAAGAGTGTTCGTGCGAATTGTATGAATTATGGTAACAATAATGATGATTGCGGTTAAAACAGACTCCTCTTGTGATGATAAAATTCGTAAATATAGAAACAATAATAATATGGGCAAAAAAGTCATAAAGGGACAATTTTTTTTTTTTGAAGTGGGGACAGAATTTACTTTAAAGATGTAGGGTGCTGTAATTTATCTTATTGAATCTTTTAAAAGGGCTAATATAAAAATTCTTTGTGATTTTATTTTATTTCTTATTTTCGTAGAATTTTTATTTTGAGCCTTGTTGAATATGTCTTAGTCGATGCCTCAAAGCTAAGTAAGGGAAACTTATACCAAAAATAACTAATTAAGTATACATTTCTCATCCGATTGACTAAGATTACGTATGTTAATTGGCCTAAATCGATACGTCAGTCCGGATAGATCGAAAACAAAAGATTAAATCACAGTCAACGGATTGTCGAGGTATGAAATAATTTCTTTGTGTAGTTTTAATATGAATTTATTTTGTAATAAAGATTTTTTTATTACTATTTATGTTTACATATATTATAGCGTAAAATGATTCCTGTCGATTTTTCGACGGGTTACTTACTAGTTATTTAAAAATAAAACTATCATGATATTTTGTAGAATTATAAACTACTTGGGATATCACATCAGCCAATTGATCGACCAACTACTTTAAGTAACGATATAGTGAAATTGATGTCGACAATTGTCACATCCCAGTTCCCATAAACCGAGACACGACAGAGGGGAGTAAAGAGGCGGGAAACAAAGAGGTATACTTAACATATGGGGTAATCTTTATACATGCATGGATTATTTTATTTCATGCATATATATACCTTACACAATTAACAATTATGATAATATATTAATTATGAACTAATGATATCATTAGCAATATAATATATATATATATATATATATATATATATATATATATATATATATAAACCAAATTATATGTACATATACGTGTATTATATATATAATATATATTGGTATTAAAGATAGATTCAAAAATAAATTGGTTATATATTTCACCTGGTGGATAGTGTATAATTTGAACGTGTGAAGTATAGACTATAATTTGATAAAATTGAAAATATAAATGAATAAAAAAAAGGGCCCACTTCATAATTAAGCCCATTTGAAAGTTAGGGTTGTTAGTTGATTGTTATATAAATAGTCCTTTCCAATTGAATAAATGTTGAATACATTCAACGCTGTCAATCATAATTTATACTAAAGTCATCTATCCACAATGCCGCCCTCTACCCTATCGGCTCCCAAAAAATTAGTCATCAAGACTTCTGAGTTCGCCTATAAAGAATTCGATGGTCTTGTTGTTTGGCGATTCGAAGAGGAGGTTGTAATGTTGACAACTCTATTGGGTTATCGACCCACCCACAATTTATCTGACAAACACGAATGCATGAGAGCTATCCTTGCTACTGAAGGGGTTATGCGCCATCGCACGCTGCATACGTACAATGCTCTTGACATTGTGCAGAAACTGTACAAATTTTACAAATCGTACACCGAATAGCTTGCAATCATGGCACGCAATGACTACTACGTTGATCCGCTGCTTGGCTTGGAATGGTTCTACGATACGAATCTCCGCATGCAAGTGGCCATGGGACGCCATCATTTTTGGTGGTAGCAAGGAATTCGAAGGTAACACTCTCCATTCCTTGAGTATTGAAGAGTTCAATGAACATACACCAAAAATGATGGCGTATCGTGGCCACTTGCATGCGGAGATTCGTATCGTAGAACCATTCCAAGCCAAGCACCTGATCAACATAGTAGTCATTGCGTGCCATGATTGCAAGCTGTTCGGTGTACGATTTGTAAAATTTGTACAATTTTTGCACAATGTCGAGAGCATTGTACGTATGCAGCGTGCGATGGCGCATAACTCCTTCAGTAGCAAGGATAGCTCTCATGCATTCGTGTTTGTTAGATAAATTGTGGGTGGGTCGATAACCCAATAGAGTTGTCAACATTACAGCCTCCTCTTCGAATTGCCAAACAACAAGACCATCGAATTTTTTATAGGCGAACTCAGAAGTCTTGATGTCTAATTTTTTGGAAGCCAATAGGGTAGAGGGCGGCATTGTGGATCGATGACTTTAGGAAAAGTTATGATTGACTATATTCAACGTTAATTCAATTGGAATGGACTATTTATATAACAATCAACTAGTAACCCTAACTTTCAAATTTTGGCTTAATTATGAAATGGGCCATTTTTTTATTCATTTTTATTTTCAATTTTATCAAATTATAGTCTATACATCACACGTTCAAATTATAGACTATCCACCAGGTGAAATATATAACCAATTTATTTTTAATCTATCTTTAATGCCAATATATATTATATATATATATATATATATATATATATAATACACGTATATGTACATATATATATATATTTGGTTTATATATATATATATATATATATATTATATTGCTAATGATATAATTAGTTCACAATTAATATATTATCATAATTGTTAATCGGTAAGGTATATATATGCATGAAATAAAATAATGCATGCACGTACAAAGATTACCCCATATGTTAAGCATACCTCTTTGTTTCCCGCCTCTATACTCCCCTCTGTTGTGTCTCGGCTTATGGGAATCGGGATGTGACGATTGTCGACGCTCAATTCCACTATATCGTTACTCAAAGAAGTTGGTCGATCAATTGGCTGATGTGATATCCCAAGTAGTTTATAATTCTACAAAATATCATGATAGTTTTATTTCTAAATAACTAGTAAGTAACTCGTCGAAAAATCGACGGGGATCATTTTACGCTATAATATATGTAAACATAAATAGTAATAAAAAAAACTTTATTACAAAATAAATTCATATTAAAACTACACAAAGAAATTATTTCATAACTTGACAATCATATCCGGACTCACGTATCGATTTAGGCCAATGAACATACGTAATCTTAATCAATAGGATGAGAAATGTATACTTAATTAGTTATTTTTTGTATCAGTTTCCCTTAGCTTTGAGGCAACAACTAAGACATATTCAACAAGGCTCAAAATAAAAGTTCTACGAAAATAAGAAATAAAATTAAATCACAAAGAATTCTTATTCAAAAAATCGTTTTTGAACAACACACGCAAACATGTTTCACTATGGTTGAATTTTCCCCACAAAATCAACTGATTTTTTTTTGCCAATGCATCCATATTTCAACCGTGAGTAAACACCGGAACTAAGCAATGCAAATTTGCCGCTGCAGTTGAAGAAAATTAAGAGAGAAGCAAATGTTATGTATCTTGAGGCAAATAATACAAAAAAAATGCGTGTGCAATATCAAAATTTGTGAAAATGTTTTGAATTGTACAAGTTTCTAGAACTTCAAATTTTGGCAATAAATATGATTAGAATTCCATTATATATTGTGTTACTATATGGAGTATAATGTTCACATGTTATAACAAATAATATATCGTTAAAATAATAAATTTAATAGTAAGACATGACATGAGTCAGGATACACATAAAATTGCGAGATATAGAATCTCATCCTGATTAAATATCGTCCAAGTCACGTTATATATATATTTTCTCTATAAAATGAAATATACAGTACCCATTGCTTTAGTTCCCATAATAGCCCTCAGATTGCAAGATAAGTAAATATATATTCTACATGTGTGCTACCATCTTAGGATGATAAGCTTGGTTTTGAGAGATCTAGAGGGGTAAAAAGGGTATTCTGCATGGCTTTCATGGCTGTGCACCATTTAAGGATTCCTTCGATTTTGCAGTAGTTTCATCAATGTCCGAAGCAGAATAGCCTTCTGATATTTTTCATATCAACCACAGGCAAATCAAGGCATTTGTTTGAAGAAGAAGATGATCTCTCTTTGCTTTTACCCCAAACCACAGAGTAAAGCCCAACAACTATGATTGCTGCTCCAATCAAGCTTCAAATCCACTGCAGCAAAAAGCTTATGAGCTCAAAAGTGAACTAGCATGGTAATAATGGATATATGTATATGTGTTCACATATTAAGGAGAAACATCACTTAAAAACTTTCTTTCTTTGAAATAACCAAGAACCAATCTGAACTGTTAATCTTTGTATATACCTTCCAAGATGAACTTGCTCGGAGAGAACAATTGCTCCAAGGATGGCGGTGATGATCATGCTTAGAGGACTGAACGCAGTCACAAACACCGGTCCTCTTGCCTTGTTCACTACACTTTGCATGTAGTATGCGATCCCGGAGCACACGATCCCGTGCCACGCATGCATAAACATTCGAATTATATGATATATGGTGCTAGTGAGATTCGAGCTCTAATAACTGTGGCTCGTTCGAATGATATTGTTAGCGAGCATTATATTATTATATACATATATTGTGTGGCATTTTTTAATGTTTGTAATACTACTAAACTCGTTAATTTTGCCCAATTAATTTGATCAAGAATCGAGCTTTCGATTGACCCTAGGCCATAGACAAATACTTTTGGATTCATAGTGGCCCATTGGGCCGGGCCAGACTTGTTTTGACAATTCTACATTAGAAGTGTCAAAACAAGCCTAATTTGACCCGATTTTGGTCCAAACCAGGCCGTAACACATTTGACCTAATAGGGAGCCAGTGGGTCTCGGTCCAAAAAAGTATGCCTTGTCTTTGGCTCGATCCACCCAATTTTTTTTTATCTGGCTCGATCGGCTCGAGTTGAGCCAACTTATGCGATGAGTTAAGACTGACCTGATAGCTTGACAATTCTATTGTACGTGCAATATTTACGTGATTGCACGTGAGTACTCGCCGAGTAGGCTGCACCCAGAAGCCTAGAATCAAAGCCAATGGCCCAAGCACTCTTACGACGTTCCATTATTACAGCCACAATTCCACTCTCCAAAACTCCCATCACACAAACTAAACTTGATAACGACAGCTCCGCTGGATACTCCTCTAAAGTTTTGTTCTGTCCCAAAAAAAATTAATAAAAGAAAAAATAAATTTTTATTTCAATTAATTAAAAAAACGAAAAAATGCAAAAATAACAAAATTAAATTGGCTATAAAAGACATACTTGTACGATAAAGAAGGCAGACCAGCCAACAATACAAGAAATCAGCATAATTGTGCCGGTGACCCAGTGCTGATCCGTGGCCGCGGCGGCGGTGGCGGATTTGTGGGCGGCGCCGCCGTGAGAGTACCACAAAATGTCGACGACGGGGCCTTTGTACAACGTCATCAGAATTGCTCCCATCACTGTGATTAATGTGCCTATCACCTTAGCTAAACTGTACATTTTTTTAAGGTTGACTTTCTCCAACCTGATCATATATTAATTGATTATTAATTTTGGTAATTTGTCACTAAATAAGTAAAATTACGTACGATTTAAATAAATAAATAAATACCTGAAAATAAAAGCCATAATGAAGGTAATTGCAGGCAAAACATTGACGGTGGCTGATGCAAATGTTGCAGATGTATACTGCATTCCCACATATATAAATTCTGGTCCACCACAGGCCTAATTATTTGTAAATTAATTAGAATATTTAGGAGAATAAATTAATTGTAATCATTACACGATAAACAAAAATGATTAGGGCAATGAATCAAGTATAAGTAAATACGAGTTTAATTTAGGGACATTACTCTAGGAAAGCAAGTAACATTATCTTGAGAAATATTGATTTCGTCATTTTAGGCCTTATTTTCCTGAAGGAAAAAAAAAAAACTATTAGATATTAAGATAAAATAACGATTAAATAGCGAAATTATGAACTATGGTGTAATTAAGAATATGAATAAAAAGACGAAAAAAACCTTACTTTCAAGAAAATAAGCGAAGGGGCAGAAAACTAGAGAAGCAACAACATGGCGATAGACTACCAAAATCCAATGACTAAATCCTCCCTTCAACGAAACAAGGGTAATTATGTACATTCCTGCATACCCAAATTGAAGCGCAATCACAGCCAAATATGGCTTCATTTTATTAAAAGATTCAATCAAAGACCCTAAATCGGCCATCTCTCTCTCTTGATTACTTGTTTAATTTAATTTTTCTTTCTAAGGTGGAGTAACAAAATCAAGGGTTTGTGGCCTTTTATACACAGAAAAGAGGTGGAGAATAGAAGAATATGAAATTAAACCTATATGTGTGAAAAAAAATATTGAATATATAACACCTAGGAATGTCACTAACTTTTTGATCATCTCAAAGATTCCTTATCCACCAGCTAAAGATACCACCCAATATCTCGAACAACAAGAATCTTTGCTACATTATCAATAAGTTGGAAAAAATGACAAAAACTAAATGATAATGGAAATTGGAAAATGAAGAAAGATTAATTAATTAATTAATTAGAGGTTTTGATTATTGAGGTTTAGTGCTCTTTGATTGAAATAATGTAAGCTTGTTAATTGGTTCTTTGAGTGTGTGGATGATGAATGGACACTATAATTGTCTTTTAATTATTTTTTTATTAATCGATCGTTCATGGTATGTATAAATGTTGTGGGTGATGTTTGGTTTCATATAAATTTTGTGACAGTGTACATGCATTTTATTTCAAATTATTGGCCTAAATTAACGGATAAAGAGAGGAGTGATTAGATTACGTAGTTTATTTCGAGTCTACTTAACTTAATCGCATTCATTTCACAGCCAAGCCTTGGTCTTAATCCAGTTAACATTTTTCATTTGATGTCTTTCATTTGCACCATGTCTCAATTTATGGAGATAGTATACGATATTATTTGTTGTGTTGCACATGTCCTTTATTGTAAAATAATATTGTATATTTTTTTTTATGTGATTAGTACATTGTCAAGTAAATATAAGATGACATAAATATATTGATTTAAAGGCCAAGTAAAAAAAAAGAAAATTAATAAGAAGTAGTATTTTTTTGTGATTCAAGTTACTCCATTAACGGGATAGGAAAAACAAATTCTTCATATCAAATGGTGAATAACGCATCAAGAAGAAAGAGTTTGATTCTCTTGAGAAGAATTCGATTTCTTCCTTTGGTTAACAGTTAAAGCATTACTTGAAAAACTCATAGCATGTGAACAGTAAATAGTATAAAGAGAATCAACAACATGTGCATAACCAATAATCTTATCATCCTTCATAAAAGTCGCAAAACCCTAAAAAAGAATAGAATATCCGTCTTTCCACAACTTAATCATAGAAATCAAGTTTCGCCGAAAGTGTGGCACATATAAAACATCTCTTAAAACTAAAACTGAATTCTCAAAAGGTAAATGAACATCGCCTATGGCTGCAACGTCTGCTCTCGCTTCTGTTCCCATGGCGACGCTCAACTCTCCTCTACTCACTTCCCTTGTCCGCAGGAACCCCTGCAAGGAATAACAAATATGGTCAGTTGTGCCCGTATCTACTACCCATTTATGGATAGAACTTGAACTTAAACATATTTCATTAACAAAAGCAGAAGACATACCTTGAGCCTTCTTCAACAGGGGGCAGTTGGCCTTCCAATGTCCCGATTTCTTGCACTTGAAGCATTTTCCACCCTTCTCCTTTGGCTTTTTAATGCCGCCGGTAGGGTCAAGCCTCTTGCTCCCACTACTTCCTTCGCCCTTCTTGCCTTTCGCGGGACCCTTCCATTTCTTTCCACCTTTCGGTGAAACATGGAAACCCTTTGAAGAAGAGGCAAGAGCTTGCGGACTCTTTCCCATAACCCCTTCCGCCGCAACAAGTTCATTGAGCAGTTCATTGAGAGTGAACACTTTCTTGCTCATTATTGCATTAAGGCGGAAGTTCTCATAGGACTTGGGAAGAGTGTGGAGTATCATGTCGACTTTAGCTTCATCCATGATACCGCCACCGAGCATGTCCAACTCGTTGAAATGATTGATCATTCCAAGCAAGTGCTCGCGCACAGACGCGCCCTCCATCATCTTCGAGCTCATGATTTGCCTCATGATCTTGAATCGGGTAGAACGGTCACTCTCACCGAACAACTCTTCAAGATTTGTCATGATTGCAGCAGCCGTGTCCAAAGATTGATGCTGCTGCTGTAACCCCGAGGTCATAGTGGTCATCATGTAGGCTTTCGCCATACAATTGGCCTTATGCCACCTCTTAGACTCCTCTTTCTGAGCCTCGGTGGAGTCTGCAGTGAGAGCTGCAGGCGCAGGGGTAGTGAGTACGAAGTGATAATCTTCGGCATCTAGGACATATCCCAAATTGCGCTTCCATTCCAAGAAATTTGGTCCGGTAAGCGGCTTAGCAGTAAGCACATTTAACAACGGAGTAACAGTCATATCTGAAAAAATTTAAACATACAAAAACGCACATAAGTCACAATTATTGCATAAAACGTTCGTAACATTTATATTGTAGCCTTTTGATAAAACAATATTAAATGAAACCTTCATTAGCTCAAGTGACTTACACGCAAGCCATGATAGTGTGGACGTTTACGTGCGCATCACTCAACCAAACACCCAGTTTTTAATTTTATCTCATGCCAAATTAACCTTATGACAAATAAAATTAATAAATGAACCTTTACTAGACCATATCATCTCGAAAAGGGACTCCGATGGGGAGTTGTATTCGAGACAATATCTAAGCACAGACCACAATTTAACTAATCCAAAATTGTCCCACATATTGATGCAATTACTAGAACGACATCTCCTTGTAAACAGTTTCATTAATTATCTTATTCTAATCTCTCCTAGAATAAACTGTGAGAATTAATACGTGCAAGCCACGATAGTGTGGACGTTTACACACAAAACTCCCACTATTCACGAGACTAAAATACTTTTAGAAGTTTTACTCGACAAAATCTATAAGTCAATAGCACCCATGCAAGCCACGATCGTGTGGACGTTTACACGAGCCTACTAACTTAATTCGTCTAAAACCAATCGTGGAGGTCTAATTGATTATTAAAAAATCAAGTTAACATGCTTAGTCATTTTTAATTCAAAAGGTTTTCGCATGCAAATCACGTAAAACACGGAATCACTAAACATATTTTTTCTAGAACTCACATAATAAATCATGCTCGCTTGAATTCATAACATGCTTAGAATAATACGATAAATTCCTAGCATGCAATTTCTAAACGCAAATAATTTCAAATAATCACAAATTATATCATGCTTTAGAAATAATAACACCTTAACGGTGATTAAATCCCACGACATGCAATTTACAATAAAAAAAAATTGT
Organism: Schizonepeta tenuifolia; assembly: GCA_029490685.1. NCBI lineage: Eukaryota > Viridiplantae > Streptophyta > Magnoliopsida > Lamiales > Lamiaceae > Schizonepeta > Schizonepeta tenuifolia. The sequence continues at coordinate 121,522,026 of CM055956.1, forward strand.
CTTCTCGTCGTGGATAGTTTGTACCTGCCTAAATTATTACAAAATAATAAAGGAAATAAAAAAAACTATCTATTACAAGAAGTCTTCATCTTCAAGTCTTTCCAAATCCGTCGCCTTGAAGCATCGCCCAAGAAGGAAACGAGATCTTCAAAAATCCCGTCTTTCCATCACGACCCGACCCACGCGAGAGGCCTCACCGTGCGGCTGCCCACACGCCCAAACCCTAGGTTGGTTTCGCATGGACACACCACCGTTGGCAGCCCCTCCCATGTCGCCGGAATCGCGCGTCGTCGTCCACACCACCACACCGCCGTCACTGCCCCCACTCCCATCCACCCCCACCGTCGGAATCGCAAGGGTAGAAGGAGAGCAGCGCGCTACTGTGCATCGCCGCACGCCGCCGTCGAGCTCGCGACAGCGCCGCGACGAGTCGCACGGCACGGAGCCGTTCAGCGCTCGCCACCGCTGCCGCCTCGACCGCCTGGTGCCGCTACTGCTGCTCGTCGCTGCTGCTGTTCGTTGCTGCTGCTGGTCTGCTCGCGCGCCGTTCGCCGCTGTGGAAAAAGGTCGCCGCTCGCAGCCACTGTGAGGCCATGACGACGTCGAAACGCTGCCCCGTTCCCTCTATTCCGACACATCCAGACCCAAGGCATCACCCTTGAGGTCTGGTCGAAACCAGCAGCACCGGCGGGAACTCGCTATAGCGATTCCGCCGCCACGACAACCCACGTGTGTAAAACACGCGCCGCTATGGTTTACGGTGCCCCGACTTCACGAGCTTCGTCGCCCGACCGTGTTGTTGAGTCAGAAACCATAGACACCGAAGCTGAGCTCCGGCGAATCGGATTTCGCCCGATCAAAAACACGTCGCGAGCTAAACCCTAGCGCGTGAAGTCGACGCGCCGCCGTACAACAATTACAAATCGAAATAACAATTTACAACTGAAATCCTAATCTAACCACGGATTTTCTCGTGGTAAAAACGGCCAAAACGGCAAACCAACAGAAAATAAAAAAAACGAATCCACGACGAGACAACGAACATACATGCATAAACGTACGTAAATAAAATTAGATTTTATTTAATTATGGATTTTCTGTTCGTTAATTCGACAGAGCCATAATATACAGACCAGGGCTCTGATACCAACTGTAGGAACCGGTTATTGAAAACCAATTCGTCTTTAACCCACGGATCAATTATGGATATCTAACAAACACATACAAAATCCATACCTAGCATGCTCCTATGAATTTAATTACGATCATAGGATGTTTGTTCGAAATACCTGCGAATTTGATGCACAACGACTCCAGAGTTGACCTTCTGAACTGTTCCCGGCTAGAATACGACGATGGATGTGATTGACCTCGTACTCTCTCTCTCTCACTGCGGGGGCGGCGCCTACTGTCTCTCTCTCTAGGGTTTTATTGCTTAGAATGCAAGTAAGTAATGAGTCTTATGAGCCTTGTATTTATAGATAAATAACTGCTCACATTCATTGAACCTAGACAACCCTTACGGGCCGTAGGAGTCAGGCGCCTAGCCCACTAGAAACACAGGCCATTGGGCCAGTTCAGGGATCTACTAGCTTAAATAAGATTGACTCGATAATATCTGATTTAATCTATTCAGCCCATAAATATAAATCAAATATAAATATTAATTCATTCCACTAAAGAATTAATACTGACTTACCCTCTTATTTATTTAATCGAGTCAGGACTAGTATTAGACTTAATTAATCTTCGTGTTTAAGATTCTCAAATATCCATTAATTAATTAAATACCTCTGACAGCAATTAATTAATCAATTAATTATTTACTAATAAATAATTATCCCGAGTGCTACCACTTAAACTTATTATCGTATCGGAACTAATTCCACCTGCAGGGTTTAATACGATAAACTTATTAAGTTACTCAAGAGGATATCATCATCCCATTATACACAGGACACAGATCCTTATTGCAGCTCTATCAATATCAAATAAGAACTGCTACCGCCCAAAATACGAAATTTTGAACCACTATTAAGTTCTCATTTATAATAGATCAAAGCAATAGTCAGACACTTATTCATACTGATAAGCCCAATTAAGGTTAAGACTATTTAAGTCACCGAGATCTTTAATTCTCAATAAGTCAGAACAGAGAATCAATCTCACTGTGATCCTTTCAATACGATTAACGTACTAGCATAAATAAATAGTCAAGATAAACTATTCAATACTATTATGCTACAATCTAAACCAACAACTCGTCCAAGTTGTCTCGATTGTGAATATTAGTTTATATCTCATAAAATGCCGATTATATAATCTTCTGCGATCTACAACACACTATATAATTATGATATTGAGATAATTGGATAAATAATAATTTATGCAATAATAAACATTTCAGATAGGAGAATTATAGTGAAATAAATATCAATTGTATATAAACAAAAGTCTCGCTTTCGTATACAACCCTTCAGTATCAACAATGTCTTTTATTTATTTCACTAAAATATGTAAATTCCAATAACAAACCAAAAACAACTTTGTTATATTACAAGGAGTGATGCCAGTCTAGATTTTCTTTTAAGAATTTCAACAAACAGTTTGTGAGCTAATTAATGCTATGGTCTTGTTATTACTTGAGACTGTAACTTGTTATAATTATTTTGGTGTAATCAACAACAAAATTCCATCTGCATTGGTTTGAAAGGCAGTCAGTACTGCAAAGTGAATTTAGTAGGCTTGGCCTTTCAGAATGTATGTATATATATAGTGGGCCAATTCTTGTAGAAATGGGCCCAAAACAATTATCCAGGAATAACTATATTATTGATGGGCTACTTAAATTAAGGAGGGTGTATTAGATTGGCAACATGGTGGATTTTAATGTAGTTGAACTCCATGTAATTAAATTCCATGGAGTTGAATTCAACATAATTTTGGTGTAATTCACGGGAGTTGATGTAAAAGCCCGAATTTTCATCGTTAGAAATTATTTATTTAAGAATAAGATAACCATTAGATGGTCCCTATTTCCCGGATTTTGATTTAAGAAAAAGAAATTTAGAAATTGATTTCATCATGCATTGCATAATTATACGTGTTTCAATTTTTCTTATGATTCCATTTAAATTGATACATGAAAATGTGATTATTTAATTATGTGCTTGTGTGATTATGTGAATATATGATTATGTGATTGGATTACTATATTATTAGAAATAATTAGTCTTATGAGTAAATATTTACATTCATAATAATATGAATTATCGCTTTTACTTATCCTTTAAATTTTAGGAAATTCCGTCGAGGATTTGATATCCAATATTGGACTCGTTAGAATCGTATTATTAAATTCTATTAGAACGTGCGGTCGAAAGTACGATTCGACTAAGGAACGACGAGCCACAGTTCAAGAAGGAAATGTATGGATAAATCTATATAATATAATATTATATGTTGTTGGGAAATTTATTAGTAAGAGTTTTGATGAATTCCAAAACCGACTGACCCCAACCGAGTAGATGTTGCCAGAACCTAATGTTAGCATTTAGGCTCGCTGTTTGACCATTGTCAAGACTTTATCTTTACAGGTCTCCAGCTGAAGATGACAACAAGGCTTCACTCGGACAGAACATCAGTTGTGAAGAAAGACAACTGAGAGTTCATTTCATCAGAATGCAAAAAGGGGGAAGACATGAGAACATCACCTGAGCATTCATTAGATGAGAATCAAGAAGGAGGAAGCTACGATCAAAGTTCAGATCAGTGGTCAAGTATCCAAAAGAAAAAGGGGGAAGTCACATTCAAGAGAGAGAACATCAGTTGTAAGGAAAACAACTGAGCGTTCATCAGATGAGAAGCAGTAAAGGGGAAGAGAACATCAGATGAAAAGGAAGTCATCCGGGCATTCGAACCCAACTAATCAGATACAAGGATGACAACTGAGTGTTCGGTTTCAGAACATCAGTTGTAGAACTCAACCAAGAAAATCAACAGCTTGAAGATGAAGTCAGCTGAGAGTTCAACTGTTAGTTGTCAGATAGAACATCGGCTGAAGATCAAGTTAGTTGAAGATCGAAAGTCTTAACCGACCTCTCCTTGTTGGAAGTCTGTTGTTAAGATTTGAATTTCAAAAAGGAAGTCACATGAGGGCTTGACCGTTCAGTCATTACCCCATTTGGCCCAACACAAGGCTATCTCAGATGGAAAGCAGAAGAGCACAGATGCCATATCGGGAAAGTCTGCAGAGATGAGAGACAAGCCATCGCTTTCAAAGAACAGAGATCAACAGCTCCTCCAACGGCTAGTTGATACTCTCCGCCTATAAATAGAGGCCTTCATTCTTTCGAATGATATATAAGACACATACGCGAGAAGAAATCTGAGAGTGAAAGAAAGAGCAATATTCTTCACGAGCTGAACTGAATTTAATCTCTTAGAACATCACTTGTTGAGAGTTCTAGAGTTAGTTAGTTTTGTGTCTTTAGATCGAACCTTGAGAACATCACTTAGTGAGAGTTCGTAGAGAGTTAGATCATAGCTCACTTCACGTTCGAACTTTTAGTTGGAAACCCATTTTCTTTCACCTGAAAAGGTTTAGGATCCTACTTTTCCTGCAACTGAGTAGATAGGTTGTTTAGTACCCGGAAACTAAACTGTAAGGTTGATAAGTACCCGCAAACTTATCCTTAACGGTTGCTCAGCCCGCGTAAGCTGAGTGGTTTGTCCAGAAGAACTTGGACAGAGTTGTGTGGACTCACAACTCCCCGTGGACGTAGGAGGGTTATCTCCAAACCACGTTAAATCTCTGTGTGCTTGTGTTTTTCTTTGTTCAGTTATTTCTTGCATACTCAACTGACTGACTAACCAGCATACAAACCTCATCTGTGCATTCTAAACTTTTTTGGTGTTTGACCAACCGTGCATAAAAGCGTGAGTTGTTTTACGAGTTTAATTTCCACCACATTCCGCACAGCACCACTCTTCCAGCTGAGGTTGCTTACTCAGCTGTGAGATTCCAACTGAGTCTTTTTACTCGGTTGAAGTATTTTTCAGGGTTAAGTTTTAAAATCCTAACTGGTGTATTCCCCCCCCCATACACCAGTAACTCGTATCGGGACCATCAAGTGGTATCAGAGCAGTGGTTCAAAAGACTACTGACTCTGTTTCACAAGGTGTGAATTTGAGAAAGTTTCTTCAGTGGTCAACTGAACAGATCTTTTTATCACCCTAGTGCATTTTTGCTTGCATATTTGTTCTGTTGTTGTGTGCAGATGGACGTCAAGGACAAGATCGTTGTCATGTTCTCGGTAGTAAACTATACATCCTGGAGGATACGGATGAAGAAGATCTTACTGTCAAAGCATCATAGGATGCAACAAGTACTCTCTTCCGGGCCGATCATCATCAAAGAAAGAATAGCTCGCACTCCTACAAATCCCAACGATGGGGATACAATTATGGAGTTTGTGGAAAAGCAGCCGGAAGATTATACTCCAGAGGAAGCCAAGGTGAGCCAGTTAGACATCTGGGCTTAGAGCACAATAATGTCCACAGTTGGACAAGATTATCTGCCTTGGATAGAGGAGTGTGAGACTGCAAAAGAGATGTGGGACATCTTGGCATCGCTGAGTGAAGGAAGCGACGATACGAAGGAGAACAAGTTCTCACATGCATGCCAAGATTTCGACAACTTTTGTCTGAAGACAGATGAAACAATTGATCAGCTACAACTCCGATTTATGGACATCCTCAGAAGAATCCAGTCCATCCGAAGAGGAAAATACACACTAAGAGAAATCAATCTCAAAGTGTTGCAAGCTCTACCGGCTGAGTGGGATACTTTCACCAATATCCACGAAAGCCGAGCTGACCTTGGTGAAATGGGAACTGAAAGATTGTTCTCGATCTTAAAGGGAAATGAATATAAGGTGAACCGAAGAAGATCTCAGTCCTCGGTTCAGACGAGTCGACTTGAGGATGTTGGTTCAGCCTCAAAGTCAGTTGCTCTTCGAGCTGACTACTCCAAATCGAGAACATCAAGGCCAACCAGATCAGCTGACACGACTGTAAAGGAGCCAAGCAGAGAGGAACTGCAACAGAACATTGCAGCCCTGTCAAAGAAGCTAGCCGATATAGATACTCGGTTCGGAAAATACAAACGATTCTACAAATCAAACCAAACTCGAGACAGTTCAAAGCTTGTCACCATCGGTTGCTTTGAATGCGGCAAGGAGGGACACTTCAAAGCTGACTGTCCAGACCTCTCAAAGAAAGAGAGAGAAGTGTTGAGGGCCAAGCAAGCTGGAAAGAACAAGGCCATGGTAGCAGAAGAAGCAGCTGACGACATGGACATCTTCACTGATACTGAAGATGAGGATGAGCTGACTTCTACCAACAACGCCATCAGTCAGGATCAATGCCTCATGGCACTTGGAACCGACCAAGATGATATTGAGGTACACTCTAATCCTGCTAAGATAAATTCTTCCAATACTTCTAACATGCAGGAATCTCTGGACGAAGAGTTGGAACCCTCCTGAAGTGATTTTCAAGAACTCAGTGAGGAACTGCATCAACAATCGGTTGAGTTTAAGAGTCTTCAAGCTCAGTTTACCAAACTTGAAGATTCCTTAACCGAAAAGGACGATCTGATCAAGAGCCAAACCGAGGAGATTGAGAATCTCAAGAGTCAACTGAATGAGGCTAAGGCTCCAACTGATGAAGAGTTGACGAAGCAGATCAAGGAGCAGCAAGATCAGTTGAAAATTCAAGAGGCTCAGATCGACCAGCTGATGAAGAAGTCAGATGGACAAACCGAGCAGATAACTGTCCTCCTCAAGGAGTTGCAAACTGAGAAGAATAATCTAATCAAGCTGTATTAGTCATCCAAGATCATCGAGAATCTTATCAGTTACAACAGACAGATGGATGACGTGTCAGGACTCGGTTATGATGTTGTCAAGGATACTGGAATTCCACCAGCAACCTTCATCAAAGCAATAGAAGTCACAGCTGTCGAGCCAAACACAGCTGAGTTTCCAAAAGTTAATCCAACCTCCACCTCTTAGCAAGCTCAACCGACCAAGGCAACCACAACTGAGAAGGGAAAAGGAGCAGTAGATGAAGGACAGAATGTTCTATCGGTTGAGATATCAACCGAGGGGGAATGTTCCAAAAGTCAGAAGAGGAATCAGAGGCGTCGAAGGCATAATCACAACCGAACTCAGAATCAGAACCGACCTCTGCATCAACCTCAGAGTCAATGGAACCGACCACAAAACCGACAAGGGTTCAATCATCTGAATCAACAGCGGTTCCAACATCAGTTCAACCAAAGGTTCCAACCGAGTCAACCAATGAGGAACAGGTCGAACAACTGGAGATATTCATGCCATAATATGAATCACCAACAGGGCATGAACAGCTACAGACAACACTCAGGGAGTTGGAATCAGAATCAGCCACAAAGATTCCAACATGGCGTCCGACCTCACCAACAAATTCAACAGGATAAAAATCGCCATCAAAACAGGGGGAAAGCCTCACCTCCTAAAGCTCAGAACGGGAGAAATCCAACTCCTCCCAAGAAACAGAACATCACTACTAACAATAAGCCTAAGGATAACCGAGGTGTTGTTATAGTGGATGATGAAGGAAACGTGATCTGGAATGATAAATCCATCCGAGTATACAGGGAAAAGCGACGCACAGTTCCAGGGAACTGGTTCTAACCCTCCAGGACCCAATTGAAATTGGGGACCTAAGCAAGTTTCTCTTTGCAGGTACAGGAGAAACAGCTGAGAAAGAATAAAACGTCTGCAACAATATGGGTGATGGACAGTGGATGCTCGAAGCACATGACGAATCTGAAGGATTTAGTTGGAAGTTTCGTGGAAAAAGAAGGACCCTCAGTTACTTTTGGTGATAACTCAAAAGGTTACACCAAAGGTTACGGTACACTTGAAACCAATCATGTTTCGATTTCTAATGTCTCTTATGTTGATGGATTAAAGCATAACTTGCCATCCATCAACCAATTATGTGATAATGGTTTCTCTGTCAAGTTTGATGCACAGGGTTGTAGGGTTAAAGATGTCGGATCAAAGCAGGTCATATTGTTGGGAAATCGATCACTAACCGGGAATGTCTACTATGCTGACTGGAACAGCAGCCTCCCTGACACCTGCCTGTTATCAAAGAGCAGTTCAGATATGAGCTGGCTGTGGCATAAAAGGCTCAACCATCTGAACTTCAAGACAATGAACCGACTCGCCCGACAAGAACATGCAAGAGGCATACCAAACCGAGTGTTTTCAACAACACACATCTGCAGTGCATGCCAGTTGGGAAAGCTCGCTAGATCCTCCTTCCGGTTGAAATCAGCTCCCTCAACCGACCGAGTGTTACAGCTGATCCATATAGATCTCTTCGGGCCAGTTACACCAAAGAGCATGAACGGGAACGAGTACACCCTGGTTGTAACTAATGACTACTCAAGATATACGTGGACCATCTTCATGCGCCACAAGATTGAAACCCGAGATGAGCTACCCAAGCTGATAGATCGGATATCGAACCAACAAGAGATGAAGATCATTTCTATCCGATCAGATCGTGGAACTGAGTTTCTAAATGAAACCATCATTGAGTATTGCGAGAAGAATGGAATTACTCATCAGACATCAGCCGCGCGTACTCCGCAACAGAATGGAGTAGCTGAGCGAAGGAACAGAACGCTAAAGAATGCAGCTACATCCATGTTAACCAGCTCAGCTCTGCCAAAGAGATTTTGGGCTGAAGCCATCAACACTGCATGTTACACTCAGAACCGGTCTCTTCTGACCAAGCGGTTGGGAAAGACACCATACGAGCTATGGAGACGCAGGAAGCCAGATATTTCTTATTTTCGCGTTTTTGGTTCTAAGTGTTATATTCACAACAATGGGAAGACACAGTTGAAAACTTTTGATGCCAAAGCTTCGAAGGGCATATTCCTTGGATATGCCGCTCGGATCAAGGCTTACAAAGTTTTCAACAACAGCTCTCGTGTTGTGGAAATAACACCTCATGTTAGTTTTGATGAATCTACTTTTGAGTACAGGGAACAGGTTAAAGGACAACAAGCAGATCCACAAGTTCCACCTGTTCTCACCAGATCACAAGCTCTACGGGAAAAGAATCTAGCTGAACCACTGGTTTGGGCAACTGAGGATGAGGATCCATACTCCTCTGAAGATGAATGCGAAGACCCCAGCTCATCTCAAGGGGGAACTCCAGCTGATGCCCCTCCAACTGCATCAGGATCCGAAGCCCAACCGAGTCCGGTTCAAACTAATATCAATGTTGAGGATCCAGACTCAACAACTGATCTATCACCAGCTTTGAAGACTCCAACTTAGATCACGGAACAACCACAGTTGGAAGAAGAGGGAAGACGCAACCGAAGATGGTATGAAGTTCATTCCACTGATGACATCATCGGAGATCCAACTGAGGGTGTGCGTACAAGGAGCCGAGTTGCAAATCCAGAATCAACCGAGGAAGATTCCAACACTTATGCCCAATATGCTGAGGAGTTGGCATTTCTAGAGGAGTTCGAGCAAGCTGGAGATGTAGCCATGATATCTTGCTTTGTATACTACAAGAAAAAAGGTTATAGACCACGGCTTTTTCGCGTGGTCTATAACAAAATGGCGTGTGGTCTACAGTCGTATGGTCTATTACATGGCGGTTATAGACCACACGGAATCCCCGTGGTCTATAACGTAATAGACCACGCGGAATCCCCGTGGTCTATAACATAATAGACCACACGGATTCCCCGTGGTCTATTACGTTATAGACCACACGGATTCCCCGTGGTCTATAACCGTGTACTGTGTTGTAATTATTTATATAGACAACAATTTTTGTCACATAGACAACGCATTTTAACTGTTGCCTATAATGTTTATAAACAACAGTTTCTTTCCGTTGTCAATTTCATTATGAGTCCTGTTGTCTATTCACCATAATATCCAAATCAAATTACAATAATATTCAAATCAAATCATAATATTAAAATTAAATATCATAAATCACGATGAAGTTAATGTCAATACAATCAAACTCATGATACCTACACACATAATAATTGTTCTACAATTAGTCTCCAAACACATAAATATAAATGTTTACATTGTCTTGATCTCCAAACCAACAATAACATAATCTCCAACATTCTACAACCATCACCGAACAACCAAGTCCATCCATCCATCCACGTAGCTTCCATCTACATGATCTAAATAAAATTACCAAGTGCATAAATTTTAAAACCTCATAAAGATCAAAATTTAAAAAAAGGCTAACAAACTTACCATCAACATCATTCAGTAAATTCATCGACAAACTCAGCCCACTCTTTACGAACTTTATCGATTTCATCTCTTGAATAATATCCTTTGCTAAACTAAACATAAATAAACATAAACACCAAATTAGAACATAAATAAAACTGAACTTTGAAAATAAAATAAACTTACAAGTGAAGTGATTGGGATGGGTTTGTGAGATCCTTCATTTTCAATGATGTTTTTCATGTATCTCATAACATAGAATCCACATTGTGATCCATCGGGTTGTTGTTGACACTACGTGAAAGGACATTATGTGACCAACACTAGTTATTACCATATAATAATCAAACAAGCATAAAGAGTTTTATACCTCGATCACTTTCCACAACGGAGTCAGCCTTCCCCTTTTGCCAATGCTCATATTGAATTGTCTATGAGCCCTACACATTAAAAATATTAATTTAAGTTCCAGATTATCTCATTATGTGGATCAACAACTACTCTAAAACTTACATTGTTATGATGCTCCTCCATTCCTCAACATGACCCTCATTACTCAATGGATCAACACGTATACAATCTCATTATGTGGATCAATCACCATAAGAATCCAATGCCAACTAACAAGATAGACATGCAACTAATTAAACTTCTACTACAATGCACATGCATTTTACTTAAAATATAATTACTTTTCACGTACCCTACGTTACATGGCAAAAAGACAAGTTGATTAAGCAATGTACCAAGCAACCTTTCGTGTATAATATTCGCCTTTTCTTGTGGACCAACATTTGGATTGTGTGATATCTTGTATGGATTAACAAATCGAACTCTAGGAAGAAGGTTTGCACTCTCACATTCCTTATACAAGTGCCTACAAATCTCACAATAAAACTTAATATGTTAAATTCTTAAGTATATATAAACTCTTGAATTCGAGTAAAAAAACCTCACCATATGTAGACACATATACATGATGCCGCGATAGCCTCCAATCCACACATGTGGTTGATGTCGTCAAAGAAGAGATAAATGACATGCTCATGGCCAAAGACATCATTATCCACTTCTATTTGAATGCTAATACCATCGATGAGAGCATGCCTAGCATACTTGTGCAAATTTTTCAATTGCTTGGGCACATTTGTTGCATCCAATTTGGCCGGCTTTGGACAACTTCTTACCTGAAAGATTGAGTTTTGAATAGTTAAGATCCACAAGATAAATAATTAATTACAATATTTGCATACATACCTTTGTTTTTTGTACTTTGGCAATATGTACATTGTCACGGAGAACTTCTTCCACATCATCAACATCATCAGCCATTTGATTCTTCACTGAACAACTGTCCTTCGCTTCAGTTTCTTTCTTCATTTGTTGTTGGAGCTCTAAGATCTTTGAGTTCATTTCGGCTATTTCTTGAGAAAAAAAACTTTTCATCTCTTGCACAATCCTATTATCCACTCCACCACGTGTTCCTTTGTTGAGATTGTAGTAAAGTGTTGGAGTGACACCAACCGGGGCACCCCTCACACGACCAGAATGTTCCGGTGTCTCAAGTGCTTGAGTGAGAATATCATCACTCCCATCTTCAGAAAGCTGACCTTCATTCATTTGTCGTATGTACTCATCCTATAATGCATTTAAACCAAATAGGTCAATACCAATAAATTTAAAGTTTGAAATCATATTAAAAGTGGATTAAGTTATTGATTCTTACAATCCTGCAAACTGCTCTTGCCAACCTTTCACCATCAAACTCCCCTTTCTTGTTTTCTCTTGCTTTCTTCCACAAAAGCGCTCTATCCACTTGCGGGTTTCCGGTCATTTGATCCTTCTACAAAACAATAAATAATTAGTATCACAACAAATATATAACATATACTGCAAAGTACACAAACAATTGATATATCACCATTTCTTCACGTAATCCAGCATATCCTTTGCGTGAAAGATGATGGGGGTATATATTCATTGCTCGTCGAGCCCTCAACTCTTCACTTTTTTTCTAAAAAAATATGTAATAAAACAAATATTTAGATGCTTATAATGATAAAATAAGTAAAAAAAATGAAAATTATCTTACCTGAGATGCTTCAGACATACGAAGAATTACAAAATCCTTCCACTCATCTATTGGAATTCCTTCGTCTCGTGGAGGAGTAAAAAGTGTCTTGGGGCAATCCACATATGGAGCAATGTGTCTTCTATACAGAATTGACTTCCATTGACGCCACTTTGTATTTGCTGAACTCAATGATTTCTTTTTCCATGTATCGTCAATGTTAAAATGCAACTACAAAAATAATTATGAATTAAAAGTTAGTTCAGTCCAAATAATAATAGCATTAATTAAAGAATATCACAAATACTTACTTTCATTGTATCCCATAGCAAATCTTTCGCCTCTTCTGGCACATTTTTCCATTGCTCATACTTAACTCCAATATCCCTTCTAGCAAGCACACCTAAGAAGCTTTCAAACTCGGCACGCTCTGGGCCAATAGGCTGGCCATGAACATCGAAAGTGACATCTTTCTTAATTCCTTTGTGTCTTAGCACAGATAATCTATCAAGAAACACTTTTCCTTTGGGAGCTCTTGAAGATTTTGATCCATCGGAACTTTGCTCCATATTACTAGAACCACCAGCCTCAGACGATGTCATGTTTAGTGGCATCCTGCAATACAACAAATATAAGATTTATAAGTTTTAATCATTTATAAGAATACATGAAATGCTAAACAAAATGCAAAGTATCATTTAAAAACCTATGAAAATTACCAAATAATTTATCAATTTCATTATTATCTACCCAAGTTCCATCACAATCTTCACGGACATATGATTGAACAATTTCATCATTAACATCTAGTGGTGGCATTCCATTGCTAAAATATTGATGGCGAATAGCAAAATGGTTTATATCATCATCATCATCATCAATTTCTTCAGCGTATGCTACACTTAGAACATTAAGCACAACAGGCCATGCAGTGTCTTGAGGGTCTTCTACATAAAAGACTTGTTTTGCTTGACTCCCCAAGATAAAAGAATCGGATTTGAAACCAATTCTACTAAGATTTACCAATGTAAAACCAAGATCATCAACTCGAATTCCACCATTATTCTCCACCCAACTACATTTGAACATTATTTCTTCAAAACCTTGATAGTCGAGCCTCCATATTTCATCTATAACCCCATAAAATTTCATGTCAGACACAATAGGATTGTGATCCTTTGCACTAGCCACTTGCATTGTTTTTGCAACCAAGCTTACTCCCGAGTTTTGCACAGCTCGTACACTATCACGTGCTTTTGTGTGAAATGTCACACCGTTTATCATATAAGCATCGTACTTTTGAACTCTAGGGAGTGGTCCTTGAGCCAACCACTTCAACCTTTCTGGTATTTGTTGTGTCGAATGAGTTTTGGCATTCGCAACCTAAATTCACGATACACAATTAGTCACTATAATTTTTTACAACAAATTCTATTAACAAATTTATTAATTTATATACTTACACGCTTTCGCAACCATTGAACGAACGTTCGGTTGTGCTCGACTTGCAATGGTCTTCCCGCCTTTAATTTTTTAGGATAAGTTGGTGATTTCAAATATGTAAAATGTTTCCTATAGTAAATCTTGAAGTCAGCCAAATAATAATAATAATTATTGACATGAATTAAGATTTTTTTGAATAATATAATTACTCACTCGATATATGGACCGACAAGATCATCATTTGTCAGCACGTATCGATGTGCCTGTTCCCAATCATCCACGCTAACTGGTGTCATGTTACCACCTGATAGAGGCCTAGTCAATGCTGCACGGCGATGTGTGGAGGGTAATCCTATGGTGTGTACATCAGACAAGTACTTGGAGCATAACTCCATAGCTTCTTCAGCAGTGTAGCATTCGGCAATGCATCCTTCAGGACACTTCCGATTTCTTACATAGCCTTTCAAAACCCGCATGAACCTTTCAAATGGATACATCCACCTATACCATATTGGTCCACACAGTTTGACCTCACGGACAAGATGAATGGTTCAATGAACCATTACATCAAAGAATGACGGAGGAAAATGTTTTTCAAGCTGGCATAATGGAACTGTGATGTCTCTTTGGATGTCATCTAACTTTGAAACATCAATAACTTTACTACACAAGACATTGAAGAAGAAGCACAACCTTGTAATGTCATACCTAACTTGTTTTGTCAACACACCCCGGATGGCCACAGGAAGAAATTGTTGCATTAAAGTGTGACAATCATGTGATTTAAGGCCAACAAGTTTGGAATCATCTGCAGACAGAAGTCGAGACACCCGAGATGAATAACCTGTTGGCACTTTCACTCTACTAAAGAAGGCACATACTTGTTGTTTCTCTTTTTTGCTTAACGAAAAAATGGCATGTGGCAAATATGTTCTCTTTTCTCCAACCCTTGGTGCCAACTCCTCCCTCAAGCCCTTTTTAACAAGATCAAATCTTGCATTCACTCCATCCTTAGTTTTGCCCGAAATGTTAAGCAATGTGCCAAACAAGCTTTCACATATATTCTTCTCAATGTGCATCACATCGAGACAATGCCGAATGTCCAAATGCCTCCAATACTCCAGCTCAAAAAATATTGACTTCTTCTTCTAGTGGACTTTCTTCTCATCTTCTTTTGAATGAGTTCTCTTTCTCTTTTTACCACACACGTAATTGAGTCTCTCCACTTTTTCAAAGACTTCGATGCCACTTAATATTTTTGGTGGTTGTCTTTTCTCAGTCTTCCCATTAAAGGCTGCCTTCTATCTTCGATAAGGATGATCATCTGGTAAGTATCTTTGGTGTTCTCTATACGACATTTGTTTGCTATACTTCAAATGTTCTGCAGAAGTTTGATCAGCACAAATAGGGCACCCGAGATAACCTTTCACTTTACTTCCCGATAAATTTCCATATGCAGGGAAATCATTGATTGTCCAGAGTAGAACAGCCTTGAGCAGAAAATTTTCTTCACGATACGCATCATATATCTGCACACCAACTTCCCACATTTGTTTCAAGTCATCAATCAAAGGAGCCAAGTAAACATCGATGTCATTCCCAGGTTGGTGTGGACCAGAAACCAATAAAGTGAGCATCATATGTCTTCTTTTCATGCACAACCATGGAGGAAGGTTGTACGTTACGAGAATAATTGGCCAACAACTATACTTGGACGACATGACACTATGAGGATTGATACCATCAGCTGAAAGTGCCAATCTAAGATTCCTTGATTCATTGCCAAAATTCGGCCACATTTGATCCACTTGTATCCACGTAGGTGAATCTGCAGGATGACGTAGATGGCCGTCGTTGACCTTTTTTTTAGCATGCCATGTTAAATTGTTAGACATCTCCTTATTGCCAAACATTCGCTGAAATCTCGGTATTGGTGGAAAGTACCATAGAACTTTTGCAGGAATCCCTATATTAATATTTTCATTATCAACCACCTTCCACCTCGACTCTCCACAAGTAGGGCAATTCATCGAATTTGCATGCTCATTTCGATATAAAATACAATTATTCGGGCATGCGTGAATCTTCTCATACCCCAACCCCAACACAGATAAGCTCTTTCTTGCATCATATAAAGAATATGGAAGTACATTATCTTTCGGAAGCATATCTTTTATCATCAAAAGTAGCTCGGTAAAAGAGGTATCGCTCCACCCATATTTTGTCCTCAAGTTATACAATTTAACAACAACAGATAACTTCGTGAAGTTACCACATTTAGGATATAATGACATCTTAGCTTCCTCGAGCACTTTATGAAAATGATCTGGATTGTCAACATATGCGGCATGAACCATATCCACTGGCTGATCGTGTGAATAAAAATCACTATTTGTGGTGCTCCCATCATTTTTATCAGTAGTTTGAGATGTATATCTCTCCCCATACGAAATCCAAACACAATACAGTTGATCCATTCCATTATAAGTTAGATGCGCTCTTATGGTTTGGATGTCATGATCACGTAGATTACCACACTTTACACAAGGACATTGCATAGAATCGGGATTCTTCCCATTTGAAATGGCAAATTAAAAAAAGTTTCAACTCCCTCTTCGTACTTTTTCGATAATCTACTTTTGGACATCCAACTTTTATCCATTCTTGTGACTATATTCTAACATGAATTTGAAAATTACAACAACAAATATTAAAAAAAATATTATAACATACAAAATAATGATGCAACAAAGTTTAGGCAGCAAATATTTAAAAAATTGACAGTAATGCAGCAAATTTCGAGTAATATTTTAGCACAGTGTATTGCCTGATTCAAGTTATTTATATCTTTAAATCTTATTGTGCATAATGAGGTTTATTCAACCAATAAGTATAAATCTGTTTTCTCTTTAACGATCACAGATAAAATGCACATTTTTATCACATTCCCATTACATTCAACAGCACCCACACACAACTATTCATTCAAACTCCAATGGCAAGATAAACAAATTGAACAAAAAATGCCTGATTTTTTTAAAATATTTGTTAATCAAATAATACGGGTCCATTTTATCGGAGATGTAACTTTGTTAGGCCAAACACCACAAAACATTTCATCACTCGAGGTTACATAAGTTTGTACATAATATATCCAGAAAAACCCAAGAAATCAACAAATAAATTCCAAATTATGTTAAAACTTCACTTCAAAGATCAAACAAGGAAACCTCTGTGTCTTGAAACAAAGTACTAGTATTCGATGAGAACAAACACATAATGAGATTGTGGAAAACTTGTTACTTTGAGCTCTTAGCTCTTCAAAAATTGCATCACATAAAGCATATCACAACATTTAATTGCCGTAAAAAATGATAACAAAAGCAGATAGGATTAGTAATCATCCAATCATATATATATATATATATATATATATATATATAAAATCATAATCAAATGTCATATTGACAAAATGAAAATACAAGATGGATGAGGAGGATTCTTCTGTTTTCATATGAAGCACCATTAAGAATTTTAGAAACTCATTTATGGAAGAAAAGCAGCCAGTTCCGTCTCTTTATCATTTTCATTATTTCTCTTTTTGATAATGACTATACTCTAGATTGATGAGGATTACCAGTTAAGGTATTATGTTACATATGTTACATAAGTAATTAAGAATTAATTAATTACCTCCAACTCCAAAACTTCAAATCCCATTTCATCGTCCTATTTCTTCCTTTAGTCCGTAAAATATTTGTACTAGTATTAGATATTCTACCTACTGATGTTTGCCGCTCGGAGAAATTAAGTGATAAAGGTATAAAATCAATGCATCTTATTAATGAGAACATATAAAAATAATAAACAAATATTACCTTAACTGTATGTCACGAGGTTGGGCAGAGAAGGAGGAAAGAGAGCAGAAGAACTTACAATAGAGAAGGAGGAAGGAGAGAAAGAGATATTACCTTAACAAAGAGGTGTGTTGGGTGATGATTGCGCGCCGGCGGCGGCGCCTGAGCAGAAATTGGCGGACGGGTAGAAATTGGGCAGAAATTGGCGGACGGGCTGGAGCAGTTAAGTGATGAGGAAAGATTTCACCAGAGGAAATTGGAGCAGAAATTGGGGAAAGGAAAGAGGACGGCGGGCGGTGGTCGAGTTGGCGGACGGTGGAAGATTTCACCAGAGGCGGGCAAGTGACATTGTGAAGAAGAAGAAGGGAGAGAGACGGGCAAGTGATGGCGGAAGAGGGAGAGAGGCGAGTTTTTGTCTGTTGAAATTTTGAAAATTAGGGATTCAGGATTTTACCCCCCCCCCCCCCCCTCAAAAAAAAAAGGTTATAGACCACGGGTTTTAAAACCCACGTCGTCTATAAGCAGGCGGTATTAGACCACACAGATTTACTGTGGTCTATTGTGTTAAAGACCACACAAATAGCAGCCGTGGTCTATTATCTGTTGTTAGGCGGTTATAGACCACACGTTTTAAACCCCGTGGTCTATATTCATGCTATTAGACCACGTCTAAGACGTCTCCCGTGGTCTATCTTGTTATACACCACACGACTAAAAAACACGTGGTCTATAAGGTGTGGTCTATGACCTTTTTTCTTGTAGTGGTAGCTGATGTGCCAGAACCGAAGAATGTTGAGGAAGCTCTCAACTGTGTCCACTGGACGACAGCCATGCAAGAAGAACTGGATGAGTTTCTACGCAACTGTGTATGGGAGTTGGTAGAAAGACTAAATGGTGTCAAGGTTATTGGATTGAAGTGGATTTTCAAAAACAAGAGAGATGCCATTGGATTTATCGTGAGGAATAAAGCAAGGTTGGTAGCTCAAGGATATTGCCAACAAGAAGGAATCGACTTTGAAGACTCTTTCGCGCCGGTAGCAAGACTGGAAGCCATCCGAATCTTTCTAACTTATGCCGCACATCACAAGTTCAAGGTGTATTAGATGGATGTGAAGTGTGCATTCCTCAACGGAGATATCAAGGAAGATGTATATGTTGAACAGCCTCCTGGTTTTGAGACTGGAGATGGAAGAGTGTACAAGTTGAAGAAAGCTATCTATGGACTAAAGCAAGCGCCAAGGGCTTGGTATGACACTCTTTGTGGTTTTCTTCTGAACTCGGGTTTCAAACGAGGATTAGTTGACAAAACCCTGTTCACCATCAAAGTTAGAGATGACATTCTTGTTGTGCAAATCTACGCGGATGACATCATATTCGGTTCCAAGTCAGAGGAGCTGTGCAAGAAATTTTCAGATCTCATGAAGGAGAAGTTCGAGATGTCAATGATGGGCGAGATGAATTATTTCCTTGGATTACAAGTGAAGCAGTCACCAGAAGGGATTTTCATCAATCAGTCCAAGTATACAAAGGAGCTCATCACCAAGTTTGGATTGCAGACAAGTAAGATCACAAGGATTCCAATGAATACTAACTGGAAGATTGAACCTGGATCTGAAGGAAAGCTCGTGGATGCCAGCAAGTATAGAGGGATCATCGGTTCTTTGCTATACCTAACTGCCAGCCGACCAGACATATCATACGCAGTTGGAGTGTGTGCTCGATTCCAAGTTCAACCAAGGGAAGCACACATGTTGGCAGCAAAGAACATCATCAAGTATCTGAAGGGAACTGTTAATGTTGGATTGTGGTATCCAACTGACGACAATATCCAACTGACCGGATACTCAGATGCGGACTTAGCCGGAGATCGGTTGGACAGGAAGTCTACTTCTGGACACTGTCAGTTCATGGGAAGCAAGCTGATTTCATGGTTCTCCAAGAAACAAGCATGTGTTGCCACTTTTACAACCGAATCAGAGTATATAGCTGCCGGAAGCTGTTGCATGCAAGTGTTATGGCTGAAGCAACAGCTGAGAGATTATGAAGTCGCAACTGGACTGGTTCCCATTCATTGTGATAGCTCGAGTGCCATAGCTATCTCTCTGAATCCTGTTCACCACTCTCGGACAAAGCATATCGACATCCGTCATCATTTCATCCGAGATCATATTTAGAAGAAGGATGTGTCCATCGAGAAGATCCCAACTGAGATTCAGAGGGCTGAAATCTTCACTAAACCTCTAGCCGAAGCGCGGTTCAAAATGCTATGTGACCTACTTGGATTGTTAGATCCACCTGATGAGGAACCTGCTGAGGTAAAGACACAGATATCCATCTGAGGGGGAAGCTCAGATGAAGGGGGAATTTCAGATGGGGATTGCCAACTGAAGACATCAGACATCAGCTGAATAGACGAACTCGAGTCAGCTGATGGTATGCCGATCAGATGCAGATTGCCAACCTAAGGAATCAGACGTTAGCTGAACAGATGAAATCGAGTCAGCTGATGGTATGCGGCAACTGAGGAACACAACTGAGGTATACAGCTGATTTCGACATCAGCTGGCAGGTAACAATTATGACTGAAGGTGTTATGTTCTTAAATGAGAATGTTTGAAATAAATTCAAACATTCCTGAGCTAGTCAGTTACATTAAAAATAGCCATCATATCGCATTTAATGTAAAGTACGACTGAACCTCCATAGCCTACTTTATAGTGCGACTGGACTGACATGAAAACTGTACACCTTCTCACGCGCTGGTTGGAACTCTGATCAAAACGTCGAGTCAAAAATAGTCAACAGTCGTGTAATCTCAGCCGTTGATGGATTCGCGCCATTTAACCCCAGCCGTCGATCTCATCCGAGTCAAGACCTATATAAGGCAAAAAATCAGGAAGATATCTCCTACTTTCCTCATTCGTGCATATCTAATTTAACTATTCATCATCTTCTCAATTTTTGCCTAACCCATTTCTGCAAAAGATTGTCTTTCCTTTCTTCTATATAATCTCATTGCAGTGATCATTAATGGCACCAAAAAGTAAGCGAATGGCTTCATCTGGACCTTCCCTAGTCCCCTCCACTTATGAAGAATCATTCGATATGCTGGTATCGAAGATACACTTCGAGCACATCCTCTCCGATGAGGATCTCGAGTCGCCGGTCTTGGCCCCGCTTGCCAACACACTCAGGGAGAATGGCCTTCTCGAATGGGCCAATCTCTGCCCATCCCACTTGCTCAGGCGACAAGTCAGGGAATTCTACGTCAATCTAGTTCGCCCCCTTGACAGCTCAGAGGGAGTATCTACGGAGGTGTCCTGCCGACAAAGAGATGTTCCGGCCAGGACGATACGTCGTGTCTCCTTCCCCATCGACGTGTCCGATGTCCTCCGGTACATCATACCCATCAACCACACCGCCACCGAATTCCTGAAGAATATTACCGACGAACAGGCGGATGAGTTTCTACAGGATGCTCTGATCGAGCCGGAGCGGTTAAGGAGCAACATGCAACGGACAAAGCTGAAGCCGGTGGTGTTCGGTTACAGTGGCGTATTCGGCGACATCAGCCGACCCAAACTGAAGCAGTTGGTGGCCCTGGAGCACCAACACCAAATCAACTGGTTCCAATATTTCTTGAACCAGTTGATGGTGGAGAAGTCGAAGATCTCTGAGACTACAACCGAGTCTGGAGAGAAGCTGCTGAGTGTTAAGGGGACACTCAACTTCGGCTGCAAGATTTCCGCCCTCATCTTGCTCGCAACCAAGGACCGTAACATGGTCTGGGCAGACTGCAAGGAGACGCCGCTGAAGAAGCTGCTGTTGTTCCCGACAGCCAAGAAAGCACAAGAGGTGCTCAAGAGTGTCTACACTCCTAAGGAAAAGAGGGAGTCGGGAAAGACTGCTGAGTCAACAGTTGAGAGGGAACCAGCCGCTGCTCGCCCCGCCAAATCCAAAGTGGCTCGCCGACGAGCTGAGGCGGAAAAGGAGTCAACTGAAGAACCTGCCCAGAAAAACCTAAGGGTACGGTTCAAGACCTGCCCAGCTGATGAGCCAACTGATGTTCCAGCTGATGAGTCAGCTGAGGAGCTAGTTGAGGTACCAGCTGAGGAGCAAGCTCCAGCCGAGGAGGAGGCACCGGTTGAGTCAACACCTGCTGAGGAGCGTTCCGAATCCAGCAGCTCAGCTGAGGCCGCCTCGTTCAAGATCGTCCCTCGAGCCCCCGGAACTGAAGAGGTTGAGGACATGGAGACGTCGGATGCATCCTCCTCATCTGAGGACGTTGAAGATGTTACCATCTCCCCCACGGCAGGAGACAATGCCGTACCGCTCTCAGAGCCTCTTGCTCTTTCCACCCAACCAGAGCCAGATATTCCGAGCACTCTGCTCGATGCCAACATCGTAACCGCTCCTTCGGCCGATGTTGAGGAAACCATTGAACCCACTCTCCCAACCGAATCCCAAATTCCGAGCTCTCAGCTCGATGCCGATGTTGCAACCGACTCTTTGGCCAACATCGATGAACCTCTTGAACCAGAGCCATACAATCTTACCCCCTCCCCAATTAATGAAGCGGAGGACCTGCAGGCAGTTGCTCAGGAGCACGAAGGCAGAGTGGCCTACTGCTTTCAAAAGCTGTTAGGTCTGTTCCCTGAGGCTCGCAACATGCCCATCTTCGCCACTCTGGGAACTGAGCTCTTGTACCAGTTCCACGTGATCTTCAACCACTGGTACGTCAAGGAGGATACGATCAGGGTGCAGAGCTAGGACAGGCTGAAGTTCGATGAGTCCCGCATCCGAGCCTACTTCAACTATTCCAACTTGGAGGTGGCGTACAACAATCGGATTGTCGCTGCTCACTCGACGGTTGGACCAGAGTCGCGCTGAAGGGACGGACACAAGGGAGGCAGCTGGAAAGGAGTGCGTCGACTTCCTTGACAGCATGTTGGCTAAATCATCTGACTTCCTTGAGGATGTCGATGTTGCAGCCGCAGCCGCGAAGGAAGAAGAAGAAGATTTGAAGCTGTACCTGGCGAACAGGCAAGCCATGGTCACAGCTGAGCCTCTAGCTCTAACTGCTCAAGCCCCTCCAGCTGCTCAGCATGCTCCATCAACTGAAGAAATCTGCGAGCTGGTAGCTGAGAGGGTCAACCAGCTGAGGACCGAACTGCTCGCCAACCTCCAGCACCAACAAGATGACCAGCTGAGAGCGTTGGAAGCACAAGCGGTCAAGAACCAACAACTGGTGGAGGAGAATGTTGCTTTGATGTCCAAGCTGAATGATTTCTCCTCCTCCACCAGTCAGGAATTGTCAGAGCTGAAGTCCACTCTGTTGGGATTGAAGTCGGAGGTGAACGTCTTCAAATCCTTGGCTGACTCAAATCTTGCCAAGTCCCAACAGACGCAGGATGCTGAATGGGAGTCCAGGTTCGAGTCGCGTTGGGCTGAGTTCGCTGCCTTTCAGACAGAGGTCAACGACAACCTCTCTGTCTTGAAGAAGGCCTAACAAGAGCGCCAGGACTCCGAACTGGTGAAGAAGATCGAGCTGGAGTGTGCGGTCGATGAACTCTTCAACTGTGTTCAACTAACCGAAGATAAACTCAACTCTTTGGACGGTTCAGTAGCAAGCATTGTTGCTGATGCCAAAAAGAGGGAAGAGAAGGAGACGGAGGTTGAGGCACAGGAAGAAGAAGAGACCCACGAACAAGGAGTGCCAGCTGCTCAACCATCCAAATCTCAGCTGAGGAGGAGGAAGTCTGCTGCTCCCAAGTCAACCGAAGTCGGTGGAGCTGAGATGACTAAAGACTTGGAGCAGGCAGAGAAGATTGGAGTTTCCTACAGCTCCATAGCCGAGATCGCAGCCGAGCTGGACACTGAACTCGACGGGATAACAACCGAAGAGTGCATTGCAGCAGCCAAGGCTATGGATGTAGAGGAGAAGGACTACAAGAACCCGAACTGGATCAGAAAGTTTGCCGCCAGCCAGGCGAGGAGGGTGAACCAGTTTGAGGTCAAGCTGAAAAAAGTGTCTCAGAACCTGGACCGCAACGTTGCCTCCCGCAGCCGACGCCGCATCAACAAAATTCAATCAAAGGTGGAAGCTCGGTTGAAGCAACAAAGGTTGCCAGCAAAGTCCAGGGTTGAGAGTCGGTTTAGGCATGCCGACAAGTGGATACCGACCGAGTGGAATGAGGAGTGGGAGCTGTTCAAGCAGGAGTTCGTGAATGACTTCTATTATAGGAAGGTTTACGCAACTGACGACCCGAGGAAAGCGTTCAAGGAGGCGCTGACCGAGTTGCACTCAGGAGACCCGGGCATGTTCAGTCAATTCAGGCGGGCTATGATTGACGCCAACCTAGACTTGAACACTGTTCCAGTTCCCAAGAGGGTTACTTATCGGCCTCCTCTTCTCCCAGACTCAAGCAACCCGAACCGCACGAAGATCGCAGCTGAGGCGAGGCAGGTTTGCAAGGAGCATGGAGTGGACATTTCCAAGGAGTCATCTGCTAAGAGGGAAATTTTTGTTAGGATCTTTAGCAAGTATGGGCTACAATTCTAGCTCAGTTAGTTTTCTAGCAACTGTTGTAATTTTTGGTTTTTGCGCCTAACTTTGTAACAATCAGTTGTAATGAAAACTACTCAGTTATAAGTCTTTTAAATACCATGTTATAACTGTGCTAACCCTTTGATGTTTTATCTTATAGACTGTCTAGAATTTCAGCTGAGATTTTAGATGAGTTAGTGAGGTTTAGATCAGTAGTGGTTTAAAGTTGTAAGTGGTTTTGGCATCATCAAAAAGGGGGAAATTGTTGGGAAATTTATTAGTAAGAGTTTTGATGAATTCCAAAACCGACTGACCCCAGAGTAGATGTTGCCAGAACCTAATGTTAGCATTTAGGCTCGCTGTTTGAGCATTGTCAAGACTTTATCTTTACAGGTCTCCAGCTGAAGATGGCAACAAGGCTTCACTCGGACAGAACATCAGTTGTGAAGAAAGACAACTGAGCGTTCATTTCATCATAATGCAAAAAGGGGGAAGACATGAGAACATCACCTGAGCATTCATCAGATGAGAATCAAGAAGGAGGAAGCTACGATCAAAGTTCAGATCAGTGGTCAAGTATCCAAAAGAAAAAGGGGGAAGTCACATTCAAGACACAGAACATTAGTTGTAAGGAAAACAATTGAGCGTTCATCAGATGAGAAGCAGTAAAAGGGAAGAGAACATCAGATGAAAAGGAAGTCATCTGAGCGTTCGAACCCAACTGAACAGATACAAGGATGACAACTGAGTGTTCGGTTTCAGAACATCAGTTGTAGAACTCAACCAAGAAAATCAACAGCTTGAATTTGAAGTCAGCTGAGAGTTCAACTGTTAGTTGTCAGATAGAACATCGGCTGAAGATCAAGTTAGTTGAAGATCGAAAGTCTTAACCGACCTCTCCTTGTTGGAAGTCTGTTGTTAAGATTTGAATTTCAAAAAGGAAGTCACATGAGGGTTTGACCGTTCAGTCATTACCCCATTTGGCCCAACACAAGGCTATCTCAGATGGAAAGCAAAAGAGCACAGATGCCATATCAGGAAAGTGTGCAGAGATGAGAGACAAGCCATCGCTTTCAAAGAACAGAGATCAACAGCTTCTTCAACGGCTAGTTGATACTCTCCGCCTATAAATAGAGGCCTTCATTCTTTCGAATGATATATAAGACACACACGCGAGAAGAAATCTGAGAGCGAAAGAAAGAGCAATATTCTTCACGAGCTGAACTGAATTTAATCTCTTAGAACATCACTTGTTGAGAGTTCTAGAGTTAGTTAGTTTTGTGTCTTTAGATCGAACCTTGAGAACATCACTTAGTGAGAGTTCGTAGAGAGTTAGATCATAGCTCACTTCACGTTCGAGCTTTTAGTTGGAAAACCATTTTCTTTCACCTGAAAAGGTTTAGGATCCTACTCTTCCTGCAACTGAGTAGATAGGTTGTTTAGTACCCGGAAACTAAACTGTAAGGTTGATAAGTACCCGCAAACTTATCCTTAACAGTTGCTCAGCCCACGTAAGCTGAGTGGTTTGTCCAGAAGAACTTGGACAGAGTTGTGTGGACTCACAACTCCCCGTGGACGTAGGAGGGTTATCTCCGAACCACGTTAAATCTCTGTGTGCTTGTGTTTTTCTTTGTTCAGTTATTTCTTGCATACTCAACTGACTGACTAACCAGCATACAAACCTTATCTGTGCATTCTAAACTGTTTTGGTGTTTGACCAACCGTGCATAAAAGCGTGAGTTGTTTTACGAGTTTAATTTCCACCACATTCCGCACAGCACCACTCTTCCAGCTAAGGTTGCTTACTCAGCTGTGAGATTCCAACTGAGTCTTTTTACTCGGTTGAAGTATTTTTCAGGGTTAAGTTTTAAAATCCTAACTGGTGTATTCCCCCCCATACACCAGTAACTCGTATCGGGACCATCATATGTATATATATTGTGTGTGTGTTCGTCTTATATATATATATATGTACAGGTTTGTGTAGCTGTGTGTGAGCTGTGTGGTGAGCTGTGTGCGTGTGCAGAAATATATTCATGTATATTTTGCATGCGTGTGTGAGTGAGTTGTGTAGGAAATTGTGCTTGGTAGTTTAATATAGCAATAACTCCCTATTCGCCTAGCCTATATCTGCCACCACCATCTCTCCCTATCAATGGTGTTGCATGGTAATCATTAAGGAAACTAAAAGAAACAACATTTCTCTTCACTTCTCAACGCCAGCAGCAACATCTTTCTATCGGCCAATCCATTTCCACATTTTGAAATTTGCTGCAGCAATTATTAATGGTTAAACCACCACACACGCAAGTCCTTCACTCACATCTCTTTATTAACAGCAGAGACACCTTCAACACTCACACATTTCATTTGCATCTTCCCTTATTTTCTTCACTCTCGGCAGAACACATTTAGACACACACATACAAGTCTTTTGCTTCTTTCTCTCCACAAACACCACCCTTTCCTCCACCGTTTTCCGCCACCTTTCCATCGCCGCCGACGCCAACAGGACTCCACAGAGAGGCGAGGAAGTAGAGGAGGTGGAGCAGCAACAGCAACACCTGGACAAGAGAGGGAATTCGTGACATTTCGAGAGAGGAAAAGCGCGAGTTGAGAGTTGGAAGCTAGGTATCGTTGTAACTCCTATTTTATTCTCGTGTTGATGTCTTTTCTATCGATAGGAACATGTTTAGGTGGAGTAAGGGGTTGCGATGGCCGAGAATAATCTGGAAATAGATTCTAAGCATGCATGAACTAGATACCAAGATCTACACTCTATGAAACTCTTAATTAATCCCTTCTTGTTTGGATGTTTATAAGTGATGTGTCGTCGAATATGTCGGGAATCGACCCCCGTATGTCTCTTGGTATATAATCTATAAGATATATGAGATTTGATGAGATTTACGGCTTAGAGAAAACTAATCATAAAGATCCAAGTATGAATGTTATTTTGTTTTTACAACATGTTGCCGAGATAAGTCGGTAGCTTTTTCAGTAGGTTAGAGTGCTTCAAATGCTTTGAAATTTTTATATGTTGTTCTATGCCATGCCTTCTATGTGTCTGCAAAATTTGAAGGTTTCATATTGAGTAAACCGAACATAGAATCTCTTAGAAAATGGTTGCACGAACAGTTTTTGAAACCGCGTAGTCACCTTCCGATGAGAATAACTTTCAAACCGTGGAATATTTTCTATTAAACTCAATTGCATGTTCAAATAGAGTTAACAATGTCTCTGTAATGATAAGAAATGCATCATCATGTTAAGTATACCGTGCATAAAAGAACCTCTAAAATATGGATGACGAATGGAATTCACAAGTTGCTGCATGCCAACTGTTTGATAAAATGCTATGCAGATTATTCAAGCATGAATATGAACACAAAAATGGTTTTCGGCATATAGTTGTATTGGCTTGATATTAAAACTTGTTTCCAGTATAATGAGGGTGAATTAGGTATTTGAATTGCATAATCTTTGAGCATGTGTTACTAGTTTTAGTCTAAGAGTTGGTTTAATTAAGATGAGGAATTATTGTGTAACTACCCTTATTCATTTCATTGTAATTCCTAAACCGTAGCTAATTTATACATGAGGTTAGTTTCATAGTAAAGTATGCAGTAAGAGCTTTCCATAATGATAATCAGTATATTTTTTTCATCCTTGATCAGTTTGTTATGATACATTCAACATGGCTACTTGAAAGTACTGTTTTGCACGCCAACTGTCTGTACAAATGCTTTAGTGAAGTTCTTGATCTTAAATATCAACTTTGCATGATTTTATTAATTTGATTAAGTGTATTGACTTTATTAATTGATATATGTGCTGATTATATGTATATACATGAACCCTAATATTTACTAATTATTTTTGGTGATTTATATTAAAGATTATGTTCCAAAAAATAATTATTCGAGCATAAGTATTAGATGAAATATATATGTAAAATATATGAGCATCTTATGTGTGTTACATGTCACGACACGGATTTTAAATATAAGAATAAATCGGGAATAGGTGGACCTAGGATTTGTTGTAAACCTCGTTAGTCTTTCTTTAATTAGAGGCCTAAGATTGTTAGATCGTCTTGTAGGAGACATCGGCAATAGTGCTCAAGGAATCAATTTAGCTATCAAGAAGTGAAAGGTGGGTTTCATGTTTTCAAGTGTGGGTTAGATTCCCACGAGGTAACTTTTCGGGTTTAAACTCAAATGCTTTTAAAATGATATGCATGCTAAATGTTTTTATCTCCACAGCTTGTGGTTACTCGAGAAACGGTATCCCCGCTTTCTCTTGGCAGGAATTGCCATTATTATAACGATCGGCCTTGAGCTCCGATCAAGCCAAGGTAGTGTACACGGAAATGAGCATGGGAGGAACTGAAAGACGTTGTCCCCTTGTCTCAATAAAGGACGGCTCAATTGAGTGGGAGTGGCTCCCCACTAATTGTTCCGGGATGGTAACATAAGGATGTGAGCTTTTTGCTGTAGCATTTGATATGTGAGCTTCGGCTTGGTTAGTTGTTTTCAAGATATATAAAGGGAACTTTTCTCGAACTAAAAACCCTTTATATAAAAAAATGAGCATGCAATACCCGTTCTAAAAATAAATTGTTTTAAGGGGCACGAAATTCACTGAGTGCTTTTGTACTCAGCCCCTGCATTGTTTTCCCTAATGCAGGTTGAGTGACGGGTTGGAGGCGGGAGTGACGGTATCCAATTTTCCGGTGTGGTTTAGGTGACGACCTCTATCATCGTCGCCGTTATTTTGTTATGTTCTCTATGATGATCCCCAATTTGAAATATGTAACCCCCTTAATTCCCCGAACTGTACTATTTATTTTCTACATGCCGATTATCCGATCGCGGATAGTCGAAGAAAACTCTTTTGACACTTCCGCAACGCGAGGTCCAAAGTCCTCATACTTCGGTCCTATCTCTCCTTTTGATTTGGTTAACTTCCGAACAAATCCTCCAACTCTATTTGGGAAAACTTAGCAAATTAATTGTGTTATCTTCTTTGAAAATCAATTGCATGTTTTATTTAATACCTCATGTTATAATATGTCGTTCAATCCTGCGTCGCGGCCCGGCCGTTAGCATAGGCCCGGGATCGGGGCGCGACAGTTGAGGGTGGGGTTTGGGGGATTTTGGGGTGGTTTTTGAAGGAGTTCGGGTGAATTAAATCCACACACTCAATCGCGTGTCTATAATGGTCGCGCATGAACCCCCACGATCGCGGATTATGCACGATCGCGCGTCTCAAATTAGGGATCGGGGGTTAAAAATCAACATCCAACCCTAATAGTCTCACATTAAAATTAGAAAGAAGAAAAATATTACTGTAATACTGCTATTTCAATGGAGTATGTCATGAATTGGCAGTAAAAGCAAGTACTCCAAAAATTCAAAAAAAGGTAACAACCAAAAACTTTTGCAGTTAAAGAATGGAATGGATAGCAGAAAAGGACAAGCGACCATTGCAACCAAAAACATTTGCAACCAGCGATCGCTCATGGATTGATGCAAATTTGATCGCGAGCATGCCATGGTCGTTGATTGATCTCAAAACCAGCGACCATGGCATGCTTGTGATCGTTGGAATTACTCAAAGCTAACGATCGTGCTAAGCTGCGGTCGTGGATATAAATTACGTCGAACTCTCATGTCCAGAGGCCGGAGTTCGCTCTGTGTACTTTTCACTATGAATTACGTCCAAATTCATGGCAAAGTGAATTACGTCTAAATCCATATGATGTTGAATACCGCATGAGTTTGAGGGAATTTAAATCCAACACATCCAATACCCCAGGATTTAGAGAGAGTTCGAATTAGGTCAAAATCATTGAAACCAATACCCCAAAATTTTTAAGGAGCAATCCAATACCCCTGAATTTCAAACTTCTTAAAAATACCTTAAAAATACACCCCCTAATTGAAAGCCCACATTGTTAGCACAACACACGTGATAGTGTGATGATACACAACTCTTTCAACTAAATAATTACGTTTCACTAATCCTCAATTGACTTTAACTTATCTTAATACTAAATTATAAATTAAAACTTTAGGAGGTGATTGGTACGATGGGATGGAGGATGTACTGAAATGGTTATTTATACATCCATACACACACACGCGCTGCACACACACACACATATATACATACAATCCATCAAAAAATGTCATTCCATTCCTTTACTTATTCCTTGTACATACCAAATATAGGAATTAACTTACTTATTTCATTTCATTCACTTCTAACCACAATCCATTTCATCATATCAATCACTTTGATCGCCTAATTATCTAAGCAATATAAACTGCACTTTGATCGAGTAATTGTAGCTTTAGGGATCAAGTATCGTATCCACAAGGACTATTATATCGAATTTTTAGTGAAAACAAAATTTATGCACCTTCCTACTATTCAAGCTTTGCAAACAACATGATTGGCAATTCATTCAAATATTTAAACAAACAAATGATTAACAAACGATCAAAGGACAAATTTGAACAAAGGTGGGTTCTAGGGATTCTATCTGATTCTAGATAGCTTGATCAAGACTTCCTAATTCATGCAAACCATTTTAATCTTTTAATTAAGAAGCAATCACCAAAGATATTTACTAATCTCTTTCGACAATTAGCAAACGGGGATCATTCTATCGACTCTCTCGGCTAAGACTCGAGACGGCAAAATAACTCCAAAAAGCACAAGGATCATAAGCTTCCATGCATTACATCATCACCTACTATGCAAGTAAAAACCTATCAAGAATTTCTATAAGCACTTGGCATGCAAGAAAGATGATCAACAATTCCCACATGAAAATAAGCATCAAATCCACAATTAATTAGAAGAAGGCAAGATAAATCAACAAGCTATGATCAATCTATCATCAAATCATCATAAATCCCCAAAACTAACAAGAAAATTTAGCTAGACATAAATGAAATCAACACATAACAAAGGAGAAATGATTGCATAGATGAATAACTAAGAACCCAATGTTGAAATCTTCAAATATTCTCCAAATCCAACCTTAATTCACTAATACAAAGATAGAAATGTGTTTAGAACCCTAATTGGAAACTTTTTGAACAAGAATCTAAGCTAAGGGGCGGTGAATGCTCGTTTTGGGGCTAACCCATAGTATATATAAGAAGGAAAAAGTGTTAAATGAAGTTAAAATTGCGAAAGGGCAAAATCGTCCATTTTTGGACGAAACAGTGAAAATCGGCGGTCGAAACGCATAAATCGGCGGTCCAGGGCTCGAAATGGACGGTTCGGGCCCCGGGCACCGAGTGGACCACCGATTTGGCTTTTCTTCTTGAGCTCTATTCCAGAGATTTCCGACGGTTCAGGGATGAACCGCCGGTTTTTGGCTCCAAACCGCCGAAATTGAATCTTGAAGCGCCGGTTCTGAATTTTCTCTCTTCTTCACTCGATTTTCCACTTTTCCGTCCCATTTCTTCGTCTCCGCTCTTCAACAGCCCTTCCATTTCGACTTAGCATCCCATGCTTGGCCTACACACATGCACAAACTCCACCAAAACGTGAAAGCAATCCAATATAGTGAAAATAATCCAAAACAAGTCACCCTTGAAGGTAAAGCAAGACAATTAGTGATATAAAAATACGTTTAGTTGCTACAAAATGGCTGTTTATCACACTTCCTTAAAGAATTAGTATTAGTTAATGGATGGACCACATCGTGCAGCCAATCGCACGTGAGTCCACCCCTTTGACGGTGGGATCCACCCTTTTGTTACTTCTAGAGTAATTTTTTTCAAGAGTTGCTTTTTACCATAAAGATCTTACGCATTCATGCAATTAAAAAATAGAATAAAAATGGTAATTCATTAGTGAAAAGGTAATTTTTGGATGATAAGCTTAGAAATGTCATTTCAATATAAACTTTTGAAACTTATTTGCACCTCTCATATATTTTCTATCAAACACAATAAGGCTTTTTTTTTAGTTAATAATGAATATTATTTACCAAGGGATTGTCGTTGATAACTATAAATATACGTAATTTTCAAAGTACACTAAATAAATGTAGAAATTTTAAATAATTAAAAGCTGGAAAATTCTATGATGGTTCAATTTTAAATGTTATATAGTATAAATGGTTCAATTGTAAGTGTTCTAAAATTTTATTTGATTTCTAAGTTTATGTTATTGTTTGTCGCAAATTTATTTATTATTAGCAATTAAGTTAATATTATTTTTACAGGAATAACTCCTAAAGCGATCCCTGCAGAGTATGTTACTAGTTTAATCTTAATATCTCTGCCATATAGATAGACAACATTATCCTGCCCCACTTTTAACATATCCACCATAGATAGGGTTTCATCTCATTCAATATATTTCACATTTTATTTGACAGCTCAATCAGGAAGAAATTAATAATATTATTTGGCAAAAATAGAAAATGAGAGTTTTTTTGACATGGGGAAGGAGAAGAGGTGGGGTTCAAACCCGAGACTTACTGCTTACAGACTGAAGCAACACTGCTTGGGTGTCCCCCTTGCGGACATAGAAAAAGAGAGTTATGAAAAATAAATGTATGTGAATCTCACAAAATTATTAAATTTCTCGTATATAATAATGGATTAATTTTCCAATTTAACATTTAAAAAAAAAAACACACACACACACACACAGAGACACAACAACGACAATTTTCACTTTCTAGCAATTATAGCAACCCTAAATAAAAAACGTTACTCGACTCAATAAGCGGTGCATTTAGAGTTCATCAACTTTGGTAGGCATTATAATGTTTGTCTTCGAAAGAAATTTTTGTCATTAAACTGTCCACAAGCATAACAATAATAGAGTGCTTCTATTATTTGATAGATTTCTTTTATTATTTAAACATGAACATAAGAATTTCACAACTTGTTGATGATCGACGACTCACATCATTTGCCGTATCAATCACGTAATAAATAGACATCTTAACAATCTTGATATTTTATTTCTTTTCTATTCAAAAAAATTGTTAGTGTCTTTGAATTTCCAATATACCAAAACTCATGATGTAGCAACAGACTGTGACACATAAGTTTTATTTCCATAATTCTTAACGGGAAATATGTAATGGCTAGAAAAAGTTTAATTGAATATATTGTTAATATCAACCATGCGTATAAAAAGATTTCCATTTATTCATAATATTCAGATCAGATGTTAACATTATGCAATAACCAACTAGAGAAATTTGAAGTCCAGATTTGCTCACAATCTAAATTTAGGGCACATTATCTCATTAAATAAATGGAGTCTGATTACAACTAATTTAATTAGGACAGTTAATTAGTTGACAAAATTATTACTTGGCCAATATTAAACTTTTACAAAGGGGCTATATTAAATTAATTATTTTTCAGCCAACTAAGAAATTGACTAAATTAAATTCATTAATTAATTAAACTATAAAAATATGGTTATTTATCCGACCAACTAATAAATTAATTAGCCAAATAAAATTGGCGGTGCAAAAGATGAGAAAATACATATTGATTCTAGGTATTTATAGGTTTTTCAATCGGTGAAGTTTCATTGAAAAATCGATGTGGGACACAAGATTTTAATAGATATTTAAAATCTATTATTTTATATTTCAAATTTCAAATTGAGAATTTAGATAAATAGAAATTTAGAGATTTTGGGGGTGCCACATAGAATTTTTGCAAAGGTAGAATCATTTTCCTTCCGAACGCATTTGAAATTTATATACTTGTACCTATTCCAAATCCGATTAAAAAGTTATTCAATTGCATGGTGTTTTCTCAAAAAATTCGTATAGAATATCCACTAATTTTCCCGCTTAACTTTATAACATATCAAAACGATAATTAGCAACCGAAGATTTTAGTTTTCAAAAATAATACAATATATGCAACCCGTTCAAAATTTATATACATGTACCCGTTGATGCTTATATTTCTAAATTTATATTTTATTTAAATAAGGTCATTCTTTAAATATATAAACATTTCTCCTATTAAACCTTCATGAAAAAGAAACATTTTATTTGGCCAAATGAATATATCTAAATATCATTTATTTAGGTTTCGAAATAATAAGTCTGATGAAAATTTAATATGAAATTTCATATTTAATTATATAATAACATATTGATATGTTTTTGAAAAAAAAAATATAGATATGATTTAAAATAATACAATATATCATTTTCTTATTGTCATATATATGGATGGAAAATTTTAAACGGACACGCTAATCATTTTCTACTAAAAATTAATATAGACAATCAATTGTTAAGTAGTCCCACATCGATCTTTTAGAATATTTCGTCAACTGGAGAACTGAAATGAATGAAATCACTAAACTTAGTTATAACTTATAAGTTGGATTTTAGACATAAATCGATGTGGAACATGCGTAAATTTGCTACACATATTTTTTCATTCCCACCGGGATCGCCCGGGCTTTAGATCCGCCTCTGGGCAAGAGCACACCGGCAGAGAAGAAGTCGAATTCTAAAAAGAAGTTGTCGAGTGTTTGTGTCCTTCACACAATTGATTGTCAAAAAAATCATTCATATCATGGGTCATCCTCTATGGTTAACACTCACAATTGTGTACAGACGCATATTAATCATTTTAAAAATATTTCTTGGCCAACTGACTAATTGGACAAATTAAATTTGTAGTGTAAGAATGAGAAAATACACATGATGTGAAACAAATTCTAGATTTTTCTTTACTTCATTCCTTTGAAGCAATATTGATATTACTCCAAATCAATTGAAGTAAAGAGAAAATTTAATTCAGTTATTGTTATGCTTGAATATTTTTGAAAATTTAATTCAGTAATTTTCTACTTGAATATTCCATTTTGAATTGTGATTAATTTCCAATGAACAATCCAGCGTTAATGAATTATTTGGCGAGGTGGTAGTAAGGGAAGATAATATGATACTACACCTTAATAGAGATCCATTTTTAAAGTGGGAATTTCGACAAATAAATTCCTCAATAAAAATATAACTAATATAACTATTTATTTGGTCTATTAATTAATTGATCAAATTAAGATGGTAGTGTAAATGATGAGAAAATACACATTGATTTTAGATATATATAAGCTTCACAAATAGGTGAAGTTTCCATTGAAAGAGATGTGGAAAAAAAAAATTATAATTATTTATTAATAAAATATGTAGATAAGATTAATATAAAAAATTTACTTTTTTCATTGATATAGAATATAAAACTAATAGGATACATGTTGATTCTGTTTTAACTTGGAAATTAAATCTAACGCCAAGTTGGGGGGCTAAGATTTACGTTAAAATTACCGGTTCTAAGATTTGAGAATTATTAGAAAATATATATAATATATATATATATATATATATATGATAAATATTAATATTTAATTTAAAAATTAGAGAATTTAGATAAATAAGAATGAAGGGATTTGAGGGGTGCCACATAGGATTTTTGACAAGATAGAATCGTTTTGGTTCATATAATAATAATACAGTAATAACTAGTGTATAACCAGTCGATTTTTTCGTCGGGGAATCATTATTAATAGTATAAGAAAATATCGTCAGTTAATTATTCATCCATTTTCTGAAGGAAAATCATTTACACAATTTTATAGGTAATTTTATTTATATTTGATAATACATTTTTATAGATTATTTCAAAGTTCACTTTCTTATCAAAATCAATATGAGATTCAAGCCCTCCATTTCAATCGATAATTTTCAAACCTATCTTTCTTCTCAAAATCAATATGGAAAAAGACATAATTGAAGTTGATCCTTTTGATAGTAATATCTTTTTTATCTCAGATTAATTTAAAGAAGAAAAATAATATTAAAGAATTTCTATAAGAATGAAGGTAACCATAAATATCCTATACTATGAGTTCAATATTATTAAAAAAATATATTAGTAGAACTGTCGGTTCGTAATCGGCCCGCCTAGCCCCACAGTTCCGGATCGAAACAGGCCTGTTGCCACGGTTCTGATTTTTGTGGGCACCATTATTATAGATAAAGTTTAAAATTATTTGTCTTCTCCAAAACAATGTGAGATAAAGAGTTAATTTTGCTATGAAAAAATGACTATTTTTCTAAATTCTCTTATTTTTCAACTTATTACACATAAATAATATTCTCTCCGTCTACGAAATGGTTATCACTTTTGCTACTTAAGTTTGTCCACGAAATAGTTGTCACTTTTGCTACTCCACTCACATTTATTGTAGGACCCTTACTCCACTCACAACAATACTCACTATAATTCACTACTACATACTATTTTCTTAAAATCCGTGTCGTCCACAATGTGGCAACCATTTCGTGAACGGAGGGAGTAGATTTTAAATATTACTAATTAAATATGGCCATGTATTCTTAATAGAACACTATATTTACAAACTTTTCTTCATTTATATACCTCTAATGATCAAAAGCTCGCTATGACTATTTGAACTATAATAATGATCATGATTGTTTGAAATGCACAAAAGCACCATTAACTTTAATCACTTTACTGGCTTAGATTTGTATAAATAATTGACCAAATTAAAAATTAAAAATTTTAATAAAATACAACTACTTTTGGCCGACTAATTAATTAATTAAATTCAATTGGATCCTTGCCCAAATTAAATTGGTACGTGATACAAATGATGAGAAAAATATATATCAATTTTAAATTTTAATAGGCTTTTTGATAGGTGGAGTTTCATTAAAAAACGATGTGAAATTAAAGATTTGAGGGGATTAAATTTTTTTTTCCGTAGAATATGAAATGAGGAGTTGAAGAATTAATTTGGAATAAACTATTTATTTGTTTGAGGTAATGCATGATGATTTATAATTAAAGTTAATCGGTCAATTTTTTGAGATAATTTTATTGATAGATTTTAGTTGTATTATCATAAATTATTTATTAAAAAAATATTATTATTTATTCCGACAATAATTAATTGACCAAGTGATTGAGCGATATAAAATAATTGTGGGATAAGAAAATATGCATTAATTTTATAGTCTTTACAATAGTTGGGGTTATATTGAAAAACCGATGTGGGATAGAAGAGTTACAATTTTATAATAATAATGATAATATAGATATAATTAAAAAATAATATTATTTTCGTATTGTTATATGGATGTAAATTTAATATGTATATATATATATATATATAGAATATTTTAAAATATTGATAGATATTGATTTTGAAGATTTGATCTTGTTGAGATTTTATTTCTATGTTATATAATATATAGAATATAAATATGATAATTATTAATTTTATATTCAGAAAATTTGAGAATTTAAATAAATAGGAACGGAAAAATATGATGGGTGCCATATAAATTTTTTTTTTACGTAGAGTAGTTATAATAATAATAATAATAATAATAATAATAATAATAATAATAATAATAATAATAAATAGATAGATAGATAGATAGGTAGGTTGATATAGATACAATGGACAAATCAATCCGAATAAAATATAGAAACGTTATCCTAATATATCTACCACGACACACATTACACTCCCCGAACATAACATCACAATTTAGAAAAGAAGTGCAATTAATATATTCCACATTTAATATTTGGCTCGTCAATTGTGACGAATAGCAGTTGACGAAGAAGACTTAAACATCCCGACAAATGGGACGAAAGAAAAATGAGCTGTTGTGATTCTTCTAAATTTTTATTTTTATTTGAAAAGTTCTATATTTTATTTAGAGAATAATAAATAACTCATTTAATTAATATTTAATTAAATCTAGTTAGGATTCAATAAATTCAAATTAGAATAATTAAATGATAATAAAAATAATATATCTTAATTAAAATTACTAAATGTACTAACTAATCAAATATAAAAAATAAAAATAAAAATAAAAAAGACTTGACCGCACTTGTACGCAAGTTTGGTTTCAATAATGTCACTTTCATACGTGGAACATAATTTCTATTTTTGTCATTGCTTCAAATAAAAAATCTCATGCAGTGATATGCAAACTAATTGCATCTAACAGAGTCCTCTCCAATTACAAAGTCTACGATTGATTCTACTATATAAACAGTTCAATCCATCAAACTTCTGTAAAACCCAAACAAAGCAATTAAGCATACATACGTGGCAGAAAAAATAATGGAGAAATATTCTCTCATTGTGTTTGTTGTTTTAGCCTTACTAGTAAATAGCATTACGATCTGCTTGGGCGCAGCAAATTTGAATTCTACCACAGACAAACAAGCTCTTGTTTCCTTCAAAAACTCCATTACTTCCGACGTCTTGAGGACGAATTGGTCCGACGATGCACCAGTTTGTAATTGGATTGGTGTCACGTGCGGCATCAAGCACCACCGTGTCACTGCCCTCAATCTCTCGGGCTTCGACCTTGTTGGAACTATTGCTCCACATCTCGGAAACCTGACGTTTCTTACATATTTGGATATCAGTTCCAACAATTTCACGGGTGTCCTACCCTTTGAGCTCTCTCAACTGCGGCGTTTGAAGGTGATGAATGTGGGAGTAAATTCATTCACCGGAGAAATACCAACATGGATAGGCAACTTGTCTCAGCTCGAGCAACTATATCTGTACAACAACTCTTTCTCAGGTAGAATATATTCATGCGTCTTTGCTCAATAGTTCCAACCTCCGAATCTTAGAAATGAGTTTAAATTTATTATTGGGTGCAGGAATTATTCCAAAGGAGATTGGCAAGAGCTCGTCCCTCAAGGAAGTAAGTATAAGGTATAACCATTTGAGTGGGAATATTCCACAGGAGATTGGAAATATGTCTTCCCTCCAAATATTATACCTAAGCTATAATGAGTTGAGTGGGTCCATGCCACGCGGTATATTCAATGTGTCTTCCCTGAGAAAAATCAGACTTAGGAATAATAGGCTATCAGGCAAGCTCCCAATTGATATGTGCAACAATATGCCCAACATTAAATGGCTTTCTCTCTCCTATAATCAAATTGAAGGGCAAATTCCACCAAATATATGGAAATGCGGACACCTTGAAATCTTGTCATTATCATTCAACAATTTCAGTGGCAACATCCCGATTGAAATAGGGAGTTTGAGCATGCTTAGAGAGTTGTACCTAGGCTTCAACCAATTTCAAGGTACAAATTAAACATCTCTTCTTATTTTAATATGTGATTTTAAATCTCCAATCTGCATCTACAATTCACTATTTGTATCCGCTTTATTTCATTATTCACTCTCTCTACTCACTTTATTTCATTTTAATAACTCCACTAAACACACCTTCTACTCTTAATTATTTTTTTCCTTAATTCTCGTGCCTAAAAGAAAGCAAACAAGCCAAGTGAGACGAAAGGAGTAACTATGAAATATTATTCATACTCCCGTACGTGATGAACTCCTTCTCAAAACTCGTCCAATAGCACGACGTTCTAGACGTCGGCTTTCAACTATCAAGTACTAAACCAACAAGTTATCAATTCCTCGTTCTAGTTCTCGACTATCACTATAACTCGTATTATATTAGCTCGAAAGCTCATGACGTCAACTACAAAATTATACCTTAGTCCATCATAAACAATATTATAAAGTTAGAGTCCTTACTCGACTTCTCGATTATTACTTATGTCCACTCGTTCGTCTCTTACGAAATTCCAAAAGTTATCGGAATTCGTTCATTTTCTATGACATCAATCAACATCTAACATAGATCATTTTTATTCATATCATCACTCCATATCATTAACCATCTTCAACTTAGATCGAGTTTTCAGTCTCTTATACTTTCATTAATATTTTTAGAAAATTCCAATTAAATTCATAACATCAACTATTATCATTATAAACATTATTTCATCAACAAATCAACGACTAAATTAACTACATGAAAACCCCTAATTTCATCCTTAATTTCGGTTTTAATACATGGTTTAAGAGAGTGATTTTCTTCATTAATCAACATCATTTAACTCTTAATCATACTATTATAACATCAATTAATCAATTCAAGTCCAATTACACATTAAAAAGCAAATCTTATAAATGAGTTTAAATTTATTATTGGGTGCAGGGAATATTCCAAAGGAGATTGGCAAGAGCTCTTCTCTCAAGGAAGTAAATATAAGGTATAACCATTTGAGTGGGAATATTCCAAAGGAGATTGGAAATATTTCATCCCTCCAAATATTATACCTAAGCGATAATGAGTTGAGTGGGTCCATACCGCGCGGTATATTCAATGTGTCTTCCATGAGAGAAATCAGATTTGGGAATAATAATCTATCAGGTAGACTCCCAATTGATATATGCAACAATATGCCTAACATTAAAAGGCTTTCTCTCTCTAAGAATCAACTTCAAGGGCAAATTCCACCAAATATATGGAAATGCAGAAACCTGGATATCTTGTCATTATCCTACAACGATTTCAATGGAAACATCCCGATTGAAATTGGGAGTTTGAGCACGCTTAGAGAGTTGTACTTGGGCTACAACCATTTTCGAGGTACAAATTAAGCATCTCTTCTTATTATAGTATGTGATTTTAAAGCTCCAATCTGCATCTACAATTCACTATTTGTATCCACTTCATTTCACTATTCACTCTCTCTTCTCACTTTATTTCATTTTAATAACTCCACTAAACACACCTTCTACCCTTAATTATTTTTTCCAAAGCAACCTGAACGCTTCCACCAAATATCCAAAAATCAGTAAGTACAATCAACTTAATTAATTAATTAGTTGTATGATGAATTATCTTGATAGGAGTGGTTCTAGGGATGTCAATCGGTTAGCCCGTTCGCTTTTTGGGCTAGCCCAATCTTGTTCGGGTTATTTTCAGTTCGGTCCAATCGGGCTAAATTTTG
Source organism: Schizonepeta tenuifolia (assembly GCA_029490685.1). Lineage (NCBI taxonomy): Eukaryota > Viridiplantae > Streptophyta > Magnoliopsida > Lamiales > Lamiaceae > Schizonepeta > Schizonepeta tenuifolia. The sequence continues at coordinate 121,563,200 of CM055956.1, forward strand.
GTCGGCCTAAAAAATTTCAACCCTAACCCTAAACTTTCGGTTTTCGGGCAAGCGTAAATGCCTCCTTTTCTCCTGAAGTTGTCGGAATTATTTGCAATAAGATATTGGCTAAAATTGAAAAGGTCTTATCAATAAAATTTCCATTTGGTCACTACGTTTGCGAAAAAAATTAGCATATATTAATTTTATTCATTATTATAATTTTGTAACAAAAAGTAAATCATATTCGCTCATCCAACAAACTTGTTCTTCTATTCGATGCAAAAATATGTGTCGTTCCAATGCCAATTTATACAATTAATAGATAACTTGGGTGAAGTTAGAGTTTCACATATTTTCAATTAATTCGTTATCTATCGATATTACCTTTTGAATCAAAATTTTTTTTTGTATTAAATGTTGGAGAAGAAAATAGAGAAGTTAACATATTCTATATAAAAAAAAACAAAATATATATATACGAGTTCGGTTAGTCGGGCCAATCCATGTGTTTTTCTGGCTAGGCTTATCGAGCTCGGACTATTTTCAATTCAAGTCAATCGAGCTAAAATAATTTTGGGCTAGAAATTTTCGGCCCTAACTGCCTTTTTTTTTTCGGTTTACTCAGGCTAGTTCATCGGTTCCAGTCTGTATTGATAGTATCTATTTATATTAATTTTTTACATACAAATTAAACATCTCTTCTTATTTCAATATGTGATTTTGAAGCTCCAACCATTTTCGAGCTGATTATTGAGTAAAGAAATTTATTAAAATAAGAAGTACTATTAATTACATAATTAAAATATGAATATATTTTCATGTCGCTTTTTATAATTTTCAAATTAAATAAATTATGGATCAAAACTATTCAAAGGCCTAAATTATAGTGCACGATTTTTTAGAACAAATTATAGTACATAACTAAATAAGTAAATAAAATAAACAAAAAGAGTTTGAAAACAAAATTACACATGATGTTTCAGTATTCAGATAAAAGGAAATAAAAAGAAGAAGAAGTTGAATTAATATTTGTTGTACTTGGGCAACAACCATTTTCGAGGTACAAATTAAGCCTCTCTTCTTATTTGAATATGTGATTTTGAAGCTCCAATCTGCATCTATATGTTTTGAGAAAAATCGTTTTCATAGTGGCTCGCAGAAGTAACATCTATCAATACTATTAGACAAACACATTTTAAGGGTAAATTATAAGAAGAGATACTTAATTTGTATTCTTGATTTGAGAAATACTATTTATTCTTGATTCTTATTTCAATATGTGATATTAAAAAAGCTCCAATCTGCATCTACATTCTACATGTATATGATGCATATGGTATACTGACAATGTTTTATACGCCATAAATCTTCTCTAGCAATGTTTATGCATGCATTTGCAAAGCCTTTAGTATTAATTAAGTGTGAAATATTATTCAATTCTTGCAGCTTTAAATCAACTTAATTAATTAATTAGTTGTATAATTAATTCATTATATATATATATATATATATATATATATATATAGGGTAGGGATCTGGTGAAAATGAATTTTATATGAGAACGTGAGAATGATATATTTTAATGCATTTTTATCATATTCGTAATGCATATATTGCAGAAATGTAATGCATACACATTCTAATGCATAAACGGCAGAAACCTAATGCATAAACATTGTAATGCATAAATTACTACAATATAATGCATTGTTAAATCTGAGTCATTGATCAACAAAAATCAAGGATCCAGATTTATTCTCATTTCTCACCTAAGATAGCATTCTCACATGATCCTCTTCCTATATATATATATATATATATATATATATATATATATATATATACCTAAGATAGCATTCTCACATGATCCTTTTCCTATATATATATATTACAATTAATTATTTTCAGGAGGAATTCCGGCAGAAATAGGGAATCTGTCAAGACTAGAGACATTAAACATTGACAGCGCATCTCTAAGTGGAAAAATTCCATCTTCAATCTTCAACATCACTTCCTTAAGAGTGTTGAGCTTCTCCAGCAATAGTTTGTCAGGAACTATCCCAACTCTCCACCTTCTACCACAACTTGAGGAGTTTTATCTCAATTTAAATAATTTGACAGGTATGTCATTAATCTCATTCTTTATCAGTACTATCAACATTTTTCCAATAACAGTTTGACACATCAGGTAAATTAATCCAGACTCCACTATCTACAACTATATATATCTCTCTAACTAACAAGTTTGCAAAATCTGTATGACTACTTAAAATGTCTTATATATCGACACACTTGTGATGAATTGGGCAAGCACTTTTCTGTACGACTTATATATATATATACACTAAATATTTGACTATCAGGTTGGTTCCAAAGTGACATGTGCAATAATGTGCCCAACATCAAAATGCTTTATCTTTCTAAAAATCAACTTGAAGGGCAGATTCCGCCAAATATATGGAAATGCGGACACCTTGAGATCTTGTCATTATCCTTCAACAATTTCACTGGCAACATCCCGATTGAAATGGGGAGTTTGAGCATGCTTAGAGAGTTGTACTTGGGCTACAACCATTTTCGAGGTACAAATTAAGCATCTCTTCTTATTCCAGTATGTGATTTTAAAGCTCCAATCTGCATCTACAATCCTACATATGTATTCCTTATGAATAAGCAATAACTATCACATATCTATGCATTTAAATTAACATCGCAAATTACTAATATTTGTGATTATTGAACAAAGAAATTTCCAAATGCAATTATGCAATACATAATTAGTAAATAAGCAATAACTACACTTCTACAAAAACGCTCATTAACTACGGTTTTTACCCGTAGTCTATGTGAATAAAGAACCGTAGAGATTGGTACTGTAGTCTATGCTCATTGGAAAATGCTACGGTTTGAAACCGTAGTCTTAAGTACCAAAGACTACAGGTATTCCCCGTAGTCTTAGTTATACCAACTACTGCAAAATGATGTCAATGACTACGGTTTCTTTGTTTCAAACTTGTTATCCCAATTGTAGTGTTATGATTTTAAAGACTACGGTTTCTTTTCAATTAACTGTAGTTATTGTTATACAATTATTATACAACAAATTATTTAATTTAATTATTTTCTACTATTATTTCTGTAAATTCCTGTATTTAAATTAAATTACAATAAATATTCCAATACAAATGAGCAATAAAATATTCATAATCATACAATCAAATAATATTATCCAAAATATAAGTAGAGGACAATCTCGATTGAAAAATACCGAATGTAATGTTTCGGTCCTACTTATATATATCTTCTATAATCCTTGATCATCATGGATTTCCACCATTGGCCAAAGCTCGGACCTCCGACATCTTCCACTGACAAAACATCTACAACATATTTTACCATTCCACAATCCATTAAATTATATTGCCAAAAGTTATCAAACTTGAAGTCATGACTACAATAATTTTAACTATCAAATGGTCCATCAAGTAAGGTAGAAACAAAAGAGAAAGAAACAATTTACACATAAGAAAAAAGAAAAAGTAAAAATGGAAGATGCACAATCAGAAAGTAGCAGCAAAACATTAACCATCCAATAGCAGCTTTCAAGAAAGAGATATTCAGAAAACCACATAGACCATCCTATGACCTGCTCAGACAGAAAATAAATTGTATTTCTTGGCCAGGATTTGTTGCGTACACCAAAAAAAGGTAGAATTAGGAAAAAAGGCAAGCAGAAAATAAATAAATACGAACACACTAATTAACTTTTAATAGAGACAACAAGAAATATGTTTATAGTTATACTAGTACATTGACCCGCTTGATTCGTGTTAATATTCGAACTTAAATGAAACGGTAAAAAGTACATAGCATTCACTACATTTATATAAATGTAATCCTCTCAACGTATAAAGTTGAATACAAATTTATTCACTAAATGTTGAAATTAAGTGCTCAGAAAAGGATAATGTTTAAGTTTCAGTATATATCAACATTTTAAGTCGCAATATATATCAACAACAATGGTAACATCTTCAAAAAAAAATAAAAATAGCAACAATAGTAGAATAATTCCCAAATTTTCCTAAAACTCATAATATTCATTATCAGTTTTGTAATGTGAAGAAACTACGATAAAGAATCAACTTCCCCCACCAGAAAGTTCATTGATTATTCTCCTTGAACACATAAGCACACTATCACATACTTTCCATTTGTTTGTATCTCTCACTTGCTTAGGGACAAACTGAAAGGTATGCAATATGGTGGTTCATCCTATATATCTAAGAGAAATTATAATTTACAATTGAAGGGCTTACATGGATTCGAAAACGGATATGTAAATTGGAAGTACGTGTGCAAACCTGGATTTATTATTGTTCACTTATGCTAATAGTGAAGAACTTATTATACAGAATTGAATTGTAGCTTCATAAAAGAAACAGAGAAAAAAATCTTAGTCCCAAAACGGTATAAAAGTTATCCATCATTTTTGAACACTTTTATTTCTTAATAATTTTAGTACTCCCTCAATGAAAAAAATTAACTTTTTCAGCCACTTTATAAAATTTCATGAACATCTAATGCATAATCTAAAAACAATTTCAAGAGTTGCTATGTCTACTTGCCAACTAACATCTAATGCATAATCTAAAAACAATTTCACAGGTATACTATACATATGTGATCCTTTTGTTTCTTTGTTTTATTATGAATTGAATTGAATATTATTTGTCTGTATGCGGCAGGTGAATTACCACAAGAGATTGGCACTCTACCATACCTCGACTATTTCTCTGTGTTCAACAATTCCTTATCTGGCTCCATCCCTCTTTCCATTTTCAACATTTCAACCCTGAACACATTAGCTCTTTCATTCAATGAGTTTTCAGGTAGTCTTCCTTCTGACTTGGGGCATTCACTTTTCAATCTTGAAGAGCTTTATTTGGGTCATAACAAACTGAATGGCCCAATTCCAACCTCTATCACCAATGCTTCTAAACTTACCATATTGGACCTGCAAAACAACTCCTTCACCGGCTCCATACCAGGCTTTGGTAATTTGAGACTCCTAGAGGTACTTCGCATTTGGGGAAACAATTTGAGTGGAGCGGATTCCCCAACCCAGGAGTTAACATTTCTCTCTTCTTTAACTAATTGTCGATATTTGACGGACTTGAGAGTATCATATAATCCACTAAATGGTATCCTACCCTCTTCCATTGGGAATTTATCCTCTTCTCTTGAGTATTTTGATGCATCAAACAGCAGTATCATGGGTCTCATTCCCTCTGAAATTGGAAACTCAAGCAGTTTGATAGATTTATATTTGTATGGGAATCAGCTGAGTGGGCACATTCCACCAACAATTGGGAAACTGAAGAAACTTCAAAGACTAGATTTTAGTGACAATCAATTGGTTGGTTCTATCCCCATTGATATTTGCGGAATGAATAATTTGGGGGTATTGAGCATTTCTACCAACATGCTCGTAGGTTCAATTCCTGATTGTTTGGGTGATGTTAAATCCTTGAGAGAGATCTACCTATACTCCAATCAATTGAATTCCACCATCCCTCCCAACTTCTGGTCTCTCAAGGACCTTCTTTATTTGAACTTGTCATCAAATTCTTTCACCGGACAACTCTCATCTCAGATTGGGAATTTAAAGACAATCAGCTCCCTTGACTTGTCCTTTAATCACTTCTCTGGTGATATTCCAATCTTAATTGATGGTTGTCAATCATTAGAAACACTGAGCTTGTCAAATAACTTTTTTAATGGATCCATTCCGAAATCCCTGGGAAATGTCAGAGGTTTGACAACATTAGATTTATCTTGCAATAATCTTTCCGGATCCATACCCATGTCCTTGGAAGATCTCAAGTTTCTTGAGCTTTTAAATGTTTCCAACAACAAATTGGAGGGAGAAATTCCAAATGGGGGTCATTTTCACAACTTCACTGCCCAATCATTTTCCCACAACTTAGCTCTCTGTGGTTGGATAGGATTTGAAGTTCCACCTTGCTCAAAAGATGATGATGGTGGATCAAGGAAGGTTGTCCGGTTAATAAAGTATACAGCTCCAACATTGATCATACTAGTCATTGCGCTAATTGTCATACTCGTCTTGATAAGGAGACGGAAACAGAAAAAAGTTGCAATTCCCAGTGATATGATTGAGTGGAGACGAATCTCTTACATCGAACTGGAACGAGGAACAAGTTGTTTTAGTGAGAGCAACCTACTTGGAAAGGGGAGTTTTGGTTCTGTATTCGAAGCAACACTTTCTAATGGGTTGAAAGTTGCTATAAAAGTGTTCAACCAGCAACTACAAAGAGCAGCAAGGAGCTTTCACACTGAAACTGAAATATTGAGTCAGATCCGACACAGAAACTTAGTTCGAATTGTCGGATTTTGTAGCAACACAGAATTTAAAGCTCTGATTCTCACATTCATGCCAAATGGGAGCTTGGACAAATTGTTATATTCCAGTAACTATTGTTTAGATCTCATTCAGAGACTAAAAATAGCAATAGATGTTGCAGCAGCATTGGAATATCTACACCATGCTTATAATACATTCCCGGTTGTTCATTGTGATGTAAAGCCAAGCAATGTGTTGCTCGATGAAGACATGGTTGCTCATCTTGCTGATTTTGGTATTGCAAAGCTTTTCGAGAAAGGAGAAACTTTCATCCAAACTCAAACATTGGCGACAATCGGTTATGCAGCACCAGGTGATGATGCATTTTACTACATTAATTCCTTCTTCAATTTTATCATATTATTTTGCTAATTAATGTTTTTATCTAATCCTGAGAAATTAAATGATGAGTGAATGCAATCAGAGTACGGAATGGAAGGGAAAGTGTCGACGAATGGCGATGTGTACAGCTTCGGGATAATGATGCTGGAGATATTTACAGGGAAGAAGCCAACGGATGATATGTTCGGTGAAGAAATGAGCATAAGAGAGTGGGTAAGTGAAGCATTACAACAAAATACAGTAACTCAAATTGTGCCACTTACTCTGTTATCAAGGGAAGATGAACATTTCTGTGCAAAGGAGCAATGCGTGTTGTCAATATTTGAGTTGGCAATAAAGTGTTTAGCAATTTCAGCTCATGAAAGAATAAACATGATTGAAGCAGCGGCAACTCTGCAGAAGATCAAAGCAGCATTTGTAGCAGCTATAGAAAGGAGGCATGGTCGTCGTAATCCAAGATATGATTAAATTTTTTGTGGATGTAATATGATTATCACAAACCAAAAACACCTTTGTTATTATTACAAGGAAGAAAATTGGGCTGAATATAACTAACCATTGGAATCATCAAGTGGCTAAACTCTGTGATGCCCGTACAGAATTGAGTTTACGAATTTCAACAAACAGTTTTTGGGGAAATACGGCGAATGCTAATGTCTTCTTCAAGATCAATCCCCTTGTTAAAACTTAGCATGTTTGGTTTCAACGATGGATTAGATAAGATTGATAAATAGGTTAGTATAATATTTGGATTAGTCATCATATGGTTGTATATTGATTATCATTTTAATTATCCTAGGATAAATAGAGATAGAGGCACCACAGAGTTGGAGAGAGAGAGGGAGGGATATAAGAGTTTCAATATTCATGTTGAAAATGGGGGAAATTTGAGGGTAAAGTTGGAAATTTACAAATGATTTGGATGAGTAATTAATAATCAGCGAAGGATAATTTATCGCTCACATGATTGATATGAACACAGGCCTAGTTATCCATCACGGACCTAATCATGCAAACCAAATATATGATTATACATGATTATTTATCAATCGCTCCAATCACTCAAACCAAACGCACCCAAAGGACAATTAGTCTAAGCTGACACGATTTAAATTTTTTTTTCCCAACTTTTCCACACATATTTTCTAATATTTCTAATAATCGATACAACAGTGAATTTAGTATGCCAACCTTTACAAAAAATATATTTATGTAGAGGGTTTTTTAGAACCATGGGCACGAAGACAATTCTCTAAGATTTACTATATTAATGGGCTGCTAAACTAATTGAAAGCCCACATTTGGGAAATTTAGGGAGACGTGAAATTATTCGGGCTAATGAGATAGGCCAATGGCCCAATTTATGAATGAAGTAGTAAAAAAGAAGTCTTGAAATATTAAGTTTTGTTTTAAAGAACGTATTTCTTAATCCCTCCGATTAGCTGTCTCAACTTAGTATGTCTCAATTTAGTATGGTGTTCACCTTTTAAAATATGTATTTTAATTTTTTACCCTTAAATGTTCAATATATTTACTGCTATAGAGTTGGTGCATCCACTAAGAAATTAACAACACATTCTAAATGGGTCCTTCCTCTGTTTAAAATATCTTTACCAAATATTTATCTACTTTTCCTTAAAACCTGTATACGGCCCCCGCATCATACTAAGTGGGAACGGAAGGAGTATTATATCTTCAACTTCTAGAGGATTTTCTTTTCCTTTTTCAAGAGATGCTTTGCTACAAATTATATTCATGCATTCATGGAGCTAAAAAACAGAATAAAAACGTAATCCATTAGAGGAATACACTAATTTGCGGATGATACGCTTAGAAAATGTCAGTTTAATTTGAACTTTCAAATTCATTTGCACCACTCATATTTGCGGTCTCTCGTTTGATGTTTGCTGATGATAATATTCTTAATGTAGAGAGAGAGAGATGAGAATGGACTATAATTCAATTTTATTTAATAGATCATTCCTTTGTCTTCTTCTTCGTAAGAAATTTCTTACCCATCACAATATTTGCTTCTCAATTTGAAGTCTGGACTTGTTTATATTTTGTTTTTCTTATTATTTTTTTATATAATATGATATTATGATTACTTGTTTTTATTTTGTTTTTCTTATTATTTGTTTATATAATACTCCCTCTGTCCCGTTCCATTTGTCCCATTTTGCCATTTTTTGTGTCATGTTCAACTTGTCTCATTTCCTTTTAAGTAAATAATTAAGAAATCACTTTATTCATTTTATATCACTTCAAAACCACTTTATATCAATTTATGTAACTTCAGAAACATTTTATATCACTTTATCAATTAAAAAATACTTTATATCACTATACTAAACACACCATTTATCATATAATACTTTTGTTCTTAATCTCTGTGCCGATCCCAAATGGGACAAATTCAACGGGACGGGGGAGTATGATATTATGGTTTTCAAATTTCAATTTCAATTTCAAACTGCCTCTTCATTAGCTAAGGTGTATATCAATTTTGACGACATCTTTAAGGGCTTCTGGCGGCAACATGCTTGGTCCCGCTTATGGGTCAAATCACTACGTTCTAAGAAGAAATATTTAAGTATCAATCTCATCGATCTCATACCAAATCCCATCAATCGAATCACTTTTTCGAGAAATACGAGACATCTAAGTCATACAAGTAAAGAGATCTATTCATTGATAAGAAAAAGAAAAAACGTGAATGGGGGTTGGATTGATGATAAAATAGAATCCTGGGTCGCGAACAGTGGTTCGATTGATGATGAAGAAAGAGAATTCTTGGTTCAGTTCTCCGCCTTAACGATAGAAAAAAGGATTGATCAAATTCTATTGAGTCTGACTCATAGTGATCATTTATCAAAGAATGACTCTGGTTATCAAATGATTGAACAACTGGGAGCAATTTACTTACGATACTTAGTTGACATTCATAAAAAGTATCTATTGAATTATGAGTTCAATACATCCTCTTTAGCAGAAAGACGGGTATTCCTTGCTCATTATCAGACAATCACTTATTCACAAACTTCGTGTGGGACTAATACTTTGCATTTCCCATCTCATGGAAAACCCTTTTCGCTCCGCTTAGCCTTATCCCACTTTGTATACTTGTTTTTTATTTTCCTTCTTTTTATGCGAAATTTATTGTATGTAGGAACAAGAGTTTCATGAAATTCGCTAACTTTCAAAATATAAGTAATGTAGAAAATTATTTATTTTTATAAAAATTATTTGAGTTATTCAAAATATTTTGTCCCCCCCCCCTACGTCCTCGGGCCTGGCTCCGCCACTGCGCGCATATGTTAGTGAATGTACAAGATTGAAAGAGATTCTCATTGCATATGAAAGAGTATCTGGACAAGCTATAAACTATCAAAAATCTGGCATATTTTTTAGTACTAACATTCAGACGAGTACTCGGAACGAAATTTTAGCAATCTTGGGGGTTTGGAATCCTTTGAAACGGGAAGATATATGGGTGCACCGTCTTTAATTGGGAGAAATAAAAAGGCCAATTTTAGTTTTCTCCGGGATAGATTATGGAGCAGATTGCAAAGTTGGCGAGGAAAGAAAATATCAAAAGCTGGTAAAGAAGTTTTGATAAAAGTTGTTGCTCAATTGATCCCGGCGTACTATATGACAACGTTCCTTATTCCCATTAGTTTGACGGAGGAGCTGGAGAGAATGATGAACTCGTTTTGGTGGGGAAATAAGGCGGATGGAGCTCGGGGCATCAACTGGATGCATTGGGAACGACAATGTACGAGGAAAGATCTTGGAGGGATAGGTTTTCGTAGTCTCCATCTTTTCAACTTGGAAATGCTTGGGAAAATAGGTTGCCGCCTCTTGACCGACCCAAATACTTTAGTATGCAGGATTCTTAAAGCAAAATATTTTCCAGATAGGGAGTTTCTAAATGCCGTGGTGGGGCACAATCCAAGTTTCACTTGGAGGAGCATTGTTCGACTCAAAATATTTTTCGAAGTGGTTTAAGATGGAGATAGGGGGAGGACACGTGGTGCGAGTTTTCCAAGACCCGTGGTTGCGGAGGGATACAATGTGCTATATTACCTTGGACCATTCTGTTGAGCTTCACAATATGAGAGTTAATGAGTTGATGATTCCAGGAACTCGGATATGGGATGCAGAGCTTATTTTAGTCTTATTTAGTGAGAAAGAGGCAAAGGAAATTTTATCTATTCCGTTAAACCAACCTAATTTGGCGGATAAGATAATATGACACTATGATAGAAAATGAGGGTATTTTGTTCATACCGCTTATCATCTTGCATGCAACATGACCATAAATAGCAACTTTGCCGTCCAAGGGAATTGGAGAAGATTTGGAAGCTTCAGGTCCCTCACAAAGTTCAGAATTTCTTATGGAGAGCAGCACACAATTGTTTGCCTACGAAACAAAATTTGATGAGTAAGAAAATTCAACTAAATGGGGAATGTGGACGTTGCAAGGGTGATTTTGAGACCGTGTGGCATTTGTTTGTGGCATGTCGGTTTGCAGAGGGATGTTGGGATGCTTATAATCTTAGCCAAGTGCTTCGTAGTGGTGTTGAAAATAACGACTCCTTCAAGGATTTTCTGTTCTTCATCTTTAATCACCATGATGTTGAGACTTCAGCTAGAGTAGGGATGCTAATTTGGCAAGTCTGGAAATGTCGAAATGATGTTGTGTGGAATAACAAACTTATTTCTCCACAACAGGCTTACGTGGAAGCTGAATTGAGCAGGAAAGAATGGTTGTCAGCACAAACTTATTTCTCCACAACAGGCTTAGGTGGCGATTGTTTCTAATCGGAGCGGAGGCCAAAGAAAATGCAACGGGTGGCACAACTTACCAAATGGCTGGTATAAATGCGCTGTTGATGCTGCATTTTTTGCAAGCTTGAATGCGACGGGAGCCGGAATGATTGTTTGGGATGCCCATGGAAATTTCATCGCAGTGAGAGCGATCTGTTTTCCTAGCTGCATGAGAGTGGACGAAGGAGAAGCAATGGGCTTGAGTGAAGATTTGTCATGGATTAAGCAAAGATGATTGAGGAAGGTGGAATTTGTGACTAACAGCAAAATTGTTTATGATGCCATCAATGCTCGTGTGGTTGATTATTCAGAGTTGGGAACTGTGGTATCTTTTTGTCGTCAAATTTTGGATTCTAGTCGTGATTTTTGCATAAGACATGTTAGTCGAGGGGCCATTACGGTGGCTCATAGATTAGCTAGAATTTCTAAAGATTTTCCGTTTGCATATGTTTGAGATGAACCACCGAATGTTGTGGAGGGTCATCTTCATAGTCCATATGTTTGCTTGTAATTTATCAATATAAGTTTCTTTCAAAAAAAAAAAATTAATTAAATCTTTTAGAAGGGCTCATATAAAAATATATCTTATTCTTATCCCAACTCCTATCTCTTATCTCTCGTTTTTTCCTTTGCAAGCCCAAACTTAAATTCAAGCCCAAAAAGTAGTTCATACTTTATTTTCTAGGAAAGCCGGAATTAGCGGAAAATGGGCTTGAAAAATTTCTATGCCCAATAAACAAATTTGAAAAGAATAATTTTAAATATAATCCTCAAATCTATCATTATAGCTCCCTAATTAAGATATAATAAAAATATTAATAAATATACTATTGTACCCTCATAATCCCTAACTTAAGTTCTACTTAACTAAATACCAACTCAAAATTTTATTCCACTCCATAGCCGCCGGCAACACCAATTTCTCTCATCGTCTACCTTAAAACAAATTATCTATCTCAACATAATAGAATAAAATCTCCCCCAATCTCTCTTCCTTCAAAATTGTCATAGAAATTGAAAGTAATATGAAGAGAAACAATTTCAAGCTACGTGCACTATTTTAATTCTAGATTTTATGTTGGGCATTAATCGCCTAACTAATTACGTACAACAATTAATAAGAGTATGTGAACTTGATTAATTGTGATGCCATGTATTTTTTAATTGAATGAAAGTTGAAAAGCCTCCGTCTTAGTTAGAAATCATCCGTTCATCCACTGCTATTTTTTGTATGTTCTGGAATGAGAGAGATGATCAGTTGCGACATAAATTGAGGATTTGAACTATTGGCAATGCATATAAATTAGAAAAGAAAAGTTTTCCATTTCAACATAAATGTGAAGAAGAAATAATACAACATTCCCATATTATTGTGAGCTTTCATAGTGCAAATGTGAGCTTTCATATTATTGAATTTTCCACAAGGTGAACATAGCCATATATGACAATTAATGTCATCCAACACTAGTTTCAGTGATAAAACCTATTTCAACATAAGGTGAACCAGGAGGTGGTGGCGGTCGAAGAAGAGGAGTGGGAGATAGAAGAGGGGTCAGAGTAGTGTGCGTGTGTTAATCTAGTGATAGAGTGGTTAATGTTCGGGCCAAAGGTCACGGGTTTGAATTCACCGTCACGCAACTTTTAAATAATGTTGTTCAAAAAATTAAAGAAGAGGGGTGAGAGAGAGAGAGTTGGGAGGAGAGAGAAAATTGGGTTTTTTTTCAATATATTTTTTTAATTTAATTAGAAATTTTAGTTTAGCATATAAGATATATTGTACCTTTTTTTATTTTTTTATAAAACGATGTTGTATTATAAATTCCTACATCCAGCTTGTCAAATCCGACTTCGACAAAACCGAGGAATGGAAAAAAAAAAAGCAGATGTTATGTATATTGAGACAAAAAATAAAAAAGTTTCGTGTGCAGCAATATCAAAATTTGTGAAAATGTTTTGAATTGTACAAGTTTCTAAAACTTCAGATTTTGGCAATAATATATGAATTAGAATTCCATTATATATTGTGTTACTATATGGAGTATGTTTACATTTTATAATAAATATTATACTATCATTAAAATAATAAATGTAAAAGTAGGACATGACATGAGTCAGGATACACATTTAATTGCGAGATAGATAATCTCATCCCGATTAAATATCGCCCACGTCAAGTTATATATATCCTCTATATAACGAAATATATATTTCCCATTGATTTAATTCCCATAATAGCCCTGAGATTGCAAGAAAAGTAAATATATATTCTACATGCGTGCTACCATCTTGGATGATGGATAAGCTTGGTTTCGAAAGATCTAAAGGGGTAAAAATGGTATTCCGCATGGCTTTCATGGTTGTGCACCATTTAAGGATTCCTTCGATTTTGCAGTAGTTTCGTCAATGTCCGAAGCTGCATGGCCTTCTGATATTTTCATGTCAACCACAGGCAAATCAAGGCATTTGTTTGAAGAAGAAGATGATCTCTCTTTGCTTTTACCCCAAACCACAGAGTAAAGCCCAACAACTATGATTGCTGCTCCAATCAAGCTTCAAATCCCATGCAGCAAAATGCTTATGAGCTCAAAATTGAACCAACATGGTAATAATGATTATACATGTAAATGTGTACACATATTAAGGAGAAACATCACATAAAAAGTTTTGTTTTTTTGAATTAACCAGGAATCAATCTGGAGTGTTAATCTTTGTATACCTTCCAAGATGAACTTGCTCAGAGAGAACAATTGCTCCGAGGATGGCGGTGATGATCATGCTTAGAGGACTGAATGCAGTCACAAACACCGGTCCTCTTGCCTTGTTCACTACACTCTGCATGTAGTATGCGATCCCCGAGCACACGATCCCCTGCCATGCATGCATAAACATTCGAATTATATGATAGGTGCTAGTGAAATTCGAACTATAATAATTGTGGCTCGTTCGAATGATATTGTTAGTGAGCATTATATTATTGTATACATATATTGTGTGGCATTTTTATTATGTTTGTAATGCCGAACTCGTTAATTTTGCCCAATCAAGCTTTTCAATTGACCCTAGGCCATAGGTAAATCCTTTTGGATTCACAGTGGCCCATTGGGCCGGGCCAGACTTGTTTTGACAATTCTATATTTGAAGTGTCAAAACAAGCCCAATTTGACCCGATTTTGGTTCAGACCAGGCCATAACACATTTGACCCAATAGGAGTTCGAGCCAGTGGGTTTCGGCCCAGAAAAGTATGCCTTGGCTTTGACTTGATTCACCCAAATTTCTTTTATCTGGCTTGATTGGCTCGGGTTGGGCCAACTTGTGCGATGACTTCAATCTGGCTCGGGTACATGCAATGTTTATGCGATTGCATATGAGTACTCACCGAGTAGGCTGCAGCAAGAAGCCTAGAATCAAAGCCAATAGCCCAAGCACTCTTACGACGTTCCATTATTACAGCCACAATTCCACTCTCCAAAACTCCCATCACACAAACTAAACTTGATAACGACAGCTCTGCTGGATATTCCTCTAACGTTTTGTTCTGTCCCAAAAAAAAAATATAAAAGAAAAAAAATAAATTATTATTTTAATTAATTAAAAAAACAAAAAAAAATGCAAAAACAATTTAATAATTTGGCTATAAAAAGACTTACTTGTACGATAAAGAAGGCAGACCAGCCGACTATACAAGAAATCAGCATAATTGTGCCGGTGACCCAGTGCTGATCGGTGGCAGCGGCCGCCGCCGCTGATTTGTGGGCGCCGCCGCCGTGAGAGTACCACAAAATGTCGACGACGGGGCCTTTGTACAACGTCATCAACATTGCTCCCATCACTGTGATTAATGTGCCTATCACCTTAGCTAAACTGTACATTTTTTTAAGGTTGACTTTCTCCAACCTGATCATAAATAAATTGATTATTAATTTTGGTAATTTGTCACTAAATAAGTAAAATTACGTATGATTTAATTAAATAATTAATTAATTACCTGAAAATAACAGCCATAATGAAGGTAATTGCAGGCAAAACATTAACGGTGGCTGATGCAAATGTTGCAGATGTATATTGCATTCCCACATAATATAAATTCTGGTCCACCACAGGCCTAATTATTTGTATATTTATTAGAATATTTAGGAGAATTAATTATAATCATTACACAATAAACAAAAATGATTAGGGAAATGAATCAAGTATAAGTAAATACGAGTTTAATTTAGGGACATTACTCTAGGAAAGCAAGCAACATTATCTTGAGAAATAACGATTTCGTCATTTTAGGCCTTATTTTCCTGAAGAAAAAAAAAAAGTTAGATATTAAGACATAAAATAACAATTAAATAGCGAAACTATGAAATATGGTGTAATTAAGAATATTTATAGAAAGACGAAAAAGACCTTACTTTTCAAGAAAATAAGCGAAGGGACAGAAAACGAGGGAAGCAACAACATGACGATAGACTACCAAAATCCAATGACTAAATCCTCCTTTCAACGAAACAAGGGTAATTATGTACATTCCTGCATACCCAAATTGAAGCGCAATCATAGCCAAATATGGCTTCATTTTATTGAAAGATTCAATCAGAGACCCTAAATTCGCCATCTCTCTCTCTTGATTACTTGTTTAATTTTATTTTTCTTTCTAAGATGGAATAACAAAATGAAGGGTTTGTGGCCTTTTATACACAAAAAAGAGGTAGAGAATAGAAGAATATGAACTTAAACCTATGTGTGTGAAATTTTATTGAATATATAACACCTAGGAATGTCACTAACTTTTTGATCATCTCAAAGATTCCTTATCCACCAGCTAAAGATACCACCCAAAATCTCGAACAACAAGAATCTTTGCTACAATAATAAGTTGGAAAAAAATTACAAAAACTAAATGATAATGCAAAATAAAGCCAAATAATAAATTAATTATAGGTTTTGATTATTGAGGTTTAGTGCTCTTTGATTGAGTAATGTAAGCTTGTTAATTGGTTATTTGAGTGTGTGGATGATGAATGGACACTATATTTGTCTTTTTAATTATTTGTTTATTAATCGATCATTCATGGTATGTATAATTGTTTTGGGTGATGTTTGGTTTCATATAAATTTTGTGACAGTGTACATGCATTTTATTTCTAATTATTGACCTAAATTAACGGATAAAGAGAGGAGTGATTAAATTACGTAGTTTATTTCGAGTCTACTTAATTTAATCGCCTTTTTTTTCATAAAGGCTAGCCAAGCCTAGCTAGGTCTTAATCCAGTTAACATTTTTCATTTGATGTCTTTCATTTGCACCATGTCTCAATTTGAGAGATCTTAGACGATATTATTTGTCAAGTTTATTGTGTTGTAAACGTCCTTTATTGTAAAAGAATATATTGTCAAGTAAATATTAGATGATATAAATATATTGATTTAACGGCCAGGTCAAAAAAAGAAAATTAAATAATTAAGAAGTATTTTTTGTGATAAAAGTTACTCCATTAACGGGATAGGAAAAACGAACTCTTCAGATCAAATGGTGAATAACGCATCAAGAAGAAAGTAGGAATTTGATTTTCTATTTTAATTTGCCCGATCAACTAATTTCTGTTGCGTGGAGGAAGACTATTTTATCTATATATATATATGCTTTATGCCCCTATTTGAAAAGGGATCTAGAGAAAAGTTTATAGTTTTAATAACTGATGCACCAAATAAAAATTTCAAAAGCAAAGAACCTTTCTTTTAAGTGACCCTCATTAAAATGTCCTTCCTACGTCTTACCCATCTTGGCTTGATTCTTTTTAATTGACATGGTATTAAAAAAAGAATAGAATTAGGTATAATAAAATGCTATAAATTATATTTTTTCTGTGACTTTACATTCATGCAGAATTAATTATGGCCTAAGTAAACCCTAATTTGTCCAAAAAAATAAATATGTCAAAATGGGTGGGGTGATCCAAAAAGAAACATAGGCCAAGATGAGTCAGACGTGGAGGAAGTAATACATACAGATAGTATTTTTTTTCTTTTTTTTTTGAAGGAATAATATTATTTTTAATCGCAGTACTATATACTCTCTTCGTCCACGAAGAAGTTACCAATTTCATTTTGGCAGCATTTAATAATTTTGGTGGAGTGTAGTGTGAGTGGAGTAAGGGCCCCACTTACTATATAGTTTTTAATTGCATTTAAAGGGTTTAAATAATGGTTTGTGTGAAGTGAGTGAAATAGAGGTCCCACTTGAATTGAGTGGAGGATTAAAATAAAATAAATTGTGTGGGCCAACAATGACAAATGAGTGAACAAGTGATAAAGTGGAGGGTAAATGTTAGGAAAAAACTTACCAAATATAGAACTGGTAACTTTTTCGTGGACAGACGAAAATGACAAAACTGGTAACTTCTTAGTGGACGGAGGGAGTATATAGTTTTGTAGTGTGTTGCATGTATAGACACAATCTATAGTTTTAGTCACTCCGAAGTCTGAAGTTTGAAGACTTCATACGTTTTACCTTTTTATTGTTTCTTGTTATTGTTTTAGTATATACATATCATGCGCAATTTATTTCTTGCACAATTGTGTTTAAAGATCCAATTACTGATGTGCACCTATTGAATATTGAACCCAAATAAAGGTTACATAGAATAAAACCCATGTTCCTCACAAACTTTAAAATTTTATGTATATATTTTTTATTCTGACGATTCTGACCTTAGATTAGATTTATGTAAAGAGGTTATGACTGCTTAAGTTTCATATGTAAGCACTGTGTGTGGATGTAGAATAATGGAATATAGTGTCCTATTAATACTCAGATTTTTATTTCATTTTTTCAAACAATTAAATTGGTGCCCGTGATCACTACTTTCACTAGCAATTTATACCGCACTTTATCGGGTCAAATGTAGCATAAGTAACGAGTGTCGATTCCACGAGGACTATAAAACGAGTTTCTAATGGAAATGAGGTTCATGCGCATTCCTACTATTCAAGCTCTTCGAATAAGGGGATTTTGGATTCATACAACTATTAAACAAGCAATTACGGCTAAACAAGCAATTAAAACTTAAAATCAAGCACAATTGACAAATAAACGATCAAATAAACGATTTAGAGGCAATTGAAGGAAAGGGTTGGTTCTAGGGATTTGCTTTGATTCTAGATGGCTTGATCTTCACTTACTAAGTCATATAACCATATTTAATCATCTAAAAGATGAGCATTTACAAGGATAATCACTACCCTCTCTCGATAGATAGTAAAAGCGGATCAACTCGACGACTCTATCGGCTAGGACTCAAGACGACGAATCAACTCCCAAAAGCATAAGAATACAAGCTCCCATGCATGCATTTCTCACCTTCTAAGTCTCAAAAGCAAGGCATGTTGTGATCATTGATTTCCATGAAAGTAAAATCCTATTAAGCAATTCTACAAACACTTGGCATGCAAGAAAGATGATAAAAAATTCCCACATGAAAATAAGATCCAACACCACAATCAAATAGATGAGGGCAATTAGAAATAACAAGCTAAGATCAAATCCATCATCAAATCACACAAATCCCTCAAACCAACAAAGAAAACTTAGCTAGACATAATTGAAATTAACACAAAACAAAGGGAAGAGGATTGCATAAATAAAATACTAGGAACCCAATGTCTAAATCTTCAACAAGTCTTCCAAATCCAAGCTAATCTCTATTACAATCAATGAAATAGTGTTTTTAACTCTAAAAAGCAAGTGTTGCAAGTGGAAATTAGGGTAAGGGTGGAGAGAGTGGCGTTTTTGGGCTGCCAACTCCTTTATATAGGAGTAGAAAAGTGTTAATACATGTAGAAATCGCAAAAAGGGAGGAAAAACGCGACTATAGGGAAAAACGGCAAAACTCGGCGGTCGGCGAGCCATTTTCGGCGGTCCAGCAAAATACTCGGCGGTCCAGGCTGGACCGCCGGCTGGACCGCCGATTTTGGTTTTGTACTGGAGTTCGTATTCCAGTGAAATTCGGCGCTCAACCTGGCGACCCGGCTACATTTTCCGGCGGTCCAACTCCAACCGCCGGTTTTTGCTGTAGGGCTCCGTTTCGTCCCGTTTTCGACTTTTTCGTTCTGTTTCTTCGTCCCCGCTCTTCTATATCCTTCCCTTCTTGACTTGGCATCCCGTTCAACCTACACACATGCGAAAACTCCACCAAAACGTGAGATCCATTCAAGATATTGAAAACAATATAAAACCGCTCACATTTAAAGGCAAAGCAACGCACTTTGTGCTATAAAAACGCGATAAGTTGCTACAAAATGGGCGTTTATCAGCCCGAATATGTATTAATTCTTCCAAATTTTCGCCCAAAACAGATTATGGCCAAATTGAAATTGATGTGGTGGGTTTTGATTTGGCCACACGCCAGCTTCGACTTGACTAGTTGATTGGGATCATCTCTTAAGAAAAATTTTGAAATAAAATATATTAGTTCGTATATTTAAGCATTAATTTCATAGTTTATGAGAAAACAAAATCAATATTTTAATATTATGATGAGATTTGCAGCACTTTGGAGACAAATCAAGAGGGATCCAATTACATCTGTTTACACACACACACACAAACACATGAAATTGGAGGTTGGGTGTTTTCGTAGTAAGATCCCAACTTTGAGGTAAGGTGGATTCCGACCTCACATTTTGGAATTAATTAATTAAAGCCCCACTTTTTAACGAATTCTCACGCAATAATTATCTCTTAAATAAGTTTCCATCACTTCAGCTAATAGTTAGGGGGGTGTATTCAACAGAGAATTCGGTGGTAATTTTTTTAAGGAAGGAATTGAGAATTCCTTAAGAATGGTGGGTATTGGGTGGAATTCCAAGTGGAATTCGCGACGAATTGGAGAATAGAATTCCACGCGTCCCGCGACCGCTGGGTTCCAGCGATCGCTTGAGATGAAAATTCCCAATTTAATATAACTCGACTACGAGCCCTAATTGGTCATACACCTCCCCCATCGCTATCATCCCTCCTCCCATACAACCATACCTTTGTTTCTCTCCACCGCCGGCGCCGGCCCACCCATCCCTCTCCTCCACCGTTAATCATCCTCCATCTCCTCCATCTCCTTCATCTCGCCGGTCTTGCATTCATTATTTCGCCTGGAACCAAAGAGTCCGCTTCGCAGCGTCCGCTCGACCCCAGCGCCCGCGGGAAACGGATTACAGTGAGCATCATGCCCCCCCGGATGAAGAATCCAACTCCTCCACAGGAAGAGGACGAGCCCATCGATTACACTGCAAGGTTAAACTCTCCATTTACTATTACAACTAAAGATGAAGCTATTATCTTTCATAAGTTCAAACAACATGATGTTACGAGTCCTCATTATTTAGATTGGGATTTGATTAAGGATCTTAAGCTTGATAAAGATGTTAAGAGATATTTGAAGGTGTTGGGGTTGGAGCATTATGCATTAAATATTGACTATTGGGGATATGATGCATTGTGTTATGAGTTCTTGACTACTATTGAGGGTGGTGGAGATAAGAAGAACCCTAAAATCAGTTTTAGATTGAATGATAAAAAGCATTCTATCAATTTGACAACTATGAAGCAATTGTTTGGTTTTCCAATAGTTAAGGATAACCTAGCGAGGCCTCGTGGATATAATGCTAATGTTGATTGGGAGGGGTTGTCTGGATTCGATAATTGGAATTCTACGGGTATGTCTGCGGGGTATATTTTGGATCCGGCATTGTCTATTGTGCATAAGTTTATTGCTTATAATGTTTCTGGGAAGCTTGAGGCAAACAAGGTGAATACTACCGAAGTGTATTTGTTGACATGTGCTAAGAATGGTGTGAAAGTGGGTATTTCTGGATTTATTTGGAATGCAATGGCTCAGTGTAAAGTTCGCGCTGGATCTCATGCCTCGTTCGTTCCGATCATCACTGGGTTAGCTCATAAATATGGCCTTTTGCCATGAACCGCGGGAAGAATTGAGGGTTATGAAGCGGTTGAGCCTTGTTATGTCGAAGAAAATGAGCTAAAGGGAGGGCAAATCATAACGGATCGATACACTCTTTATCCTCCGGCAAAAAGGCAATGTGTTGAGCACAAGGTGAACTATGATCTTGCAAAGACTCTACGTGTTGATGAAGGAGGGCTAAGTAATGAAGGGCAAGGAGATGATGAAGAAGAAGAAAATGGTGGCGATGAAGAAGAAGAGGGTGGAGATGGGGAAGACGGAGATGGTGGCGAAGGAGCTTCAGGCCACCAACAAACTCCTCCGGGTTATGATTTTCAGGCCTTCGTAAATCATTTCGACACGTCAATGGCTTCATTCCGATCGGATGTGCAATCACAATTCGGCTCAATTAGGCAAGATGTGCAAGCCAGCTTCGCATTCCAAAATGAACGGTTTGAGACTTTTAGTAACGATGTCTACGCGAGATTTGACACGCAATACTCGGCAATGGAGGCGTTGCAAACCCAATGGAATGCTTGGAGTGTCCACTACCCACCACCACCACCCCAAGAACCACCACCCGAAGACGATCAAGAACAATTACCACCTTCGGTATGTAGTTGGTTTATGTTTCTTGCTTATTTGGTATATGTTTGATCTTATTTCATTATATTTGCATATGATCTATTTGGTATATGTTTGATAGTATGGTTTATGGTTTATGGAGATCAATATTGTTGATAGTATGGTTTATGGAGATCAATATTGTTGATAGTATGGTTTATGTTCTGTTTCGCAGGGACATTTCAGTAGTTTCTGAAGGCGAGCCCCGCGGACGCTGGATCCCCGCGGGCGCTCGCCTTCCACATTGTGTAATCGTTTTATTTCTTTTGGTTTGAACACTCGTCTTTGAATTTGGATTATTTTCTGGAACCTTTGTACGTACAATTATCGTATTCGGTTTGACGTTTATCTAATGCTTATGGTATTTCATTTGTCAATCAATAAATATTCAAAGTCTTATGTCAAATAATACATAGGAAATGCATAATCAATCGTCCTCATCATCCTCATTTTCATCACCATCATAAATCGGTCTACTATCCCACATTGCATTAGCAATATTCATTCTCCATACATGTGCTTCCGCTCTTTGTTGTACTTGACTTTGAGCTTCGCCATCTTCATCATTTGCATCTTCTTCTTCCACATGCGGTTCGTCTTGAGCGTCTTCATTCTCAACCGGAAATTCATCGGTTCGACACTCTCGTCTTAGGAAGTTGTGTAACGCACACGCCAATACTAGTTCGGCTTGAGTTTGAAAGGAAAACGGCGGTGCGGTTTTAAATATTGTAAAGCGAGATTTGAAAACCCCAAATATCCTCTCAATCACATTTCTTAAAGAGGCATGCCGAAGATTGAAAAGCTCACTTGCATTCCTTGGATGACGGCCTTGACCCCCGAAATCTTTCAGATGGTATCGAACACTACGGAACGGAGCTAAAAATTGTCGCCGGTTGGCAAATCCACAATCGACGAGAAAATATTTACCTACGTATAATTTTCCAAATTAGTTAGAAATTAAGAATATCGAACAAATTGAGTACAACTTCTCACCTTGCGGTACTTGGAGACCATTTCTTCTTGAAAGAGCATCATTTAAAATCTTCGAGTCATGCGCCGAGCCTTTCCAACCACGAAGTACGTACATAAATTGTAAATCAAAATTACACGCCGCCAAAACATTTTGCGATTGGATGCCATGACGGTTGCGAAAGCTGCTTACATCTCGTCCTACGACCATTGCCAGTATATGAGTACCATCAATGGCTCCAACACAATCCTACATTTTATAAATAATATATGATACAAGAAAAGTACAACATATAGATGTGATTGGTTAAATTATTTCTTCGTACCTTAAAAAATGGGTTGAATCGTGTACTTTCCTGAATCTTGGATGGCATCCCGGTTGACGGCTTAGCCATCAAATCCGGTGCTATCTTGTTAAGTGCGCTCAAGACTTTGTGAAAGTTTTTACTTGTAGCATAGTGCGAGCGATCGAATCTTAGACGCACATTGCCAAATCGATCATTGTGGCCCACAATGATCAAGAAAGTTGCCACCATTTCTTCAACACTGATGTATTTAGTGTCGTCTAAATCAGTTTTCTCTCTTATGATAGCACATAACCTTTTAAACGGATCCGGCGGCATCCTATACAAAACTCGAAAGCTGTGAGCATCGCCGTCGATCATATTTTGTATGAAACGAGTACCAATTCGACTAATTGGCCGTCGCACCATTCCACGTCCAATGCGCGTTGGGGCAATATTACATAATAAAACCATCAAACACTTTATTGCCAATAACAATACCCGAACTTGGTCGTAAAGTTCCAACTCCTCTTCTTCCTCCATTTCTTCTTGCAATGCTTCTTCCATTTCTTCATCTTCAATTTCTTCTTCAAAGCTATCACGATGATCCATTCTGCATAAACAACGATTGTCCACAAATTACAAAATTTACATGAATTCAAAATAAACTAGAACACAATCAAATGATAAAAGATTAATCAATATCATCCATGTTCAAAATGTAAAGACAACACCATCGTCCAAAATGTAAAAACAACACAAGACAATTCAAGTCAAAAACCATAACAACACCATGTTCAAAATGTAAAGACAACAATTTTCAATTCAAAAACCAAAACAAAGTACTCGACTATATGCAACTAGTCACCCCTACGAAGCTTGTAATCTATCCACATTACTCGTTCCTCAACCGTCATCTTCAAGAAACTATCTTTTAATGATTTGGTATTGAGCAAGTCAAAAGCCTTCATACGGGTGTCATTCTCCAAATTTGGGATCTCTTTGATGGCATCCCATGTAGTGTATGTTTTTTCTTTTTCTCGTTGCTCAAGTTTCTCATCCCTTTTTCGCAAGAGCTCATGAACTCCATCCAAAGTGGTGGTTAGTTTTTTTATCTCATCCATGACTTCATTAGAGCCACCACTTGCTTCAAATTGACCTCTAGTTCTTTTCTTCGGTTGAGGTCTTTTTTGAGTTGATGTAACGGAAACAGAGAGTTGCGGTTTCTCCGAAGCTTGTGTGGAAGCAAGTGGTGTCTCGGGTTGAAAGAGATCTACGAAGACATCGTTTTCAACATCATAAGAAAGATCATCTATTCGTGCCTCATTAGTATCATCTTCATCAACTAAGGATGTCCTTGCATCCGTAGAAGCACTACCCAACCCGATAGCGTGTCTTCCTACGGCAACACCATTTCCAAGGGCAAGCTCCATATGCTCATAATCGGGACATTCCGAATAGCGCAAGTGCCCGTCGTTTGGGTGAGCCTAACATGAAAAAAATAAAAGTAGATTAATATACATTATAAGCAACAACTTCGATTATAGAAATAATTGCAATAGTAGAAGCATACCTTTAAGTAATCATCTCATATCTCATCCGGAGCCGTAAACCGCTTTGTATTGGTATCATACCCAAAACCCGAGCTAAACTTTTTAAGATTGCAATAAGATAACCAAATTTTCTTAAGCGATTTGAGGTGGCCCGTGTATTTGGCATAAGTCTTATGACATTTGAGTTTCTCGTTAAGTTGGGGAAGAATTCTCTCCTCCACCGTTTGCTTACTAAAGATTCCACTATTATCACGCCATCCGTTACGTGAGGCGTCGGCCATGAGTTCTAAGAGTAATCTACTTTGTTGCTTAGTCCACGACTCATAAGATGCCCTCTTTTTTGTATCTTGTTTTGAATCCTCCATTCTTAATTCTATAATAAACACAATATATATATATATATATATATATATATATATATATATATATATATATATATATATATACAAGCATATATTATTATTCTAACCACTTGCATCTAATAATTAATGTCATTATCCTAACTAGTAGCATACAAGCAAGAAACATATATCTTCAAAAATGTTAAAACCAAACAAATATCATCTAACTATTATCAAAATGGAAATGGTAATACCATCTAACTATTATCAAATACCATCTCAGCAAAAGTTAATGCAAAATGGAAATAGTAATACATGTTCACAGTGAACAACAAACCAAATAGTGGTGCAAGTAATAAATACTATAGCAAAAGCAAGGCAAAGCAATACAAAGTGTCATACCTTTGTTGTGTGGAGAGAATCCAAGGAGTATGGTATTTGGAGACTTCTTCCTGTGTTCTCTACCGGTGGAGCAGTTTTTGCTTTCTTAGCTCGAAAATGCTATCTGATCTCGAATATTTATGTTGGAAACGTTTCGTATTCCGGCGCCCGCTCGACAATAGCGGACGCTCAGAACAATCCAGCGACCGCTAGATCACAGCATCCACTGGAAGGGCCGCAGCGAACGCTGTGTCCGCGCGCTCGCCTGGATGTTCACAGAATCGGAATTCCGAGGGGGGGTGAGGTCGGAATTCACGCTTCATAATTTTGGGTTGAATTCTATTAAATTCTTTAAGAATTGTAATGGCAAAGAATGTTGAATACACTAGGAATTAAATTCCATATTTCAATTCATTGTTGAATACACCAAGAATCTTCAATTCTATCAGAATTCTCCGTTGAATACAGGAGGAATCTCCAATTCTTTTAAATACCACAGAATTCTCTGTTGAATACACCCCCCTTAGTCTATCGTACTATTCTTTAGGGCATGTTTGGTTTCAAGAATAGGATAGAATTATAGTATTTGGATTATTTATCATATGTTTGGTTAGATTGATTATTATTTTAATTATTTTTAGGATGAATAGAGAGAGAGAGAGAGAGGCACCACAAAGTTAAAGAGAGATAGAGAGAGATAAGAGTTTGAACATTGATGTTGAAAATTGGAAGAAATTTGAGAGCAAAGTTGGAAATTTCCAAATGATTTGGATGAGTGATTAATAATCACCCCAAAATAGAAAGTATAATTTATCACAGACTTGATTGATATATGATCAAAGTCCTAGTTATCCATCACGTGTCTAATCATGCAGACCAAACATATGATTATGAATGATTATTTATCAATCAATCCTAATCACTCAAACCAAACACATCCTGAGTACACACAACAAATGTCATAAAAATCGTAAATAACTTTCTATTTAATTTATACGAGTCAAGATTCATTAGACATGAATAGTATACATATTGTAATTATCCCGTACATACATATAGAATAGTCTCATATAATGAAATTAATAGGTGATATTAATTAAAAAATAAATAAAAAGTAATTCAATTTATCATCTTAAAGCCGCAAAGAATCCTTGCTTCTTCACTTGCATGCATTCTTTGTCATGATGTCGATCCATGCGAATACATATATGGAGCATAAATAAAGAGGGGAAATCAAATTAATGTGCTGACACTGCGACACTGATTTTTTATCCACAACGATTTAAATTCTTTTGATGACTCATGCAGGATGACATGAAGAATCTCATAATTATTTCATCTTTTTGGATTCGTTTTTATGTGTTTTTAGTTCTTGTGCTAAATCTAGGTTGTAGACCATCAAATATATTTGGATAATTAGCCTTAGTTTATTCATGTAGTAAATTTTGACTTATTATAACTTGTATTGTTAAACTTGATAAAATTTTTTACTAATTTAATATTGATATATCTTAGCTTTTTTTTGTAGCGAAACTCGACATATTTTTGCTGAATACTCTAATTAAAAAGCCCTAGTTTTATTCCGACGTGAGTTTCGAGATGACATCTGCTTAAATTGGTGTAGATCATGGCCAAAAAAAAAATAAAAAAAAAAAAGAAGAAGAGAATTAATAATTTTGGGAAGGCAAAGTTCTTTTTATCAAGTAAAGGAAAATTACAAACTAAATAACGAACTTTACCCTATTTTGTAGTTACAACTTACAATAGATATTTTAGAACTTCGCAATTAAATATACAAACTTTAATTCTTAGTATCACTTACATATGTTTTTCAATTTTTCACCTTGATAAAAGGATTCGAAAATAGATTAATCGAAAAAGTATATGCTAAAATAGCAGCTTTAACCGAAATAAAGTGCTTTAGTTGCGTGCGATCTTAGTGCGAAGCTATGCAGATGGAATTATGTTCTTTAATTTGCAAAGTAAATTATAAATTAAAAACTGGTTTGGACAGAATATTATCCAACAACAAATCCATGTCTGAAGCTGACTAATCAATCATATCATGATTTCATAACTTCTTCTCAAACGGTTAATTCTTCACTTATTTTTTTAATTTTATTCCTTCCACGTTTTTTTTTTAAGATTCATGTATGAAGTAATTTATCGTTTTTCAGTTGCCACGTTTTTCTTTAATGAATTTTATATGCAACGGTACAGAATAAAGAATTTCGGGAACTTTTTTTTTTCGAATATGTTCTTGTTCAATAAATAACTCGAAGTACCTTAGCTTCTAAGGGTGCGTTTACTTTGATGAAAAAGTTTTTATTGAAAAATAATGGATAAGAAAAGATGAGAATTAACATTTCCATCCTTTTTTATCTTATGTTTACTTGGTTAGAAAAGAAAATTATCGCATGGTCCCCCCATTCCTCTCCATTTTTATGTTTTTGTCCATTGGAAAATATTTTCGCACCATTAACCAAAGATAATATTATTCAACATTGGAGAGAAAATGATGGAAAAAGGGTTGCTTGGGAAGGTTATCCACCCTGCCCGGAGAATTTTTTTTATCAAAGTAAACATGTGAAAAAGATAGAAAATGAGAGAAAATATTCATTTTCCACCTTTTTCCATCAAAGTAAACGCACTTAAGAATATGATTTTGTTCATATTAGTGACCCAAAATATTTCGGCCGAGCTCTAGAAGCTTGTGATGCGACTTGAATTTTTTCGCAATGTGATTGAAATTTTAAAGATTGAGCAAGGTTAATGATTCGGGCTTGAAATTTTTTTTGTGCTAGAATTTATGGCCCTGGGCTTCTATTTGTTGGAGTCTAGTCGGGCCAACCCATGAGCTAACTGAGACCTCTAGATACATCTACTCTAGAAAAAGAGAGAACGAGAGAGAAGTTAAAATGAGAAATAAAATGATTATTTGCTTTGAGGCTTGAGCATAGGTGTTTGTATTTGTATACAATCTTTAGTCTGCTTCAGCCCATAACTAATTGTGTTCTACTACATCACTCTGCTATATTAATGCATGTTCTCTTCAAAAACTTGTAATGGAATTGGTTTCTGTAAGAAGAGGAAAAACGACTCCTGCTGTAAGATCTAGATAAGCTTCTTCTTCCTGAAATATCGCCTTAGATACAACAACTGGAGAATCGAAACCACGATGCAGACTGCAAGGGCCATCACACTAAACCACGCAACTCTGGCATTAGTTTTCTCGCTAACCTCCCTCATCTCCGACTCCCTGCAGCAACCACAAATGATTGTTAGACCAGACATGGAATTGTTCGGACATTTACGCAAGCTTAGTCATATGTAGCTGAAGACAAAGTGATTCGACTGAGATACGTGTAGTAAAATACTTTGCTTCCTAAGTTCAAGTTGGATGACAAGTTTATTCACAAAATAGTTGAGAAAAAGTAAAAACCAAAAAGAATCAGCGATTGCACGGGGCACCTTGAGCAAAAAGAAGGAAAAGAATGAATTTCCTCTCCCCTTACATCACAAAGCACCATAAAATTTATCATGATTTCTGCATTTTGATATTTTCTTTTTTCCTGAATCAGATATTTCTTGACAGAAGATTGTTTATCAATGATCCCAAGTTGACATAACTAACAAATCCTAAAATTTAAGAATTTTGGTATTGATCGGCCTTTACAGTAAGAAATAAGGGTCGAGTAGCTATAGCAATTTGTTAACCAAGAAAAGGGAATTCATAGGGTAATCAGATTTGTATTTACCTGTTTACTAGATGATACAAATTATTATGGATAGTTTCCACTGCTTCTTCAAGTTTCTTCAACTCAAGTTCGAGCCCCTGCATTGAATATAATTTACAAACAATAATTAGATTATATGATTAAAGAAAAAGTAAAGCATATGTCCTGAGAGAGAAGAGTGATATCAATGAGAAATCAAAGTATAACATAGAAACACAGGGATGAAATGCGACAATTACCTCAATTTTTTCCTTCCTCGCAACAGAATCCCAATCTTTTGCAGCAATTCCAGTTTTCCAGTCCACACCAACAGTCACCTTTTTACCTCCTTGATCACCATCAAGTGAAAAGCACGCCAAGTAGTTCCCAGCCTCAGTTGCCGTAAAGGCAAACTGACCATGACTGACTTTTTGATTATGATGGATGTCGTTTCCATATGGCGATGTAACCTAAAAAAAATCCGTGGAGAGTGATGAAAATAAACAAACATGTATTAGAATACTTGTATCTCCCAACCTCAAAGCCAATGGAATAATAACTTTCATAGAATAGAGCTTCTTATACACAATATTCAGTTCTATTATCTGTGAACTTATGTACAAAAATTAGATGCCCCTGAAATTTGGCAAGCTGATTAGCTAATACTGTTATAGCCAAGAAATCACTTTACAATTCTTATTGCAGAAATGTGTTTCATTGCAGCAAGGGATACCATATTGCCATATTCACGATGCTAATGTTCTCATCACATATAAGGCGCTTGCTATCATAAAACAAGAGATGAAACCAATTCTGCAATAGATATCTATGTGCTTTACACGGGCAAAAAGCATTCGACAAATACAGTCATAGACGAAGTTTGGTGATTTCGATAAATCATGATGGCTGAGATATGCCTAGCCATATGATTCATTACTAGCTAGACATGACAATAGTACAAGGATTCAGTAGCTATTCTAATTAATAATCCAGTACATTCAAATATTTGCAGGAGAAAAGGCTAGGTGGCTAATTGAGACAGATGATGCCTTGAATTTGAAATCCCTTGTTTGGATATAGGATGAATTTATGTAAAAGAACTTGAAATCCATATATTCAAAATTACTGTTTGGCAAAGTTTGATAACATTAGGGCATTTCATTTTCTAATTATAGCTGTTGAATAATAATAAAAGTAAAACCATGTTTTTTGTGTGAATTTACATATTAATCATCATCTAATCTCCAAATCTATAATCAAATTCTTCAGACCAACACAACCTCGTCTTCATAGAACATCCAAACAAAATGAAAAAAGAAAATTGAAGCACGGTCAAATTCCATTCAATTCACCCCTCTAGTTTAATTCATTTCAATGCTAAAGTTATTAATCAAGCTCGCAGCTATCAAAGAAGCAGCATCCTCAAGTAAAGAATAACCACATTTTTCATTTATCTATTTTAAGAGAAAAGATCAAGAAAAAAGGAATGAGCAAACGATAGGTTACAAAATCTAAGTGTAGGTCTCAAAATTCACAATCAACAATCAACGAACAATAAGCAAATTCAATTGTGGAACCAAACTTAATGCAAAAAGATAACCAGATTGGATCAACGAAAATTTCAGAATATTTTCCTGTCTTCTACTATATCCAATTTCCATTAAATTTTCTTTAACAATTCTATATCAGTTAAAATCGATAAAGGCAAGCAAATTAAATTCACCTTAACAGTGATGGTTGGAGTCAGAGTAGCATTGACATCGTAGTCCTCTCCGATGAAGGCGTAGTAATCGGTCAAAACGACGGCGTTGTTGTGCAATTCCTCGGAGATGCACTTCGACCCCGTGCTCGGCAAGTCCAACCACAACCCACGCGCCGCCGGGAGCACCGCCGCCGCAACTACGAGTAGCGTCCACAGCCAACGAGCTTCCCCTAACTTCATAATCGATCTTCAACTGATAAGAACGGATCGAAGAAACTCGGAGAATTATGATTTTTGAGAGATGAGTTCAAAAATTCGTACTAGTTGGGATGATTGATTTTGTTAGTTGGGAACTTGGGGGGTTGGTTAATTATGGAGAGTGCATTACATTCGCGATGATCACGCGGGTGGGACTAGAAAGTGAGAATAACTGGCTCCACGCCGTTTCGTTTTATTTCCTCCAATAAGATTTTGCCACGTCACATTGACTGTGCAGTATTCAGACAACGATGATGCTACTATCTCACGCGCCTACGTGGACTATTCTACTTGTGACTCGTGAAGAATGATGATGCTATTTGCTGCTGACTTTCTTTCATTTCCCCTCTCCCTCTCTCTACATGTCCTAATACTCATAAAAATGTGAATATATATGTATTATTTTTATTTTTATTTTGATTATTGCATGCGAAATTAAATAATCACTAGATAAAATTATTTCAAAGATAAGAACAAAATGAAAATTTTGATATAATTTCTTTACAGAATTTGTCACGATTCCACATGTGTTCGAATGGGAGTAGGTGACTTTGGATAAATTTCAGAAATTTAAAAATTTCTATATTTTGGGATTAACTTCATAATTTATTCATAATTCATCTAGATTTTATGGGTTTTAAAGCCAATCAAATTTTTTTAATCAACAGAAACAATATTCAAAAGTCAAGAAGACCAATTACTATGCTACAACGCAATAGAATCTAAACTCTTTGCTAAACGAGCAAGCTCATGTGCCGCTTTATTAGCCTTGCGACGAACATGACAAATACACATTGAGAACATGACACATACACATTTAACTCTTTAACCATTACAAAAAAATCAAACATGTCCTTACCAAGAGATTTTCTCTTCGTTCTCTTCATTGAGAAGATGAACAACCAACAAAGAATTCATATAAACCTCAATAGGTAACAATACATCTTCCACACTTTGACGAATATTAAAAACCAATGCACGCAGTTCACCGTATAAAACCGTAGCAGACAATGCATTTGGCCTTGCTAAAGTAAAAATTATCGAATCTTTATAATCTAGGACAATCGCCTAATCCACCTTTTCCAGTCATCAATTACATTTTAGGGTTATTAGTTTGCTCCTCCAAACTTGTAAGTTTTCACAATACAAAAATAAACAAAATTACACTTGTAAAAATGAAGGTGTTTATTTTTAAAAGGAAATAATTTTTAAATTTTATTTTCCTTACATCCTCTTCGATTCATTTTCTAATTTATTGGGTAAGGGGTTGTAAACAAGCGAATTTTGCTTGTTAATGTTTGGGCCTTCAGTTAAATGGAATACTATAACATAGCAAACTGGACTGTCGTTTAGTTCACGAATTTTTCATGATGGGCCGAATTTATCTGTG
Source organism: Schizonepeta tenuifolia (assembly GCA_029490685.1). Lineage (NCBI taxonomy): Eukaryota > Viridiplantae > Streptophyta > Magnoliopsida > Lamiales > Lamiaceae > Schizonepeta > Schizonepeta tenuifolia. Next base: position 121,595,944 of record CM055956.1, read on the forward strand.
TTTGATAAACCTTCAAAGCTAGTGGATTTGACATTGTAATTTATCTTCAAAAATAGTACTAATAAATATTCATTTCTATGGCATCAAATGCAAAATCACCTAATGTATTATGAATTACTTATTCTTTGTTTAAGAGAAAAGTGATGTTCATTTAATTATTTTTTCTGATGAAGGATATGGTATTTAATTTGCATATCGAAAAATAAATGATAGAAATAATTTCGTCAGTAGAAGTAATAAAATTTACAAGATCACTTAAAATGAATTTATTGAAAATAAAAACCATTTCTATAGAAGATCGGAATTATCAGAGAGAAATACAAGTACCTCCACAATTTGTGTTTGTGTTTCCATTAATTGAACAAAAAAAATCGTGCTATTACACAATTTACCCTAAGATAAAACCCCACTTATTGTATATTGTTTGCTGACCATTACGAGTGATAATCACACTAACCAATAGATATGCTATTTGTATTATACTGTTGTCACTTTTGTCGTTTAGATCCGTCCACGATATAATTGTCACTTTCATTTATATCAGTAGAATCCACATAATATATTATATTTAACTTTACTTTTTCTCCTAATGTATACACATTTATAGAGAGACTCTTACTCCATTCACAACAATATTCACTATTATCTATTACTACCTACAACTTCCTTAAAACTCGTATTGTCCACAGTCTGACAACGATATCGTGGACAGAAGAAGTACAAAAGAAATTATCAAATTAATTATGGATAAAATTCGTCAAACAATATCCATATCTAGATCCAAATTCAATGTTGGCATAATTTACCTAGTGTGCACATCAGGTAGTGATCGCATGTTATACTCATTTGTAAAAGAAAAAAAAAATCTCGACACTTTAATGATCAAGTGTGCTATCGATGGAATGACGATACTTGCAGCAAAAATAAATCAAATTCGAATCTCATCAACAACTCATAAATCCAACCCGTCACGACACAATTTTGCCTCAACGTCGTTGCCCGTGCACACCGACGTCACTACTAACAAAAATTGGTGGGATTAGGATACTTCCTAGAGATTTCTTGGTCACATGGATGGTACGGTGTTGATAGATAGTCCTACCAACTGCAAGATTCAAAGCCCCTAGTTCACTTTAGCCCATTCCCAATTCAAGAAAGCAAATAGTTTCAACATTAATGAGGCGAAATGCAGTTTCTGTAACTCATTTTGGTCCAAACCATTAGCTGGCCTCGATATCCCATCATTAAAAACATGGCCTACATTAATATTTGCAAACACATTTCATTAATTACATGCTAGCTAAGGTACGTACGGATTGTCCTTCAATCCCACGAGTTCATACTGCCGCCTCTCTCTCTCTCTCTCTCTCTCTCTCTCTCTCTCTCTCTCTCTCTCTCTCTCTCTCTCTTCCAAAAACGTACACATTGTCCTTTCTTTCTACGTAGTTTCTCACCACATTCATTTTTCAATCTTTTGAGAGATTCTCCATCAATAAAATTTCTTTGGAGATTATTATAGTAAATTAAAGAGCTAATATTGGTGGGGTTGCGAAATCTTGAAGCCAGCCTTCGATGTTTTTTGGGATGTCGAGATAAATTATTGGAGATAGTTGTAGTTTATGGTCTAGTTAATATCTAGGACGAGTTTCAAAATATTTGTAAAAAATCCTGATGCTTAGGGGTGTATTGGATTGGCAATGTCATGGATTTTAATGTAATTAAACTCCATGGAATTGAATTCCATTGAGTTGAATTCAATGGTATTTGGGGAAGTTTGGGGGAGTTGAGGGTGGGGTTTGGGGGATTTCGGGGTCCATTTTGTTGGAGTATGGAGCCTGAAAGGAAGTGAATCATGCCACGATGCCCGAATTTTTGGGCTGCCGTACAAGTGTATTTTTGTGCCCAGACGTGGTTTCCTAGTTGGGCTAGGATTAGGACTCAATTGTTTGCTATATATATAGTTGTTCTCTCATTGTAAATTGTATCCGAAAATTATAGTGAAAAATCTGACTTGGCATCGCCCCCAGACGTAGATACATATCGTATCGAACTGGGTAAACAATTCTCGTGTTCTTTGTTTTCGTGATTGTGTGTGTTGATTTCCTAACACATTTTTAGGGAGTTTGGCCGAATTGAAATCCACACACACTCGATCGCGGGTCATGCTCGGTCGCTGATGACATCCCGCGATAGCGGGTCATACATGGTCGCTGGGCTTTTACTGAGAGCCACAGCGTTACTTGGTGAAAGCCATAAACCCAGATTTGCACTTCCTCTTTTTTCCACGCTCTTCTCCTCTGCGAGATTCCAAAATCTCAGATTCAATCAAATGGCGACATAAATCAAGCTGTTATCGTGAAATTAATCCGATCATTTTGTGAGATCTAAATTGATTTGCGCCGAAAACAGCAGAGAAAGAAAGAGGAATTGCCGCATTTCTACGATTTCCAATCCGGCGGGTTTTTCTTCATTCAGATCCGGTCGACCTTGTCGACAACAAAGCGATGTTGTCCGCAGTCCGAGTGTTTGCGGTTCTCACCATCTTCTTCGCGTTCATCGTCCAAGAATCTGAATAGCCAGAGCTTCGCGAGCTGAATCCGCTCCAAATATAACCGACGCCATTGGAGAAGAGGTGGTCGGAAGAAATGGAGGGGAAGAAGAGGACGGATCGGACGACGGAATAGCTGCTTCTCTGCTTGTGTTTTGATCAGAAGACCATCTTTCTTCTTCCTTGGCCAGCGACCGCTCATGGATTGATGCAAATTTGATTGCGAGCATGCCATGGTCGCTGGTTTTGAGATCGCGATTGATGGAATTACTCAAAGCTAGCGATCGTGCTAAGCTGTGGTCGTGGATATAAATTACGTCGAACTCTCATGTCCATAGGCCGGAGTTCAAGCTATGTATTTTTGCCTATGAATTACGTCGAAATCAATGAGAAAGTGAATTACGTCGAAATCCTTATCACGTTGAATACCGGGAGAGTTTGAGGGAGTTTAAAATCAACGCATCCAATACCCCATGATTTGGAGGGAGTTTGAATTACGTCAAAATTATTGAAACCAATACCCTAGAATTTTTAAGGAGTTTGAAATCCATCAATTCAATAACCCTTGATTTCAAACTCCTTAAAAACACCTCAAACTCCAGCCACCAATACACCCCCTTAGATGAAGCAGCAGCTTCAAATATAGAGCATGCATGAAGGATTTTTTTTTTTTAGTTAATTAATATAATATGACTTGACTGAAGACATACAAAAAAATTATAAGAAATTTGAAAATGGGTTATTGTGCCCTATCTCTCAGTCGATTCGAGTCAGATTGAACTTTATGAAAAATATTTCTCATGACATTTTGAATTTAAATAACATTTTTTTTATAAATATTTTGAGAGTCATGCATGCCATTTTCGCCAAAACTATAGCTATCTCATGTTGACTTAAAATCAGTCTTAAGTGATTAAAGATTATTTTCACTTCAAGAAGTTCAAAAATGTAACTTTTGAAAATAAGACTCGTTTATCTTGGAGTTTTTGTCTGGTACTAGTCTTAAATAGACCCAAATCTCTAATAATCATAAAGGTTCTCAATCTCAAACAATTTGGACAACCAAAAATCTAATATAAATAAATCTGAAATTATCTTTGTAGTTATAGGTATGGAAGTTTTCAGTATAAGTTAGGTCTCGGTTCTAATATTTTATTCATGTGTTTAATTCGTTCGCTAAAATTGACATTTGACACTGCATGTGAATTTGGTTTGGCCTCAACCTTTTTCACGTACCACAAGCTAAATGATTTTAGAAACCAATGTAATGCTATGTTTGGACAGATCCTGATCGACCACACAAGTTAAAAAATAAATAACAGCATACGAAAAATGAAAAATAAAATTACTTCGATCGTTGTCAAATAACGAGCAGACTTTTAACGACAACATACGATTAGATCATCTTGCGGATGTATCTTTACATTTTACAATAATAAAAGTTACGTATTGAACATACACAAATATGTCAATGTATCTTTATGTAAGAAATGACTGAAATAAAAGTCCAAAAAACAAAAATTCGCACCAAAGGAAGAAAGAAAACAAACGTATTCTTTCATACGTACAAATAAATGAACATATAATGGTATTCAAGAAATCAGTGGCGGACCTACTGGTGGGCAATGGGGGCATTAACCCCTACTGCTATTTATTTTAAAATAGTTCATCAAAATTGAAGATTATTGAAAAATTTGTACAACCCCTACTAGCACGAGCAGCTGAGATGTAGAAGAAGTTAAAAAATCAAAGATTATGCAATGCATGAAAATTTATCTACAATAAAACCCATATTAATAATTTTTTTCTGGATCCGCCCTTGCTGAAACAAGTACTACTTTTTATAACAGCTTAAATTATAATTAATGCTTTGAAATAAAATCAATTCCAAAGAGTTGTCCACTTGAAAAGGATAGGAATATCCTAATATAAGCGTATACGCTTTGATGTCACAATTTCATTTAATGCACATTATAAATCTTACAATCCTTTAGAAATTATGATCGACTTAAAACATTTTGTTGCAAACCGCAGACCTGTTACTGGGGATATAAATAAAGGAAGAGATGCATTCAACATTTCAACCCAATTTCTCGAATTGACCAATTCCCAATTTTTGGCCGCAATATTCAATAAACCTAGTATTGACAGTTAACCAGTTTAGTTAAAGCTATCCAAAGTTTTTTTTTTTTTTTTTTTTTGTTTTCCCCTCAAACCAAAAAGATAATGAACCTATAGAATAAAATAAAACTATATAGGCTAGGAGTTTAAATGTGTCGACCTATATATGAATGAAACTTATCCATAATTAAATTCAAAGTGATGGATGCATGATAATGACATTAGATATACTTAATTAATTACCTGTCGCATTTTAGTCCAATTTTTGTGAAGAGGAATTTCCGGAAACATGATTGAAAATCTTCACTTCACGCGGCATTAACACATCATATCCTACTCAATCCGCATTAATCATGATAATAGAATTTAAAATAAATCTCACTTAATTTTTACTGTTAAATTTTGGTGACTTAATTAATTCAGCATTGTTGTAAGTTAGACTTAATTAACTTTTAAATGTTCTAACAAATTCCAACTTTTAGATTTGTAGTAAATTCATATCTTCTAAAATTTCCTTAAATTTTAGTATGATGTGGCAATCAAAAAATATTTTCTACCGCATGGAAAATTTATTCTAAACGAAAACAATAGAAGATGAAAAATATTTATCGTATACTTGAATTATCAAATTGCCACATTCATAAATTTATTATTATGACAACAATAGAAGATGAAACACATGCAATAAAGGCTCTGAATTGTTACGTGCCACACAATTTTTCACTTGTCACAATTATTGGAAAATTTTGGCGGGGGTGCGTAAAAATAAAGATTGAGAATGATTATCACGTTTTAGAAGTTGAATTGAATTTGCAACAAGACTGAAAAATACTAGGTCATTAAAGGAGATGTCTGCTCCAAAAAAAAAAAAATGCATGCTAATTAAATTAGTTAGGGAATCAGGTTTAACTTGTATGAGATTCAACGAAAGCAATTTTCTATCTGGAATTTTTTTTTTCTTTTTTTTTGGGGCGTGTTCTTTAAATTTTCTACATTTCAGGTTGAATTTGTTTACTAAATTCTTTATTTTAAATATCCTTTAGATAAATTTGATTGATTTCTCAACTCTTAATTTTTAGTGATCATAGCACCAATATATATTTCACGATTAAAAATCAACTAAATTTTCGTAATAATGAATCCAACATTGTTGGAGCAAAGATTTTTTGACTAAGGCTGTGAGCAGCGGCGATCGCCAAGATTACGCTCGCTCACATGCCACGTCATAGCGAGCTCGCGCGTTCGCTAGGGTTGCAGCGGCGAGCTAACTATTTTTTTTTTTGTTTTATTTTTATTTCTACATTTTTTTGGCACAATAAATTATATTAACTTGCATAAATAAATTAAAACAAACATAATTAATTATAAAAAAACCCTAATACAATGACATAATAAAAAAAATGCTAATAAGAAATACATTGACATAATTAAAAAAAAAAACCCCTAAGCGCTAAAAAAACCATGCACGTCTTTCACGAGAATCCAAACCGCCAAATGCCTGAACGCCTCGCCGTGTATGGCCGCCCATTCATTGAGCGTCGAGTTCACCAACATCTTCTCAATGACGCCGGCCTGCGCTTGATTCCGGGTACGCGAGTACATCGCTTTGAATAACCCGCAATTGGTCTTAACTCGGGACCAGTTGCCGCCGAGTACTGTGGGCGATTCGCGTTGTAGCGAGTCTCCACGCTCGTCCACATGGCTCTGTTGCCGCCGCCGTCATTGTGGACGTACAACCACGCCCGTGCCAATTCCAAGGTTTCGCCATCGGTGTAGGGATAGGGAGACATCGTTGGGAAGATCGCCGGAGATCGCCGAATGAGAAAGATTAAAAGAAAAGGAGAAGGAGAAGTGCGATGTTTGAGGGAGTGAAAGAGGGTTTTTATAGTGTTAAAAATGAAGAATTAAAAAAAATCGAATTATAACCGTTGCGATCGCCAATGGTCGCCTGACGATCGTTGTGCGATCGCCATATGTCCCTAAGACTGTCAGCGCCCGCGACGAGCGGCGATCGATAGAGCGAGCCTGCACTCGCTAGGAGTGCGCTCGGCAATGATTCGTGTAGTCGGCCTAAGTTTTATTAAAACAACTGAAAGATCAATGTTTTTATTCAACAAAGTTTAAAGTCAATTGAGCCGGAGTGAAAAAAATTGCATCAAATTAAATTTTCGAAAGCAAGAAAAAGAGAAAACAATGAAATTCCAAAATGTGACCCCACATTGAAAAATTCCCTCAACCTCAATTCCCAAAGCTGCTTCTCATGCATCAATCACATAATTTCATGTGTATAAATCCCTTTTCCCAAAGCAAAAGGCCATTTTCTTTTATCTTTATTCTTAATTAGTAAACAAACCGTACCTCATAAAGCATAGCATCAGATTCCCATAAACGTTACACAAACAAATGAGTAGTAATAAAATAAAGAAAATCCGAAGTAAATTAATTTTATTAGTACTATTTGAACGCTACAAGTCAATTCATGCAGGCGTAAGCTTGTTGCGCCCATAAAATCAGTTAATATTCCCCTGCAAATATATTTATATTTTAAGTTTTCAAATTTCGTTTTCCTCTATATACAATCACCATGACTTGAGAGAGAGAGAGGGGGAGGAAGCTAGAGAGAGAAACGCGTTTTTAGGAGTTTCATGAAGACAGAAAAGCACCAGCTGTTTTTTCTTTTTTTTCTGCAAAGGGTTAAATAAAAATATAATAAGTGATCAATACTATGTTTAGACTCCATTGCGCGTACTTAAAAATACTAAATTATTCAATAAATCAATATTTTGTTGATGGATTATGTTCAGACAACTGAGAAGCACACTCCCCATAAGCATCCTGCAAAATCCTCGAAGTTTCTCTCTCTTGCATTGCATTATTCTATACTAGTAGAATATTCACATATACATTAAGTACTTGGTCTAAGATTTGTTAGCCTAAATATATAATTAAAATAGAAACCACCCCATGTGACCAAATATGACTTCTATTGTCCCTTATGGTAAATCTATTCAATTTTTTTTACTAAGTCTTCTTCTAGGTTTATTCTCTAAGATTCTAGATTTCCCATTTTTTTTTATTAATGCATGTGCATTATATAAAATAATAAGGATATATATTTATCAGATTAAATTCTAAATTATTTACATTGTTACAACAATATTCTAAACTTCTAATAATATCAATATAATGTCCAAATTATTGATGTAGCGTGCCAAACATACTTCAAATAACGTTTAATTTCACCATCGATCGGAAAATTAATGTTTACATGAATGTTTATTCTTATTAATTTTGAAAAAAATGACGTCGTTTTTGCCATGCCACATTTTATACATCAACATTCGGTCAACGGAAAAGCGTTAGATATACAATTAAAAATTTAATCTGATTATTGCCCACATAATAATGTCTTGTTATTCTAAAAAAGAAAGTCTTCATTGTGGCCATTTCAATGTGTGGTAAATATTTAATTATTAAGATTGATTGTATTTTATTTCATCAACATCACAACATAGCGGTCGTATAACATAGTTGTCACATGGTAAAAATTCAAAAAATTACATGGTCTAAGCTGGTTGGTTAGCTTGTTCTCTAAGTCAAGGAGTCTTTAATGGTGAATTAATTTAGTTTCCTAAAATAAAATACTGTATTTATTTTTGGGCTTCCATTCCATGCTGGTTTCTGAATTGTGCATATGCTTCCACAGCCAAAAGTCTGCCCTTTTCTGAGCAAAATTCCGTTGGCCTTTGAAAAATTCGCCATTTCTCAGCTGTCTCACCCCATGTTATAGTAATTGCTCAAATTAAAGCATATTTTGCTTCAAAATTTTCTCTTTTCACACCTCAAAAGTTCCTAAACGGTTACCTATATAAAATTATTTAGTCACTTTCTATAAATCAACACCACCACCACATATACCCATTTTGATTCTCAAACTCCTGAATATTACTTTATCTTATACACTACCGTGTCAATATATGCTAAATTACGAGTAATATACACTATTACAATATTTGGTTGATTTTGCAATAATATTACAACGTTTATGTTTATTCGAACGCCGCTGATCGAGAAAAAACAGTATGAATCTAGGGCCAATATGATATGACTCATTAATATTTTTCTATATATCAGTTCAACGAAACATATTCGACTATTAGATATTTGAATTTGGACTTCATGATATTAGTGCCAAAATGTTGGAACGTTATGCATAAAAATTTATCACACTTTAAATGTTTACACAATATTATTCTAAAATTACTGAACGTTGCAATAATATACTCCCTCCAATCCACTTATATTGTCATCATTTACTTATTTAGTTGTCTCACTCATATAGTCGTTTTGCAAATAAAGAAAATTTTAACCCTTTAAAATCCTCCAAAAGTGATAGAACCTACCCACTTTCTATTTTTTTAATTTTATTCTTAATTTCTATATCGAACAATAACATTACAATATCATTGAATCGGAGTGAGTATATGATATTTACTTGGTGAGATACATTTAAATATACTCAGACAAAATAGATACTAATTCCAAATTCATGAGCAAATATTGCAGTAAAAACTTGATAAATAAAAAATGTAGCACTTGCAACAGTAGTAGGTTAGAAAAGTCATTATCATATGAAGTAAGTAAGAAACCCTCATATCTCTTCATTCTTTTATTTATCTCAGAATTAACACTGGCAAATATCTGTCAGCCATGTCACACATTTAACTACACCTTGACTAAACTAACTAATTAATTAATTTTTCCTCATTTTCCACTTCACATGTCCCAACAAAAACCCATCTATAAATATTACCAATTCCCTCCTCCTCCACAACATCATTATCCCATATTCGAGCACCAAAACAAGGAAACACACAGTAAAACACACACACACTCATCATCATCTCACAAAACCTTAATTTCCCAGAAATGGTGAAGACAGAAACCAAGATTTCCTCCTCGCCATCAACATCATCATCGTCGTCACAAAACCCAATGTTGTCCCAATGCAAGAAGAGATTCAAAGGAGTGAGAATGAGAAGCTGGGGATCATGGGTTTCCGAGATCAGAGCTCCCAATCAGAAAACAAGAATCTGGCTCGGCTCCTACTCCACGGCGGAAGCCGCCGCCCGCGCCTACGACGCCGCCCTCCTCTGCCTCAAGGGCTCCGCAGCCAATCTCAACTTCCCCACCTCCTCCAAAATCTCCTTCGAGAATCTCAACCCCGATAATACCGTCATGTCACCGAAATCCATTCAAAGAATCGCCGCGACGGCAGCCGCCGCCGCCTCCGATGCGAACCTTCCAGAAACTTCTAGAAACTCCAACCCTCCGTCTCCGCTATCGACTTCTTCGACTTCGAGCTCGTCGCCGTCGCTGTCTTCATCATCGCCGGAATCCGGCGTGCGGATCGACGACGACCACATCTCGTTGGCGGTGGCTGCGGCTTGTACGGACGGCGGCGATTACGAGGCGCATTTTGAGGAGCCGAGTATGGCGGCATGGTACAACTTTGACTCCCCGAAGTACAACGAGATGCTTAATGGGGTTTTCTTCGATCCTTTGATGATGGAGGATTATTCTTATGAAGATGGCGATATTCGTTTGTGGAGCTTCTGCTGAGGATTATTTATTTATTTTTATTTTTATAAATTTTTTGGTTTTGTTGTTTATTACTATATATATACTGCTTATTTATTTGTTCATTCATTGGATGATCTTCAGTTTATTTCATGAAGACATTACTTACTGACTTAGGCTGTGAAATATATTCAAGGGATATTACGCAGGAGCTAGAGTAACAAATTTTCTGGGCTCTCTCCTAAGTGAATTCCCTTTGTATTTTTGTATTTAAATTGCATCAAATTTATATATGTGGCATTTGTTGTTAATTACACTTGTTATCTATACATAAATATATAGAAAAAATTGTGTTTATTTTCTTTGAGTTCATGAATAGTCCAAGAATGATGAATTTTGACATCTACATGGCTAGTTTAATGGCGCTTCGAATTTGAAATTGAAGTCTTAATTTACTTTGTCGAGATGGCTTTTGGAACAAAGAGTTTGTTGTCGAATTAGAAGTGAATTGTGATTTCATGTTTTTTGTATATTAAAACCTTGTTTTCATTTATGCATAAATTTGCTATTTACTGATAAAATAGAAATCACCTCATAGTTTTATCTACGTATAATTTTATTTATGTTTTATGTGGAAACGCTACACTGTCTTAGAACAATTTCGAAAATTCAATTCAGATGAATAGGAAAGCAATCCAAGATGGTTTAGGTATGGATCAAACAAATTTATATATAGACGATCAAATATAAATAAAATATGGTGATCACCAAATCGAGTATCAAAGTATTTAATTATCTAAGTTATGTAATGATATTGAAAAATATATTATAGATGCGACATAAGAGTTCATAAGCAGATTGTGTGACCGATGTCAATATCTGATCCAACGCCGATTTCGCACATGGACTTGTCTATTTTTAGAGAACTTGAAAGTGCAGTTTTCTATTTCTTATATTTTCTCCTTACATTGTACTTGGTCTTTTCACAATTAAATTGTTGTGGGTCATCTCAAAATTTTTAAACAAATTGACCAAATTTATTTTATTGTATTGATTGCGAGTAGGTATATAGATTTGGTCGAAGCATTAAATATGACAAGGGGAAATGATTTCATTACTATCATCTGAGGTACAACGATGATCAGAGACGGACGCAGAAAAAATTCCCGTTCTTCGATGTGATTTTGCACATCGACGATCTCTTTAATCCGATTAACTCCATTTGGCTTGTACTTGTGTTTGCAAACAGTGATGGTATTGTATGGCTTCAAAGAATACAATAGATTTAAGGAATAAAATATTGAATATTGTTGAGAAAATTATGAAAGGGTCAATTGTGGATTGGACAGAAGTATGATATAGTGAACATGGGATAGAGGCCACATGCATATTATTATTTGAAGTTTATTATTTTGCAACATATCATGTGCATTGGAGCATCTATTCATCTAAAAAGAAATTGATTGTTCTTTTATATGAGTCTACGCTTGTGATTGCCATGTGTGTATCTTTGTCTTTGGGGAATCCTAAGACGCTTTGTGTTGTGCCATTTCACATTAGATTGATTCATTTTTCTTTGTTACTTATCATGCATCTAACAATTAATGTGGTATATATTTAATCAAAATTAAGAGGTAAATCCATTGTTGATAATTGTTTTATGTGTAGTTATTACATTGTCCATATGCTTTGTAATTCACATATCTCCAATTACTAAATAGCTTGCATTCTTACATTTCTTCCATATGAATTTAATAACCTTTTATGTTGTGTAGGAAGGAGAGTAAGAAAAAAACTTTACTTAAGTTCGAGTTTAATCTACACACTAATGCGAAGAGTTTACTTTCAGTTTTTTCTCTATATATGTGTATTGCATTTTATATTACAATAAATCTATTCGGTTACACGGTGGTCAGCCACACGCGTTAAAAAAAGAAAAGTTGCCTGTAAAAATAGAAACAACCACATTTCCTCCTAGGATTTGTACTTCCTTAATTAGGGTATATTTTTATTTTCAACATCTATATTAGTACCATTTTTAACTTGTATGACCGGCCACAATGTGTCCAAATAGCATTACCCTATATTATTCAAAACTTAGTAAATAATCTATGATTTTATTAATTTAGCAAATTTAGATGGATAATTGTCATAAGGAAAAGAAATGAAAATATACGATAGTATCAAATTTTAGGAATTTTCATTAGCTAACGAGCCAAATATTTTGAACTTAGCTTTAATCAATTAGCTAATTTTAATCAAACCAAATTTTATCGAATCAAGTACAAACCAATAATTCACAAATATTTTCACTTTTTAGCAATGAGCCCATTTAGTTTAATGCTTCAAATTTCATGAAGCCCATTTCCAGTTGAACTTAATACTACTACTGTATAATTCGAGTGAGTTCTGTTAATCAGAAATTGAGAGCCCAATTAAATTTGGCTCATTCCACAACAAGGTCTACCAGTCTCGTACATATAATGACTATTTTATGTGTATTTATATTTTGGGTTAATTGTTAATAAAGGTACAATCTTTTCACAAATCTGTAATTTTAGCATAATTTTTTCTTATTGGCAATCTAATACATGATCTTTCAATTCATTGCAATTCAAAGCATACTTTCAACTTCCAATGATCGGAAAAATGATGTGTACATTTTAGTGACGTAACATTTAATTATTTTGATGTGACATTTGACTAATTGTTGAAGTGGCATTTATATTTTTTTTTACTAAATAATTTTGTTTCTTTTTATATTATACATTTTTCACAATAATCTAAATTTAAACTCAATTTAAATGCCACATAAAAAATAAGTAAATGCCACGTCTGTAATACCCCAGATATTTCTTCCGTCGCTAAAATAAAAATTTAATTATTAATTAAGGCTTTGCACGCCTAAGTTAAGGATTTTCGATTCTAAAACTAACGGTGAAATTCGTTTCTGAAAATAAATTCCAGAAGTCGGTTGAACGACTACTGTATTAGGGTTTTCGCGTCCGATAGAATTTTCGTTCGAAAACTCAGATCGGAAAACCGTCAGACTTTACATTCACTTTTTCTGCGATACGAGTCTACCGGAGAAAGTTAGTTTTTATTATTTTTCCGGACGAATTTTGGACTGTCTTGTCCCGACTTTTCATCGGATTTCGGAAATCGAAATATGCTTTCCGAGTAAGTAAATTATTTTTAATCTAATGGTCGAATTAGATTTCGTCAAAAACGTAACCGTCTAGGGTTTTAATTTCTCGATTTTATTACGTCGTATTAGACCCGTAAAACGCGATATTTTGATAAAAAAAATCCCACCCAAACCGCCTCCCCTTGCGAGTCATCACCTTTGTTAGATATTAATTCACTTTATGAAATTCTATCTTAACACCTCACCTCATTCTCTCTTCCCTCTCCCCTCAATCCGCCACCCTCTCTCTTCTCTCTCTCTTTTGTTCTTCATCCACCATTGTTGATCATTCCTCAAGCTCTCAAGTTCCACAACTAGTTCATCTTCTGATCGATCTTATTTCCGAGTCCATAAACGTCAAGGTAAGAGTTTCCTCTATGGATTGAACCGAACAAAATTCATTTCCCTCAATATTGTTATTATCGAAAATTTGAGGAAGAAGTAGGATGATGTTTTATGATTAATACATGTTATTTCATGCTTAGAATTAGATTCCCATAGTTGAAATTTCATAAAAAAATCACCCCCCTTAATTCTTGTTAATACCGAAATTTATGAAAAATATGTAGGTGAGATTTAGTTTGATTTTTGAGGATTGATTTGTGGATTTATGTTCTATGTATTAGTAGATGAATGTAGGAATTAATTAAGATTTTTCTAAAAATAGAAACCAAATAGTAAGAGAGAAAGAAGTGAGGATTTGATGTAGTAATTGTTATGATTTGTATGATGTGATGATATAAATGAGATGTAGTAAGTGTATAGATGATCATATAATTTAATTGGATTTTTCTAAAAATAAAATAGAAATCGTAAGAGACGAAAAACCGGCGATAAGTTAAGATTCGATAATAATTTGAGTATGTGGTTTTCGTATTGGTAAATCTTGGTAGTTGATGAACGTTATTGGAAAGTTTGAGCAAAATCGGAGAATGTTGAAATTTTAATAAGAGACGAAGAATCGTCGATAAGTTGAGATTGAATAATGATATAGGTTTATGGTTTGAATATTCGCTAATCTTAGTAGTCAATGAACGTTATTGGAAAATTTGAACGAATTCTAAAGGAGTTGAAATTTTGGTAAGAGACGAGTAATCGAGCTTAATTGTCGATAGGAAAGTCGAATGAGGAAACTAATTTGATAATAGTGTTTATTGTCAATTAATAAACGAGATTGTAGTTGACGATATTTCCATTTGAGAAATGAATATAGAAGTTAGAAGATTAAAGTTAGAAGTTTGAAATGGAAATTGAATAGGAATTTGGTTTAGTAAATGATTAGTTGGAAAACACGAGGAAATGTTCGTCGTTTGTTTAATCAAGAGACGTGAAGTATTCACGACAAAGGAACATGTGTCATGACTGTTAAAAGATAATAATTTCGTGAGCTTAAAGGTTGTATAGCATTGATTGAACCTAGGGAATCGTGCGTCGAATTGTACGAGCACCTAGGGTTTCACTCGGACTGTTTTGCGACCTTTCACGAAAACTGTCATAACTTTCTACTCACTTAACGAAATCGAGATCCGTAAATTGAAAAATAAACTAGACATCCGTAGCTTTCTTTTGGCACCAAATTCATCCCCTGTTTCGCAGAAATATGTTCTGTAGATTCTCCAGAACTTCTGCTTTGTGCAGAAACTTTCGTAAGCCTATTTACTTAAGTTGAAATCTTTTTAACTTCGTTCCTTGTGAACTTATAAGTCGTTATAAGTTATCAACTTCCGTTAATTAACTGACCTAAGTGTCGAGTAAAGGAACCGAGTTAGTTTATAAACGAGAAATGTTCTAGTCTCGTTTCTTTGTTAATCAAAAGAATGTAGTTAAAGTGCAAAGGCCTAAAAGTCTAAAACAAATTCGATTTCCTTTTCTTTTATCGTTTCGACCGCTTATTAAAGTTTGATTATTTACGTTCAAAGGAGGAAGTCGAGTTTAGAAGACAGGACGGAAGACCAAAGCCGGAAGCTCGTGTTTTAGTTCTGTAATCGCCTGAGGTGGGCTTTTCTATATATATCAAATCAAATGAGCGATGCTCGAAAATGTTTACTTATCGCTTTATAACTGTGTTTTAAAGTGATTATCAAGGCATGAAAATATTTGTTTTATGTGAGTTCTTTTGTGCCTTTTTGAGTTAGCCAAATGGGGTTAACTAATCGATCGGACCGCTGAGTTAACCGTAAGGGTTTTCCAGGGTTTAGTGTACACGGTAGCCGGTGTGTGTGGTACCCTGTTGAGGTGTAGCTAGCCACGGTGAATAGAACGTGCGCGGGAGAAGTATACTCTCCCCCGGCGTTGAAACAGAAGTTGGGCAAGTTGAACGTAACATCAAGTAAAGGCTTGGCCAAGCTATATTGTGAAAAGTGAAAGAAAATGTTTAGTAGGCACGGGTATTTAATGAAAAACCCCGATGCTCTATTTATCGAGATGCCTGATTTAATCTATACTTATGATATGTTTTCGGCAATGTGCCAACTAAGTATGTTTATACTTAGCCCTGTATATGTTTTATAAATGTGCAGGTTGAGTGACGGAAGCGGCGGTGGTTGAGTAGAGTTGTAAAGCAGAGTTGTAAATAGGATGAAGAACTGTATGTCAAGCTTTTCGCTTTCCGCTGCCAAACTATTTCGTGTCTTCGTATAAACTTTTGATCCAAGTCCCGTACAATGAACTTAGTTAACTTTTAAACAACTTGTCGATCGATCCTTCAAGGTTGACTCCTTTTATGTAATGAAGTAAGGTTCATAGTAATTATTCTGTTCCAAATGTCTGTTTATTTATTTATTTCCCCTTCTTCCCCGCTTCTTTAATCCAACCTCTAGTCGCACCCCGGCTTTGCCGTCCCTCGGGATTTAGGGCTGTGACAACGTCACTAAAAATTGACAGGTCATCTTTCTGATCACTGGAACTTGAAAATATGCTCTAAATTGCAATAAGTTGAAATGTCATGCCTTAAATTGCCAATGAAAAAAAGTCATGCTAAATTTGCAAATTTGTGAAAAGATTATGCCTTTATAGGCAATTAACCTTTATAATTTTTCTACATATTACTAGTTGCTGCAGTATTTTTACAATGCAAAATTTTAGGGGTGTGTGTGTATCTGTGTGTGGGGTAATTAAAGGGTAATTCTAAACATAGCCTCCATTTTACTATTCACAACCACGGTTAAAAATAATAATAAATTAAATTGTGAATGTACTATTTTATCCTCAAAGCTTCCAATTAAAATAACAATTAAAAATATTATTTCCACCACTCCATAGCCGCCAGTTAGCCACTGCCGAATCTCTTTTCATCGAAGTCATAGCCACCACCAAGTCTCTTATTCTTCATCATCATCTCGTGGAATTGGGAACGAGACGAAAACATTTCTTGCAAATCAAAGATGGCATGAATCTCTCATTCTATCGGATTCACGCTTCGCACAAAAAAAAAATAGAAAACCGACTATGTGTCATGACTAGAAGATGCAGATCCTCTCTAATTAGTACCATATTTCGTTTCGTATTTTTTTGTTGTTCAGATTTTTCAATTAATTAAGGTAGTGATCAATTTCAGAAATACAAATTGAACTGAGAATTGGGATATTTGAGTCAATTTTGTAATGTAATGCTACATTCGTTTGAATTGAAAGGAACGCAATGATTTAGCTCTTTTTTTTGTTGTTCACTTTGTCATTGTAATATGTTTATTTTTCTGGTTTTCAGAGCTGACAATGGCCACAGTTCAGTGAATAGATTGAGGTGGTTGCGTCCGGATTGGGGTGATTCCTTGAACGGCCTCGCCATGTTTGTCGGGATCAATCACTCATTTGCCGTCACCGTTGAGAACTTCCCTAACATTAAACCCAATTTGATCTACTTTACTCATTCGAATTGGAACTTCACCTCGCCGGATTCACTCGACGGCTGCCGCCATTGTCAGCCACTATCAATCTAATGTAATTCTATTCACAGACTTTGCTTCTGTGGAGGTTTTCTTAGTGGATGTAGACTTGTGAATTCGATGGATGTTACTCCCTCCGTCCACGAAATAAAGCTCTACTTACCCCAAAATATTTGTCCATAAAATAAAGCCCTACTTACCTTTTTCCACTCACATCAAGTGGGACCTACAACAATTTTCACTCTAATTTTACTTTTTCCACCCACAATATGTGGGACCCCTATTCCACCTATTCCACTAACAACAATTTTAACTCTATTTTACATTTTCTACTCACAACAAGTGAGACCCTTATTCCACTCATAAAATTTTAACTTCCAATAAATTTCTTCCACTCTCAACAAGTGGGACCTTAACTCCACTCACAACAACTTTACTAGCTTTTTTAATCTCCGTATCGACACCCAAATAGAGCTTTATTTCATGGACGGAGGGAGTATATATTTTCATAATCTCTGAGAAAATTGTTTGTTAGAAACTTTGTTAACAATTATACCAATGAAATATTCAGAGCGATGGTTTTGTTCTTCTCTCATTAGTTTCCGACCTGTTCTACTTGGGGGCTATACCATCAGTGATATTTTTATTAATTAAATTTTAGTAGGATTATAAGGATATAATAGTACATTCACAATTTAATTTATTACTCCCTTCGTCTAATCTTTGTGTATCCACTTGCCCCATTTTATCTGTCCAATCTTTCTATACTCATTTATATAAAAGTACCCATCTACCCTTACTAATTCATGTTATTTACCTTTTACCACTTGGACTCACACCTTTATTCCACAAACTACCACTTTATCCCTACCTTTTTCACTATGGGCCCACCACTAACAATCTTTATTCCACCAACTACAAATTTATCACTACCCTTCAAATACACATTTATTCCACCAACTCCACTTTATCACCTTTTCTTAATACCCGTGCCAACACCTAAATGGGTACACAAAGATTGGACGGAGGGAGTATTATTTTTAAACGGGGGTTGTGAAGAGTAAAACGGGGGCTATGTTTAGAATTACCCGTAATTAAAATATTGAATTCACTTATTTACTCCCTCCGTCCATGATAGGTATGGTTCGAAGGGAGTGACACATATTTTAAGAAATAAAGAGTGAGTGAGAGGGGGGATGAAAAAAGTATTGTGAATGGAAAATGAGATCTACTATTAATATTTATTATGTGTGGTGGATAATCAACCAACTCAAAATTATTTGGTAAATAGAGATATTTTTAAGGATAAATGAGTAAATATCATGTCCATTTTTAGCTGGACCACATTTATCGTTGACGGTAAAGAAAAATCGAATCACACTTATCATGGACGGAGGAAATATTATTTAAGAAAAACGTCAATAAAAAAAGAAAACGTCCAATAAATTTAAAATTAGTATATTAATTTATTAAAATAACCTCTATATCTCCTAACTTTTAGCCTTTCCTTTGTTTTTCTTTTTTGATGTTTGTGGGTGCAATATAAAATCCAATAATGAAAAGGTTGAAGTTTGAGACTTCTATTCCGGTGGAGGGTATTATTGGAAACTTATATAAACAAAAGAAATATTTTTGCCCTCTCTCTCGAGTCGACTGAAAAAACACTGGTAATCCCATTCAGCCGCTTTAACACAAATCTAACCGGCGCTTCATCGGAGGAGATATGGTTTTCACTAAAGAGCAGCTCCTTGCTCGTTTTCAGGTTCATTTTTCTTCTAATAATAATTACTTACATTCTTCAATTATTGCGATGGATCAATGAATATTTCCAGAACTTGATTTTGGCAAGTTTATGATGCAAATGTTATAGCGATGTATGAATTTCGTCGAAATATGAGGAAATGCTCCTGCAGAAATATAGCTAATTTGATAGCGGAACTTGATTTTGTTTATAAAGTTCTTTCATCGATGCAAAGTCGTGGTGAAGTCAGTTTGATTAATTTACTTAATTTGAGCTTATAATTTATTTCAAGTGCAGTGGTTGAGCCGGTTGATTAATTTCATTGTTCTAATCGGATTGCGATCCATCATCCACTTAAACGTGCTCGTGAAGTTACTGAATATTCAAATGAAGCTAAATTGTTTGTTAATTTTGCTAAATTAGTTATAGAAGGATAGTATTTGGGATATATATAAGAGAAATTTGCGGTGGTACAGTTTGCTGTGTGTTTTTCCTGTATAATTAAAGTTTAAGTTCCCCAATTTGTGAAATGATTCCAGTTCTAACTATTGAGCATATGAGATGCCTGTAAGGTTATATTTGTATTTATTCAGTAAAAGCTGTTGTGAAGTTAGGAACCATAGGATGTTGTTGTATCCAGTTTCCCGTACTTGTGTATATTTTCTGCTTACTTTGGAATTTCTCTACTGATTTCTCCACAGGAGCTTCAAATAGGTTTCTCTCAGTACGAGCATCCTGCTGTATTGACAGTGGAAGCTCAGGTAACAGAGAGTTGAACTTAATATTGGTTTCTTCGATTTTCATAATTTATAGTGACCTTGTTTGTTTGCACCAGGCAAAGTATGTTGGGAACATGAAAGGTGCGCTGAGCAAGAATTTGTTCTTGAAGGTTAGATAGTGATAGGTCAAAAATTGTTTGTTCTTGCTTTATTATCTCAAAATCTTCAATGCTTGCTTGCTCTCTGGTATTAACAGGACAAGAAACAAAGATACTATATTGTTTCTGCTTTGGCGGACACAAAGGTAGATCTAAAAGGTATTTATGCTTTTCCAATTGATCTTCTTACTGTTTTTAGTGGCTATGTTTTTTAGAGGTTGGGATAGATTGTTATGTGTTGTTCCACTAAATAACTTATACCCTAAAAGTTTGCTGTATCTTAAGAAAAAAAAAAACTTTGTCATGTCAATTTACTAATGGCGTGTGATCTCTCCATTTGAACTATGCAGTTCTGTCTCAGAGACTTGGTCTGGGAAAAGGAGGTCTAAGAATGGCTCCAGAAGAAGCACTTTCCGAGATTCTTCATGTGTGTGCTTTTTGTATCTTTGCTCCTATGCAACCTGCTATGTCTTATATTAATGATGTTATATTTAAACAAGGAATTGTATTGTCTCTTGCTCTGTCCACCTCAAAGTTAAGCATCTATAGAAAAGACTCAGTATTATAGCTAGCTTATGTGCGATTCCCATCCTTTTGCTGCATGGTTAGGGATATTGTTTTTTAAACTACGTTCTCATCAAAAAGAGGCTCAATAGACTCTTAATTTCAAATAAAATTTACAAGTAATTTAATGAGGTTGTCTGGTATGGATGTTGCTGATCTAAAGTTTGATGGAGTAATATACCTGAGAAAACACAATTTTTGGAATTACATATGATCCCATGTTCCTTATGCATGTGTAAGGTTAGGCATAAACTTTGTAAACAGAAAAAAAAAATCCATTTTCTTTTGTCTGAATACGTTTGACACTTAATTTTCGTTTTGGCATTAATGTTTTCCAAGATTTTGAGATATTAGCATACCATTCCATTTATACATCATTGGATTAAGATATATTTGTTCCTTTCAGATAATTGTTTTTCTTTCGAATTGGACGTTGTTCTGAGGTAGATGTTGTGAATAGTTGCGTAGGGATATTCACCTAATTCTGTTGATGTAGTTACTGATTCTAATGACAATTGGGCTGATATCTTTATGCATTTATTCAATTTGTCGTAGGTGCCCCTAGGTTGCGTTACTCCCTTTGCACTTGTGAATGAATCAGCAAGGTACATTTCCTTGTGGTCTTCTGGGCTCAATGTATGATTAGTTTAAGCTGCCTTTCTCTGGAATATGATATTGTATATTGAAGTAGTTCCTTTTTGCTTTTGTGAAGGTGTGTTTCTTTGTTGTTAGATAAAGGAATTAGAACTCAAGAATGCTGTTTCTTCCATCCGTTATCAAATGACATGTCAGTTGGTAAGTGACTAGAATATTTGGGTGAGCAGAATAAAGTTATAGTCTACATTTATTGGATTTGGGAACTAGATTACCAATAGAGGGATTGTGTAGAGAATCTTCCTATGTGCAGTATGTTGGAGTGTTTGGCTATAAAGAATGGGAGAATATTTGAGGATATGGAGGGATCTCTTGATAGTGTATGGTAGAGGCTGGAGATCAAATTTGTGATGTGGGATGTTAAAAAATGATTGTTATTTAAAGGGTAACTTGCTTGTAGATTTCCCAACGTTTTCCATTTTCTGGTTTTGCACTACGGCAAAAAAATCTGTTTTAAATTAAAAAAGTTATATAGGTTAAGAAAGAAACGAAGGTGAGACCTGCACCAGCGTTTGCTTTGGTCTCCCTCAATGTGCTTATCCGGAATGGTTCAATAGCACGCCACAGCGTGTTTACCCTGAATGTTCTGTTGTCCTTATCCTTTGATCTCATGGTCTCATCTCTAACACGATTTATCTGCTCAACAGCTCTTAATGCTCAGGATCTTGACAAGTTTTTGAATTCAATTGGAAAATTTCCTGCCTATGTTGATCTAGAGGTAATATTTTGTCAGTTCACAATTAGCTTACTTTCTAGATTTATAGTCAATTTGAACTTTGGGAGTTGTTTATACAGGCTACCCCTACTGTAGGGAAGGATCAGCCTCCAGATCTAGCTAGTCTTGTCCCATCTGATGTAACAGTCTTAGCCAATCCCCCGGAAAGAAAGGATTCATTTAAAGGTCTGGAGAAAAATCACATCTCTGCAAATAACCAACCAGTAATTGCTGCAGGTATATTTTCTATTGCTTCCTTTTTTTCACGTAAAATATAAAAATATGTTCTGAACTTATTTTTCTCGATGCTTTGTTTTTGTTTCCTTACACTTCATTCTCATGGATCAGGTTAGTAATAGATTATGTACATCTTAGCAATACAAATGGACTCAGCTTATATCAAGAACAATTTAGGATTAACCAACAGAATGACTCGATGATTAATCTGCTGGGCTGTATAATGGGGAACATTTGTTTAGATCTTTGTTGACTTACTGGGTGTCTCTTTGATGGGAAACTGTTGATTTTTTATTAGTAAATGCTAATAACTGGAAATTTCTGTATTTCTTTCTTATTTTTGTGATCTCCCCCCCTTAATTGGCTGCGTATTATGGATGAAGCATGAAATTGATGTTGATTCTTAATCTTTCGAAGGGGCAAAACCTGCAAAACCTACAAAACCATCCAGTGCTTCTACAAAGGAGAAAGCATCTGATGCTGCGAACATGTCGATCACTTTTGCTGACCCTGATAAATTTGTTGAAGAGATTCTGGAGAAGACAAGAACTGTACTTTTCTCTGAGGTCAGTAATAGTCGTCTTCTAAATCTATTAGTTCAGGGACTAGTCTGTGAGATCTGACCATATTCCCGTATAGATTCAAGAGGAAGAGAACTTCGAGAAATACAAGGAGCAACTTGCAACTATAGTTTCGAACAATATGAGCAAACAACTTAGCACGGAGTTCAAAAACCTTGCAGTGAGTATCAAAATTTCCTCGCACCATATGTATAAATTATACTACTATTCATACTGCATTTGCACTGACTGCTTTTGAAGTGGAAGATCATTAATTGAAGTTTATCTATTTCATTAATTAGCATCCAATTGATATTTTCTTACATGCAAATTGTTGCAGACAATATTCAAGAACACGGCGTTTACAGAAGGCTTCGAAGCTGGTATTAATCACCAGCCAAAGAGAATGTAAATTCATCCACATTCATAGAAATGCATAGAAGTCAATTATCAGATGAAAAGCTAACTGGTGAAATATGAACAGAATTGTTTGGCTGCAGTTTTTCATATGCAATTCGACTTGAATGTTTTATTTTATCTGACACATGATGAAACTTCCAAATTAATAATTTCTTGTTGAATTCCTATCCCTTTTATAGTACTTTAGTTCTGCAGATCTTGAACACCAGAACCATGGTAAATATCATTTGTCTTCTGTCTTTTTGCTTCTTGCTCTACAGTATATTACACCTCCATGATTCTGCTGCTGAAAACAGGCACATATAACTTATTACACCGCATTAGAATCGGGACATCTTGATGTTATAATTGTTATTCAATTTGGTATACATTTACACATTTGGAATTTATACAGTTTTTATTACAGCCATTGTTAGTGTAGTTCAGTTCTCACCGTGGTGTTGCCCGGTCCCGTCTCCACGTGGGCGAAGTGGTCGATATCTGGAGCGGAAAGGCCACATGTCGGCCAGCCTCCTCAGCCGCGGGGACCTTCTGTCTTCGTCATGAAGTTGGTGGGTTTCTTCACGCGTTGGATGCAGAATCTCCAGTGCATGGCGGCATACTGGGCAAGAATTATGGAGCCTCAGCCATGGAACAATGCAATCAGAATGGAAGATATGTTTGCATGGTAACTCTCTTGCTTCCATTCCAACATTTAGTTCTTCCTTGCAAACTGGGCATTCCGTATCTATCTCCAAATGTTTTTGTTCGACTTTAACTGTCGGAATGGCATCAATAACTGAATCTGGAGCTGGTTCTGGGCCAGGCCTGTCGTTTTGAGTTATCTCCTCGATGAGTTCTTGCAGACCTGACCCGATGAAGTAGTTCCTACGGTCTACTCCCGGAGGGAGTAGTCGTTCTCTTGGCCCATTTCTGTTTGTAGGGATTGGGCCCGTGGGTCGAAGAACAATCCAGGTTCTGGGCCGGGCTATGATCCCACTGTCTGGACCCCAATCGTCGTCCTCCTCCTCACCAAACATAGAACCCCTCCTCCGCCGGAACCAGCTTTGGTTTCCCATCTCTTCTGGGTCCCTATACCGTCGTCTTCTCCGCCCATATGCCCGTGTTTGGTCCATAATCGAGGCCCGATCGGTCGGGCCATCAGCTCTTGGGTGGTTCATTCCAAGTGGAGAATCAAACATGAGGGCCAATGCTTCAAGGATTCGGGCCGCCGGGGAGGGATCATATGCAGTGAATTCAAGAATGGGTTGGGGCCTCGCCATGTCAATTTCGTAGAGAAATTGGCCGAAGCACCGGGGACAAACGATACTGGATGGATCGTGCGACCCGATCCTGACCGTCCGATGGCATTGGTAACACCAGTAGAGGTTGAAGTTTCCATTGCCGTTGGATCTCGGAGGGCTTAATGACATAATTTTCAGTAAATATAATGCTGCTGAAAATAGGAAAAGAAGGTGAAATTGTGAATGAAGAAAGATAGATGCATGGCTTAAATATGTGGATTACTAAACAGTTGTGATGCATGCAAGGGAAAAGGATGGCTTTTCAAAGGTGCAGGAAGAGATTCTTTCTCCCTTTGTTGCTGCTTCTTTAGAAAGTAAAGCATTACGCGGGAAATGGAAATCCTCCCACATCTACACCAATTTGCAAGTTTTTGAACAAGCAATAACTTAACTATCGATTTATGGTTAAAAAGGATAGCAAATTGATTTAATCAAATAAAAATAAAAATAAAAACAAACATATTCGCCTTGTTATATACTCCCTCTGACTATAAAGAGAATGCATAATTTTTCTTTTTTAATTGTCCACAAAGAAAATGCATAGTTCATTTATGGAAACTATTCTCTCACTTACTACTCTTATATTTTTTATATATTTACAATTTATGCCACTTTGGAACCACCTTTCTCTACTCACATAGTTACATTTTACTTTTTCTCCACTCACATCCTAATTAATATGAGACTCTATCTCCACTAACATCTACTTTTTCTCTACTCATTTTACTTTTCAGAATTTTCTTAAACTCGTGCATGTATTCTCTTTGTGGTCGGAGGGAGTGTCTAATTTCTCTAACTCCATATTTTAACAAATACTCTATTATATTGAAGGTCGATATGTTTTATATGGTCTATCTGAATTTGGTGGCTATTACAATGAATTGACCTCATTATAATTCTATTATATATGCATAGATAGTATTGATTTCCTTTTTTTCTTTTAGGCTCGAAGCTGATGGAATCAATTAACTGTTGCACAGATACTTTCTACATATTATAATATGGGCTTTACCTTAAATAAGATCATGATCCAGTAGTGTAGACATTTAATATAGAGAATTGGGATGGGCTTGGTAAATTGAACTAATACAAAATGAAAATTTCAACTTTAGTCTAATACCAAATAAACGTGTAGGATTGGGCCTGTAATTGAACCCATTTATACATACTCCTAATATATATAGCACGCAGTCTATGTTTTTCATTAAGTGAAATTTAATTAAAATAAGAAATACTATAGATTTTGGGCTCTAAATCATAGTACTAAAGTTTTTGTCTGTTGAGCTATCACTTGCTGTTTTGTAATTGATCCATCATTCATTAAGATTTATTTTTATCGTACCGAGCCCTGAAACGAACATTTTTAACTTTTTCTAGAGCCCTAGTAAATCCAGTAATAGTTTTCTTCACTTAATGAAGTTAAAAGCTTTTAGTTTCATTAATATTTATCCAAATATGCCAATAAATAGAAATTAAAAAACCCCATAAAATTTTGAGGCTTTAATACAAACACAAGTACTATAAAGTTTGAGGTTCATGATAGCATAAAATATACGATCGAAAGTTCAATAGTATAAGGCTAATCAGTAATCATAACATTTTTCAAAAAGTTATGACATAATCTTTTTTTTGGGCATGAGTTATGACATAATCTTAAATGTTCCGTTACGGAGCCAGACCATTTATTCTTCAATTATTGTATGAAAATTTAATATTATACTTCTCAAATCATAGTGAAGCTCAGAGGCTACAAAAACTGGGTGTGTATTAAATATTAAAAGGAATTGGTCAATGGTGAGTTAAAGAGTATCAGAATTCAGAAACCTAACGTTGCATGCGAGAGATAATCATCACATGCTTGTGCAGTAGAAGAAGATATTGTCATTAATGATTTGTGACAAATTTGCAACTACTATTTTTTTAACGACATTTCGTATCATGTTGACCGCGCCATGCATCATATCGTTGCAGACGCAGAGTGCTAAAATAAAATAAAATAAAACAACAACAACGAGGAGAGGTGTTAATATTTTTTTTTAGATAAAATAATACTCCCTCCGTCCCAGTATTCATGGCCTAGTTCGGTGGGCACATGAATTAAGGAGAGGGTAATTTAAAAGATAAAAGTGTTAAAAGTAGTGGAACCCATATATTTTTGTGAAAGACCAAAAAGGAAAACAGATCATCAATATCGGGACACCCAAAAAAGGAAACAATCCATAATACTGCGGGACAAAGGGAGTAACAAAATTCAGACGGGCAATGCTGAAGCTCCCCGCAGATCTGCCAATTATTATATATATATGTAGCTTTATTTTGATTCTTTACAATGAAATGATGCTTTAGTTTGGTATTTTATTTTTTATTTTGAACGGGATAGGCCCATATTGTGTACTAGTAAAACAAATACTACTATTTCTTTGAAATTGAAAATGAAACATCATGAATTGTGTGACATGCGACTGAAACTAGTACTCAACAATGTTAACCTTTTCTTATGATCTATTGATCTCATAGCGACATATATAACTATAATATGTCCATAGGAAATATTTAATTTTTGGATTTTACTTATATGTATATTAGTATTGGTTTTGGGACCATGCATCAACCCATAGGTAACAGCAATCTGGATATTCTTGTCTACTAGTTTAACATTGGGCGTCGTATTAAAGATTATATACACAAATAAAAGCCGAATCCATGTTCTAAAGAAAAAAAAAATCGAATGTATTAATAATTTTCCTATTGCATATTTTTAATTCCATAAATTTTCAAGTTGTACTCCGACCGTCTATGTCATCTATCTGTGACCGTCGTTATTTTGTTCTCATGTCATTAGTGGGCATAGGACAAAGATCAAGCTTTTTTTTTTTAATATTTAAAGGTCGATAGACCATAAAGTAATTTAATTTAACTCAAAAAATAGTTATGAATCTGTCTGCGGTATTACTTATATGTAGCTCGAGTAGTAGTTCAAAAATTCAAATTTCCTCATAAGTTTTGGCTTTGTATTTTTTATTCCACTTCATTCATAAATGGATATAAACGTATTAATGATTATTCAAGGAAATTTAAATTAATATAATAATTAAATAATATGAAGTGCGTATGTCGATACGAAGTATGATGATTATGCGCGCCGGATTGTGGAGTTCAACTCTTCACAAAAATAAATGTATTAATTTTGTTGCTGAATTTCAACATTATTTGGTCAGAATAGTCAAAAGTTATAGTATGATTGAATTTCTTTGGGGCAGTTAAACATAGCCAATTTGACGTGGATTATTTAGAGATACTTCCTTTTTCAATATTTAAATCTGTTATAAATAATAAGATAATATAAATTACTCAAAATCAAGTAAACAATTTGAAAGGTCCGTACAGTATAGTCTACCAAAGGCCCAGTTCGCGGTCCCAATCTGTCCTAATATTTTCAAACTTAATATTATATTATCTAATCATAAAATAATCAAACCTAATAATCAATTACTTACTAAGAAATTAAAATTAGATGCTATATTAGCTGTATACCCTAATTAGGTATAATCAATCATAATTTACCATCACAAAATCAAACTAAAATATAAGAAACTGAAATACTAGAAGAATATTAAATGGCAGAGAAACTAAAATAATTACAAGTGAGATGTCGAAAAATAGGATAAACGTTCTCGAGTCAAAGGCAAATGCGTAAATACATATGTGGGGGTGGTAAATTAAAATGAAATAAAAACATACATAAATTAAAGGTTTAAATATAAAAGAAAATCTTCAATTGAATACTTCAGCAACTCCTTGATCTGCCCCTATCGCAAGTGCATTATTTCAAAACGGAAATTTGTAATACAACACATAATTATTCTTTGTATCTAGGAGAGCTAGATGTCCATTATTACTAAATCCGATTGAAACAAAACATAGTAAAAGTCAAAATAAGGTTTTAATGATACAATCATGTAAACCTAAAAATATACTTATTTTAGGTAGGTGGAAGTTAAGAAGGTGATTTTCGTGACACTTTTATTAATTATAATCTCACTCCATTAGACCGACATTTGTGTTAAAGTCAAAAAAGAGGGAGTGTGTTAGGTGACTTACCACGGTCTTGCTTTCACCACCCTTTCCATCAACAAGTTTAATTTCATTATTTGATTGAGAAATTAATAATTCATTTTAAATTAATTTATTAGTTATTTTATTTGCCCTCAACTTAAGGTTTCTTCTTCACCACTTTAATTAAGTCAAATTCATAAAGTTTTGGACGCTTTCAATATTTGGA
This sequence comes from Schizonepeta tenuifolia, assembly GCA_029490685.1. Taxonomy (NCBI): domain Eukaryota; kingdom Viridiplantae; phylum Streptophyta; class Magnoliopsida; order Lamiales; family Lamiaceae; genus Schizonepeta; species Schizonepeta tenuifolia. The sequence goes on from CM055956.1 coordinate 121,624,596, forward strand.
AATCCTTTTGAAATATAAGGCCTTATGAAAGTGAAAGTCAATTTAGTTGTTTGCATTTACTCAACCGCTTGGGAAGTTTCAAAAAAATCAGTGTGGAGGTATGGGGACAACATAAATGAGAGTTAGAATTCATTTTGAGTCTTTTCAAAATAAAAAAAAATGATCTTTTGTTTGAATTTGTAACAAAGGTTACCTATTGAAATGCGTTGTACTGCTATACAAGTCTTATTTTGAGGTATAGAATTTTGAACCTATTCAATAATATCAAACATGACATATCAGCGATATAATAATATTATTTTACTGTGTGAGGTTAAATACACATTAGTATATAACTTTTATTTTAAGGTATAGAATTTGGAACGTATTTAGTAATATCAAACATGGCTTGTCAACGATACGATAATATTATTTTACTGTGTGAGGTTAAATATACATTAGTATATAACTCTTATTTTAAGGTATAGAATTTGGAACGTATTCAGTAATATCAAACATGACCTGTCAGCGATACGATAATACTATTTTACTGTATGAGGTTATTTCAATACACGTCATCAGTATATAAGTCTTATTTTGTGGTATATAATTTTGTATGTATTCAATAATATCAAACATCACTTGTCAGCGATACGATAATACTATTTTACTATATGATGTTAAATACAAGTCAACACGTCAGTTATATATTCAAATCAGCTATAAATACAAATCAAGCTTATGTAACCTGGAAATATAATTGAAAATCTCCAACAACTTCGTTTGCTACATGTATTAATTATGAAATTGATTTCAATAAAACTCAACTAGTCTTTGGTGATGAAATGAAGAAATGGTAATGCTTCTCCGTAAATGAACTTAGCTAGACCAATGACGTAGGGTTGGGTCCATTATAACGTACAATTCTTGGTTGATAAAACTTTATATTAATTGCATTTAGAACTTAAATTAGTCGATTTGCTATTCTTATATACTGTATATATATTGATCCAAAGCAAATTTGATTTATTGATAATTCGGGGAATAATTCAATTGGCAGCCTCATGCAGTTCGGACCATCTGTCACACAATTTTCAATATCTCATCTGTGTCGAACATTTAAATTTAATTTTATTGATAAAAGTCAAAATTATATAACAAATAATGAATCATATTTATTAATTAAAATTGAAGTTAAAAAATATAGCAATGTACCTAATTATATTATAATCAATCATTAATTAAAGACAAAAAATTGCTAATATATTAGAAATAATTATAAGTCTAGTTGGATATAGATTGAAATTATATTTTTTTAAAATAAAATTAATAGTAAGACACGTGTGAGACACGAAAACGAATTTCTTAATTCTTAAGTGGCTATGATGAATGTTAAATAACAATGGGAGTTAAAAGGGGTTGAATCTCTTGTGTGTGGATGCCCATTGAGCCACATCTCGTTGTATAATTAAATACTTCACGAAGCTTTAGGGATTGTACATGAGCAAAAAAAATCTAATTATTGATACTTTGTTGTATGGATGAAATGAGGAAAAGCTTCCAATATTAAATCAAATAAATAGGAAAATTGTGTTTTTAAGATTTTGAATTCGAAATTAAGAATATAGCTCACTCTAATTTTTTATGCATTTGCCTCTAGTTCGGATTCAAAAAAAAAAGAAAAAGAAAAAGAAACGAACAAATTAAATATTTTAAAATTTTAAGTGACCCCACCCCCAGCCCCAAATAGTAAAATAACACTATAGAAAAATAATTAAAAGTGTTTTTGACAATGACGAAACCATAGTCTATAATGATTTTGTTGGCATAAATAAAATAAGTGGTGATAATTTATGTCATCATGGATATGGCCTCTTCAAATAAATCTTAGTAAGCAACTTGGCGTATAATAATTCCACAAACTTATATCATTATTAATCGTAACCATTTAAAAACAAAAGCCAGAAAACAAAAATGGTGATGCCACTTTCAAGATATTTCTTTTAACTATTTTTAAAACATCTCGCATCAGGTTTATAGTCAATGGTTTTAATAATTGTTATTGAATCTGCTTTTTTACTTCCAACACAACATATACCTACGTACCAATATAGGTAAAAATACATAAAATATTTACGTCCAACGACAACGATTAGAACACACTTTCAATGTATACGTAACCAAATAAATATATTATATTGCCAAAATTTAGAACGAGATAAATAATGATTTGGCTTTGTATGAATTTGTATGTTTCGTTTATTATATTTTGTTTTAATAAATGTTATTGTACATATTAAATATAAAACAAGAATATAAACTGAGCTTAATTAGAAATACAAAATGAAACATAAATAGTGTATGAACAAATTTAAGCATTTTTTTAACTAACTAGTAGTATCAAATAACACCTACGTTTATAATTGATACACATGCTAGACAAGTGCTACAAAAAAGATAAAAGAATTTTACCATTTGGATTTTTGTTTTTTTTAGAAATTAAATTTTATAATTTGTACTTATTTATTTTTGGAAAGTGCAATAATGGCATCATATTTCATATCCGACTAATTAACTTAAACTACGGGGTAGAAAGGACTGAATCATAGCAACGTCAAATAAATTACTATTTGTATATTGAATGTTTGTTATTTATGTTGAAACATTATATATTTGCACTGGTCCATACACCATAAATAACTAAATAAAATAATTACAAATTGAATTGGATAAGTAGGGACACGAAGAAGGCGGGAAATGTAACATTTTATAATAAAGATTCAACTTTCGAGCCGTTGCATTATTCTTACACTAGCTAATAATAGCGTCTTTGCCTCTACCGATTAAATTAATTTTCAAAATTTGAGGCATACTTTTAATAATTGGTACATGGAATGTATTGTTTCCCCCAATTTGTTTTTAAATATTTTGTTTTTTGTGAAAGGATTTCCCCCAATTTGTTTTTAAATATTTTGTTTTTTTGTGAAAGGATTTCCCCCAATTTGTTAAATTACAAAGATTTTTTTTTTCTGTAATGAAAAAAGTAATCTTTCTAATTTTATATATGGATTATATATATAGAAAATATATTCCTAATAAATAATACTATATTTATCGATATATATGAAGGAATTTCTGATTATAATGTCATAAATACAGGTATATGATTTTTGGGTAGTGCTATTTGGACATACTTTGTCCAGACATACGATGGTAAAAATACAGATTTAATAGAAATTTTAACTAATAATTTAATTCTATAGTTTCGACAGTTTTGTTATTAATAAATATACACTTTTTAAATTTTAATTATAAAGTTTCATCCCAATTTAAATTTACAAGTTTAAGACTTGGGTGTGGATGAGAGTAAAATTTGGGAGCGAGTAAGCGTGAGATCGATATTTCGGAAGGAGGTCTGAGTATGAAAGAAATTTGAAGGAAATCGGACAATGTTTTTCATATTTTAAGCACGTATGTCCAGACATAATATGTTCAAATATAATTATTGATAATTTTTTAGGCAATTTTAAGGGAAATAATTAATCGTAAGATCGATGGAAGGAGTGCATACCGATCAAATTTTTGAAATAAATATTCCAAATATTAAATTTCTGTATCAGTGAAAAGAACTTAAACTCAAATACCATATCCGACAATCAAAGTGAAAAGATTTAGAGAAATAACAACAAATTAAAATGAAAAGAAAAAAGAATAGTCTCTTTTTGATATTGACCAGATCATAGATTCAAGAAATGCATCTTAAACCATAAATAAACAATTAAAAGCACCTCTCCGGATAATGTGAATTTTCAGAATTTGAACCTAAAAAGGGTGCATCACTTTTTATTTTAATGTGAAATTCGATAATTTTTAATGTAGAGACATACTACACGACATTACACGCAGAAGAATAAATTCAATTTAAATGTGTATTGGATGATGTGTCTGTTTATTTTATGATAATATTTTTTATTTTTTATATTTAAGAGAAGGGATTGGTCGTAGCTGCTGCTGTAGTCATTTAAATATTTGTTCAGCAAGTCTGAAATACATATTTATTGATTTTATTTATTTGATGGAATTTTCTTAATTATCATACAAAATAAATCAGCTAAGTATATGAATTGGGACGTACGTGGAGATTATCTTAAATAGCTAAAGAAAATGTTCTAGATTTTTGAGTGAAAAGTTCAATAATTTGGAAACTGTTCAATTATTGCCTTTTCAAATCTTTTTCTTGTAATAAAAATATATAAAAAAAACTCAGTTGGCATTAAATTTAATTAATAGATAAAATTAATTTCCTCAAAATAAATAAAATTATGCACTATTATCACTATGTGACTAATTAAATTTCTCTTCATAATTTAATCTGCGCTTTTTGTTTTTCACTTTATTCTTTCCTAGTTTTTTTGGGCTCTTTACACTAATGCAATCTTTTCATACAAAGATTAAGCGTCTAAATTATTTTATTTTATTGTTTTGATACGAGGAGGGGACGATGAGATTCAAACCCTAGACTCCATTACTTATAGATTGTAGCAGCACTATTTAGATATTTCTTTGGGAAACAAATCATTTTTATTTGATTTCTCCTATATATAGATATACAATCAGAGTAAACCTACCTTGGAACGCCCCTACCATTTGTTTCAATAATTATAGTTTTAGTGAAAATTGAAGATTGACGGAAAATTATGTACAATCTTCATATACATGTACGAGCCACTGAGACGTAGAAAAGCCGGAAAATAAAAAATTACTAAAAAAATTATATACTGCGGGAAAAAATATAAATATAATAAGTCCCTATCAATAAAATTGTTTGGGTCCGCCCCTCATACATATACACAAAGGTTTCATAATTTACCTTTTCATCATTTCGATTTTGACGATTTTGGTTGGATACCATTTTCATAAATTAGCAATATGTTATTCACCACCATTCACACACTCGATAAACCGTACACATTCATGTTACGTACATATGATGTAATAACATTAAATGATAGACAATTAAATTTATTATTTGTCGTACATTTTGCCCAATATATCTATGGTTATGTGTAAGTGAATAATATTATCAAAACCTATGTCATAAAATATGTATATGATCAAACACCAAGCAATCACAATTAATGCAATATCACACTATCCAAACAATACCTTACCCAAATCAATAAATCAAAACATCAGTCAAAGAAGCATAAATTATGTAATTATAAAATAATTACTAATATTAATTAAATTAATCTCAGTAAACAGTACTGCTTTACTGGTTTGCCTTTGCAGGTGCATGTGGGGGGTGGTTGGTTTGTTCTTGGATGTATAAAAGAAATTTGCAAATATTAATAGATTTGAATCTAGGGTTTAAGATAGCTAGAAAGCAAATAAAAGAAAAAGGGGGAAATTAAAAAGAACAAACGAATCTAAACAGGCTTAGATTAGAAAATTATAAAGAAGCAAAAACTTTTGCCTTTTTCCTCACTAAAAAATATTACATGAAAACAGAAGCATGCATTGAACAAGAAAAAAAGTTGCGGATTTTGTTTTTTTTTTTTTATTTTTACATAAGAAAACCCCACCGCTACTATTATGCATGTGCTTGGATATAACAATGACAATATACTTTTGCATTATATCTTCAACTTGAGATGAAAAGGCACATGATGCTTTTTCATATGTTCAATGAAACAATGTTGGATGCCATCATGTGAGAAAGTTAAAAAAAAAAAAAAAAAGCGCTTGTGGTATGTTTTTTTTTTGCTAAAAATGGATGTTTGGATAAATAAAAAGGCAGTTTTAATATTTGAAACTCTTGTATTAGGATCTAAACGCTTTAAAAAATGAACAAAATTAATTAAAATTATCGTTGGATCTGATTCTTATATAACAGATATTAATCATTCTGATCGTCTCACACAAGTTTTTGTGTTAATATTTTGTCCGAAGGGGTAAAAGAATTTTCAAAATCCACCATACATGCACTAATGGTACGGTATGAAACACTGTCTTAATCATATGTCTCTTATTACACGTTGGAAGTAGTCAATCGTCTATTAGGTGCTTACTAAGTAATACTTCCTCTGACTCATTGATATTGTCATGTTATTGTTCAACACGGAGATTAAGAATAAGAGTAAAAAGATAGAATATGGGTAGGTCCCATCAATTTTGGAGGATTTTAAAGGGTTAAAACTTTTCTTATTTGGAAAATGACATTATGAGTGAGACACTTAAATAAGGAAAGGATGACAATATGAATGGGTCGGAAGGAGTAAATCTTTTGTTCATGTGTAATACTCTTCAAACGACACATGAGAGGTGAATCACATTTAGAAAACCTGATAGGACAGACTCGACTTGTAAAGTATTAATGGAATTCGAACTCGAAATACTTGATCACAAGAATACTCACTCCACCACTAGAATATCATCCCAATCGAAATTGGTAATGGTCAAATTTGTAAAATGCAATGTGGGTGAAGTTTTGTTAACCACACTAAAAGATCATGTTCCTTCCCATCAATCCATCAATCTAGAATCCGTCATTCGCACGTATGACGAATCTAACACGACATAGCATTCGTTTGTTGAAGGCCTAAAGGGTCAACAAAAGGAAATGAATAATTATTCATAGGAGGAAATGTTGGGGAAAAAGGCTGTGCAATAATTCAGTTAATTTCCTTCAAACACAAGATTTTAACATATCTTCCCTTTTTCCCTGTTCTTTCCATTCTCAATCAAAACTTGTACATCCTTTTTCCATAAGGTAATAATAATAGATGTAATTTCAGAAAATTAAAGATAGTGTCAAAAACACTACTTATGTTTGCTGCTTCTTGAATCCATCATCTTCACCAATATACAGCCCCCACACATGGTCCATGTAGATAAGATTATGAGATGCTAATGTAATAATAATATGAAATGATGTCTCATAGTTTGAGTCCCCATTATAATAGACCAGTTGCACAACACAATAATCAAACTTCGACCCCACCGGAAAAGGGTCGTGCTCGTACGAGATCCTCTATTCTAAATCGTGTTTAAATCCCATTTCGCATACATAAATATAAAATCAAGAAACACGAAATCTGGATCTATAACTCCAAAACCAGCAAATTTTCTTGCAAATTTGGCTACAATTAGACATAAGAGTTGGATTCAGCAGAGACATATATGTGCACTAAGAGTATACAATGATCATCTATCTACAAGTTACAGAATGGTCAACCAAATCTCAACATACTCTCAACCACTGGCATTGCTTTCAGCCTCACCAGGGTGCCAAAGTTCGATATTTTCGTATGGAAATTCAGTAGTAAATTTACATTTACCAGCAACGCGGCCTTGTTATCTCAGAAGTTAGTGTCACAAAATTTCCCATCGATCCTATTCTGAACTGCTTTGATTGCAGCAACTCTGGCAGCAGTCGAAGCCCTATTCGCAGCCACCACAGCCTTGTTCACTTGCTCATCGACCCGATGAAGGTGGATTGCATTTTCTGCAGTTTTCCTAGCAGCCTGCGATTGCAAACACAAGAGTTCAATAAGAGTGTTGAACTTGTGGACAAATAAGCCCTATGTTATGAAGGGGCATCTAGATGATCGGGTTATTCACCTGAACTGCTCGAAGGACTGAATCTGTGAGTGGGGCGAGGCGAACCTTGAGATTGCCATCGTCCCATTCTCCACATCTGGCCTCACCATTTCGGAAACTATACATTCCGTAGCCTTGCTTACGCCCTTCATGCCACGATCCTTCGTAGAAATGGCCATTGGCGAAGTGGTAGACCCCAAAACCATGAATCTTATCTCCGAAATACTCTCCGGCGTATCTATCTCCATTCCTATAACACAACAAGAAGAAATCATCATGTCAAGTCATTTTCATACAGATAAAAGGATATTGAAGAAGCATCTCTGAGTTGGTGTAGCATTTAATGAAAGTTAATAGTCTTATTATTCAATCTTGTAGTGAACTTGAGTAGAAGTTTTCTCCATTCATTAACTGGTAAGATAACCAAACCCATAATTTGTGTATTCAATTTCAACATCACTAATCTTAAGGTAGAGAAATCTTAACTACACAACCAAAGCAAAAATTTTGATATCAACATACAGATTTAACTCAACAAATTTAAACAAGCAAAACAAAGAAACACTTCATCTCCAAGCAAACAACACCTTTCAAGCAAACAAAAACATCACCATTCAAACATGTCCATCACCAAATTCCAACATCACATCCATATCAAAATCTCACAAATCAATCAAATTCAAGAAATCACAAGAATATCCGGTTACCTGAAATGGTAGCATCCAAGGCCATGTTTAACCCCATATTTGAATTCTCCGACGTAGCAGCTCCCATCAGCACAAGTCTGCACTCCAACACCATGACTCTGACCATTACACCACTCTCCAGCATATGAATCCCCCGTATAAAACTTATACACTCCATATCCATGGCGTAACCCCTGCCGATATTGCCCTCTGTACCTACTCCCTCTCGCCCAGCTCTCGATTCCATAACCATCATATTTCCCATCAATCCAATCCCCCTCATACCTTCCATTCACAAAGTAATTGTACACTCCACTTCCATTGCACGTCCCCTTATGAAACTCGCCTTCGTAGAAATCGCCATTGCTGTAAAACTCCACACCTTCCCTAATAATCTTCCTAGCGCTCCTCTCCTTCCTACATTGCTTGCTTCTCTCCAAATCGTCCGATTCCGCCTCGCCGATGAACCACTGCACCGGTTTCGAATGAGTTTTCGAGGCAAAACACGAGAACCCCAACCTTTTCGCGTACTCATCGCAATTTTGCTTGAACAAATTGAAATTCCTATTAACTAGAGCCTTGTTTTTAGAAATCAGAAATAGCAAAACCGCCACGAAAATCAAAGCTAGCAGTAGATTCTCCGAAGTGGCGACGTCGTCCCGGTTGAAGAAGGCGTAGAGCGTGTAGACGGAGAGGAGGAAGACGGCGGCGAGCGGCGCCAGACGAGATGGAGCCGAGCGCAGCGGCGGAGGAAGCGGCCGGCTATGGGGCTTCTGCTCCTCGAGATCCTCTGTCTCGGAATCCGGCGCGATCTCGCTAACCGAAGACAAGCTGTGGATGGATGATCGGATAGTGGGAGATGAACGGAGGAGAGAGGAATTGGTGCGAGTGAGCTTCCCCTGGCTTTTCTGACCTTCCATTTTCTGATCGACGCTCTCCAATTTCATCCTCAGCCGTCGATTTCTCCGCCGTCCGACTAGTGCAACCACCTTCTGTACCTAGATAGCCGTATCATGTGCTCCGACGCCGGTTTCATTTCCGGTGGGGCGCAGGCTAAGCAGTAGAGCAAGTGCGCAGGTTTAAATTTTTTTAGAGAGAGAGAGAGAGAGAGATAATGTGTGTTGTGTTTGAGAGAGAAAGTTAGAGAGAGAGAGAGAGAGTAGTTTTGGCTTTGGAATTGTTCAGAGAGTGGACCGAGTTTGTAGTAGGGATGTTGTTTATATATATGTTGGAAAAGCAGAAGTGTGGGGCCCGCCTGTACTTGACGTGGACCGTGGATGAGGGATCTACGGGTCAATACTGGTCTACGATTTCCAGCCGTCCGATCACGGAGTTCCCGGTTAAGACGGGAAAGTACGGTCGTCGGATCTAGATTCGCCTTTCTCTTTTTTTTTTTTTTTTTTTTTAAATCTTTTTATTTATTGTATCTGATTATCTCAGGCACGTGCGACTGAAAATGAATTTTAAGGGAGGAGATTTTTTTTTTTTTTTTTTTTTTTTTTTTTTTTTTTTTTTTTTAAGGATTTGGAATATTTACAAAGAAGTAAAAATAACTCGTAATTGTAAATAAAGATATTATAGATTTTTGTCTTTTTTTTTAGTAAGTATTTACGATTTGAAATTATCTTATTAATGTTAAGCATTCAAACAAAAATATCATTTAGTCATTCTAAACGTTAATTTTGTGTTCAAAAACGTTAATTTTGTTTTCATTTTCGTTTTTTCCATTTCTGTAGATTCTGGAGCAATAAATCACGTTGGCTGATTGATATGCGACAATAATTAAGAGGAATTATCAAACTGGAACACCACTTTTGTGAAGGGAATATAAGGCGAACTAAAGTTTATTTGAATTGAAAAGTTAATTAAATATACATTTATTTCATGATGATTATTTATTACGTCTCCATATTTAAAAAAGTGCAATTTGAAGAGTTCCGTATTTGACAAGGGGTGTCATCAAGTGGAGAAAAAGTATTTGAAGTCTTGAAGAGAATGATTAAGGGATTTTTTTAGTAGTCAGTCTCTATGTTTAAAAAAAAAAGAAGCCAAAATTGATTAATTTGTATGTGGAGATAATATATTATGTGATCTTTTAAAATTGAAAATAATATTCAGTTATTTAAGTATAGTCGATCTGAAGAAGCAAACCAATTTATACAAGTTGCGTTCGAACTCAACTTAAAATGTATTAATTGAAAGAATAAAGATATCCGGCCACACTGTGGTCGGCCACACGCGTAAAAAAAGGAAAGTTGACTATAAAAATGGAAATAATCATATTTCCTCTTTAGGGTTTATGCTTCTCAATTAGGGTATATTTCCATTTTAAAAACATATATTACTATTTTTAGCTCGTGTGGCTGGTCACAGTGTGACCGAATATCATTACCCTAATTGAAAATAAGCTACAATGTTCAACACTATTACCCAATCAACCACTAAGACCTCCTCCACCCATAAATACATTTATAATGTCAATTTTATCATAATATTTCAACTAAAAATATAGTTCGGAGTTGGGACATTTGACACTAGAAAATAGTTGGCAAATTTGATTATTTTTATGATTTTATGACCATTACTAAAGACATGGGACCTAAGTCACTAAACCGACTACGAAGTCGACAAAAATAATCTGCAAGAAATTTTATTAGGCGAGTTATTTTTTTTTTGAAATAGCTAAGAGGAAGTTATGAAGTTTGAACCCTAATCTTTTACTTACAAATTGAAGAAAATAAAATATTCTCTTTGTTCCGTTCAACTTGACTCATTTTTTTTTGGGCATAAAGATTAAAAATAAGAAGATTAGATGTAAATAATGTATTTAATTGTTGATGATAAAATAATTTTGAGTGCATTTTCACTGAAGCTACTATTGTACAAATAATAATTAAAGACTAAAATATTATTCATAAAGATAAAGTTGAGTGGGTCAGTAAGTCTAATCTTTGCCGAAAAAGAAAACGGACCAAATTGAGTGAAACGTCCAGAAAGAAAAACCAGTCATGTTAAACAGAACAAAAGGAGTACTACTTATTTTATGTATAGAATAATATTATTTTATAATAGTACTATTATTTACCTATACAATATTAATATCACTTTATGATTATGGTAGATATCTTATAGTACAAAATTAATGGTCAAAATTAGTTCTAGAGAAAAAAGTTTTCTCGATCTTCTGAATCAAAATAATACTTGCTTCTTTAGTTTTTCTGGAGTTTATTTCGTTACTAAGAAATCGCTGTAGGAATTGTCTGGTTTTAAATATAATTCCGTGTAGGGCACAATATTAGCAATTCGCATTTTATCCATTTAATACCTCATCAATTAACTATTTAACCCAATTAACTCCCATTTATAGCAGAAGCTAACTCATAATAACTCTAAATATTATTAACAATTCTGTTGGGCTGATTTATTTGAGCGTTGCTGTATCATATACCAACAACTCTCTCTCTGACAACTAATACTTCAAGACATAAATATTACTTAATAAACTAATACATATAACAGATTTTAATGTCATCTAAAAATCATTAATTTTTCTTTTAAGGGAAAATCATTTCATAGTAACGCCATCAAACTCTTAATGCTACTATTAATTGGCATACTCAATACTCAAATAATAGTTGAGAGAAGTCTATTTGAGGATATATTATCTGTAATCGCAAATATCTCAGTTTCAATTTTCATCGCCTCATTTCCAAACTAAAGAATAATCGTTGAGAATAAGGATTACTAAAGAAACATAAAAAAAAAAAAGAAACATAAGTCTCCTTGAAGCAAAAAACTTCAAATTCAAATTTCACTAACACTTCTTTATAGGTGGAATTTAATCAAACAACCTATTTGGTTTCGACGTCATAAAATAACAAATTATCTAGATGAATGGAATATAAAATATAACTATGACTTCCAAATATTTATTATTTAATTTCTCTCACCAAGAAGATGGATGTTTGAAGACTAAAAAGTGTACAATAAAGGAGCAGGAAGAGTACTGCGTAACTGGGCCGGATCTATATAAACAGCTACAAGCAGTGGAGTCGCAATACTAGTTTTGTAGCCCTCACATGAAGTTAAAGAGAAAAATTATTTTTATAAAATACTAGTAATATTCTAGTACCTTTTAATTTACAAATTTACTACTACTATGATTGTATTCTACTTTATCCTTTCTTCTTCTTCTTATTCTTTAATTCGTGGAGACCCGCAACCACTACTTTAGTGTGGATAAACAACTCACGTCCCTGTGCAGTAGCCTATAAACCACATTAAACAGGTAAATCACACTTTTCAAGTATATGTATGACATACTCTAGCTATAAAAGCGTTGATAGAGATTGAACTTGAGACCCCTTAGTCCCAATAAACCTACTCTAACCCAGGGGGCTTTATCCTTTCTTCTGTTAAGTAAGAAGTATGTCATGGTAACGCCACTAAACCCTTACCAAATTTACATAAAAATTGACAATCTTTTTTACTTAAATAGCCGTTGGGATTTTTTTCCTTCTAAATATTTGAATGATGCATTTTATTTATTTTTTATTTTTTTGTAAAGAGAATGGTATCCTCTTCCATTTTCAAAAAGGAAAAAAGAAAGAAAAAGGTCATTTGAGAGCAGTTTACTATGATTTGAATTTTGAATCACAAAATATAGTCATGACTTTTAAATTTATTATTCTTTTAATTTCTCACAAAGTAAAGTGAGGTTAAAATTGATGTGCGTGCACAATTATGGCCCATCCCAATCGAACAGCTAAAGCCCTAAAAATAGCGCCGTAATTGGGCCGGGCCAGTTTCATATGGGCTTTTTATAATACAAGCCCATTTGAGATAAAGCCCAAGTTATTGCTTCTTGATCACCTTCTCCTTCATCCTCTCAACCGCTCTTACAAGAGTTTGTTCATCTTTGCAGAAGGCAAACCTCACAAGATTCTTGCCCTCTTCCGGATTCAAATAGAATACACTCGTCGGGATCGCGGCTACGCCGACTTCCTTGATCAGATACTCGCAGAAAACGACGTCGTTTTCCCACCCGAATGGGGTGGGATCAACCATCACAAAGTAGGTTCCACTCGAAGGATGAACTATGAACCCCACAGACTTCAACCCTTCAACAAGAATACTCTTCTTTGCCAGATAATCCCGTCGTAGCTCCTCGAAATATGAATCCGGAGCTCCGACGGCTGCTGCAGCTGCATGCTGCAAAGGTGTTGAAGTAGCAAAAGTGAGGAAAGAATGTGCCTGCCTCAATCCCCATGTCAAGTGCGGTGGAGCTATAGCCCAACCGATCTTCCAACCGGTTAACGAGAAGGTCTTCCCCAACGAATTCATCGTCACCGTCCTCTCGTACATCCTGGGAAGGGAGGCAATGGAGATGTGATCCATCTCGAAAGCCAACTTGTCGTACACTTCATCGGAGAAGACAAGAACATCGTGCTCGATGCAGAGTGAGGCGATGGCCTCGAGCTCTTCCTTAGTGAACATTTTGCCTGTGGGGTTATGAGGAGTGTTCAAGAGAATTGCAGTCGTGCTTCTTGAGACGAGGGATCTCAGCTCGTCAATGGGGACGGAGAAGTTTGGGGGTCTCAAAGTGACGGACTTTGTAACAGCGCCTGCCATGGAGAGGGTAGGTTCGTAGACATCGAAGAATGGAGCAAAGAGGATGACTTCATCACCCGGATTTATTAGGCCTAACATCGTTGCAGCGATGGCTCCAGTGCAACCGGCTGTGACTGTGACTTCCTTCTCCGGATCAACCATGAGTCCGGTGTCTTTCTTGAAACGCTCAGCCACAGCCGCGTTCAGATCAGGAACACCACATCCACGGGCATATTGGTTCTTGCCATCTCTGATGGCCTGAATGGCAGCCTCTTTGACAAAATCTGGGCCGTCGAAATTGGGGCAACCTTGTCCTAGGTTGATAGCACCGTGCTTGATAGCAAGGCTACTCATTTGTGAGAAAATCGAAGTCTTGAACTTCTCCAAACGCTTGGAAACCTGAAAAACGGAAGACAAGCTCATGCAACAAGGTAATCTGGATGAATTATCAATTAAACATGTAAAGATCTCTATAATATTAGCATGAAAAATATTCAGCAATGGCAATTACATTGATCTTAACAAAGTATATTCTCTTGAGTGATACAATTAAATTGAAAAGGTCTCTTAACTTTCACCATATTTCTATCTGATATAAGGATCCATAAACTGATACACAATCTCATAATTTTTCTTTGTTAGTCTTTGAATGAGAGTTCTACATAGTAATTTTTTTTTCCATCCTAGTAAACATGTGAATAAAAACGATGGAAATGTTAATATTTTCTCATCTTTTCTTATCCATCGTTTTCCAATGGAAATATTTCCATCAAAGTAAACGCACCCTAAATTGAAAAGCTCTCTTAACTTTCACCACATTTCTATCTGATATAAGGATCTATAAACTGATATAATCTTATACTTTTTCTTTTTTGTTAGTCTTTGAATGAGAGCTCTTCATAGCTTGCTCAAAATGCTAAAGAGAACTAGGAGCCTCATTTTCTCAAAATACGGAGATGAACTAAGACCGTTGCTTGCTCAAAATACGAAAGATGAACTAGGAGACTCGCTTGCTCAAAACACGAAATTGGAGCACAAACTCGCTTGAAGAGTACCTAACCCTAACCAATTACCATCTATGCATTGCAATGGATTGAAAAGGACCAATAACTGTCTAATAGAAAACAGAACTTTTGGAACTTCCCCAAAACCTCTACAAAGTAGATTCTTAACTCTAAAGTAAACAAAGCAGCAATAATCACTGAACAAGTTTCTTCTCTATGACTCCAACAATATTAACTTACTGAATAGATTCCTCACACATTTCAATTTCCAATCAACCAATAAACATATCAAATCTACAATAGCTCAATTTTTCCTCCATTTCAATGTTCAAACACAAATAATTCTAATTCACAATCACACCTTCGCGTTGGGCTCAATATTCAACAATTTGAGATCACAGCTCAATTCAACTTAATTAAAACTTCAGCAAAGTACCAAAATGGCGCTTGGCGCTTTACCCAACATCTCGGAGCAAAAAAAAAAAAACAAACGGACATAAACAGAATAGAGCAATAAAAAAGGCAGAGCAAAGATTAGACCTGGAGAGATTGCGTAGCTGAGTTCTCAGCTGACTCGTTCTTAGCCATGATCGGTGCAAAACCTGAGGATAAAACTGAAAATAAGATCAATCAATTTCAGCAGCGCTAACGAAATTTGGGCGGGTAATCAAGGTTTTGCAGAAGATGGGAGATTAATATGGCCGTGATCATGTCCAGTTACATTAATACATGTGGATTACGAGATAAAGGTTATACTTTTTGCAAATAAAAGGTGTGGAACATGAGTTTCTTTTTTTTCTTAACTAGTACTCCCTGTCCAGGAAACAAAGTCTTGCTTGCCCATAAAAATTTGTCCATAAAATAAAGTCTTATTTACTTTTTTCCACTCAAATTAAGTGGGACTTACAACAACTTTTACTCCCATTTAATTTCTTTCACTCATAATATGTGGGACTCTTATTCTATTAATAACTACTTTAACTCTATTTTATCTTTTTGACTCACAACAAGTGAGATCCTCATTTCACTCACAATAATTTTAACTTTCAATTCACTTCTTCCACTCTCAATAAGTGGGACTTTAACTCCACTCACAACAACTTTACCAGCTTTCTTGATCTGTGTGTCGACATCCAAATGGGACTTTGTTTCGTGGATGGAAGGAGTAGTACATAATTTGTAGTGTTTTATTTATTTATTTATTTATTTGTTTGTTATATGGATGAGGGGGAATTGTGGGGTTTAAAGACAAACGCGTCGCATGCTATGCGGCGGGCGCATAGCGCGTGTAGCCGTCCATGCGCAGCACTTGTATTACACGTAGAGCTGGCAAAGCTCTGGATCGGGCCGGGCCGAGCCTATCAGGCTTTGGAGAAAAATTGGGTCGGGCCGAGCCGGGCTGAAATTCTGTCGGGCCTAAATTTATGGAGTCCAAGCCCGTCCAGAAACTATTATATAGTGTAAAATTTTCGGGCTGGGTCGGGTCGGCCTGAGCTCATCGGGCTTTTACACCTTTTGGGCTAGCCCGACCCGCCCCGAAATCATTCGGGCCTAATATTATTGAGCCCAAGCCCGCCCAAAATCTGGCCAGGCTCATTTTGCCACCTCTAATCACACGCGCCTTTTTTTTTTTTTTTTTTTTCTGTTTTCTGCCTTTACCCTTTTCTGTTTTTTTTTTTTAAATTTTCAGCTTTTATTTCAATATTTTTTAAAAAAAATCTATTTATTTTGTTTGTCTCTTCCTTTTTTTGTTTGCCGCTTCTTTTTTGGTCAAGATTCGAGCGAGGGGAGCCGAAGGCCTCGGAGCGAGCCGAAAAAGTCCAAAATGTTGCCCGCAATTATCCTATGTTTGTAATCAGAGCAAAGGCGGAGCCGTAAAATCGGAGCAGAAGGCGGAGCTGGAAAAAAAAATTGAAAAAAAAAGGTGACCGAATCAATCCGATCCGAATCCGGTCGCTTGGCATGAGACCTGCTGCATGCAAGTCTTCCTCCTTTATCTGTTCCATAAACTTGTTTGTAACTATTGAAAGTGAAGAAGACGGTCGACATAATGTAAATATTCCACCCCAAAGTTTTCTTTTAGTTCAAAATGATCAATATGTAGAATCAGAACATGTGATTGTTGAGATTTGCAGTGATTGTTGAGATTTGCGCAGGAACAATCACTTTGAATTTTAAAGAGAAAGTTCGGAAGTTTAAAGAGAAAGTTCAGACATATTTATTCTAACTCAGACAGAGAAACATTGGAGCACTAATGTGTCATGCACCCGGATTTACAAATGGAAATGGTTATTATTACCAAAAACAAGTCATTTATTGATATTATTAGGATAGCCGCATAGATTTAGTCTACTTTCACTTTTGATCCACGAGTATCAAGATCAAATGAAGGCGCATTCTCGTTTTGTGTTGAAATCGCACCTCTTAAATATCCTCTTGAGCAAGCATATATTGTACACTTCTTAATTGTTATGACTCTTTGTGTTATTAAGTCCAATTTTTTACTTGAATAAATTCTTCTAGTTTTACTTTTAATTCTAGTTTACCCTTATCTAGTTGCACGTCATATAAACCATTTACTGTTTCATTTCTATTTATATTCACATATACAGAAAATTAAAAATAGAGATTGCAAAGAAGCCTAACCGATTGGGGATCATTTTGCAAAAACTCAGAATGCATAAAAGCAGCTTTTTCCAGCAATCCCCCTAGGGCATGCACTTCTCAATTGTAAGGGGTATTTAATCGCCTCAGATCTTATTTTGCTTAATTGTGTTATATCTTTTCCTTAAAAGTATTATGGTCCGCACGATGCACGGGCAGTACTTTATATTTCTTTTACTTCAAAATATATGTATTGACATAATTACTATATAGTAGAAAAAAAAGTAAAAGTACGATATAAACTTATATTTTAGTATAGTCGTTTACAACCTTCTTAAATAACTTCTAAAATACAACAATGGTCCGACTGTTTTTTCACTTTTATTATTTTAACACTATTTTGTTCAATTTAATTTGTAAGGTGTATCTCTCTGACTCTCTCAATATTTATGCATACAACTTTCTAATGCAACATTTCAGAAATTTTTCCTAACTCTGATAGTAGATTCAATTTTGTAACTCTAATTATTTTTACACAACAGAGATGACACAAAGTGTCTAAACTTCACCGAATGAATATTGGAAAAAATATAATCAATAATAAAATGATGTATATTATTAGAATAATTCTCAGTTAAGTTAATATTTTAATTACTCCACTTTCTATAAAATGTATGTTCATTTTGTAGTATTGAACAATTAAGTTTCTTATTCTTCTTTTTCCTTCATATTTTATTTTTTATAAGATTGAAATAATATACTACTTTATTATAAATAGATAAAAACTAAATATTTACAATACAATATATCCAAAATATATATCTATCGTCTATGATGATGAAAACACAATTTGTAATTCTACATTTAAACAAATCAGTAATATTTGTCACATTTTGAAATATTAAAGCTAATTAGAAAATTAAAAATTGAAAAAATTGTAGTGCTCAAGTTGTAAAAACTGAAAACACATTTCTAATATTTAGATCAAAACCTATTACTTAAATAATAAGATATATATATTCCGAAAATTGCCTAAATTTAGAAATGAAATAAATTCTTTGGAAATTAAAAAAGCCGAAATGATAGATTGAGAATAAAAATTAAATTTTCATATCCTAAAATATTTAAAGTTGAAGAGAACTACTTTGAATTTGATTTTAAAAATTAACAATAAAAGAAAACTAATTTTAATAAAATATAATTTTACAATAATTTACTAGAAGAAAGGTTGTTCATATCTGTGGATACCACAATTATCCTAGGAAATAGCAAGTCAGCCATATGTAATCCGACGTGAAACTCATTCATTGATGGTAGTAAAAAAAAAAACTGCTCCATATTTGTAAGAAAAACCTTTCTAATAGAAGTCAAAATTGATTACAAATAGTCAAAATTAAATGAAAATTCTCTCATCTCACTTTTGTTTCCATATATATACAAGTATCCCTATCCATGCAAAATATATAAATAAAATAGTAAAATGTTATTAAAATTAAACTATAACAATATATCTCTAAATGTGAATATTTCTTTCAAAACAATAAACATGAATGCTTATGACTAGGGGTGGGAATACGGATTGTGATTTACGGGTATACCCGTTCCGTACCTGATATCCGATGGGTAAATGGGTACCGTAAACTCCGATTTTGTGGGTACGGGTTGGGTAGCGGATAAATTTATTTTATTTGTGCGGATATCGGGTATACCCGACCCGTACTCAGGTACTCATCCAATTACCCGCCTAAATTAAAATAAGTTATAATCAATATTATTATAATAGTATTTAATATTTTAAGTTTTCTTAAAATTAGTCCTAATGTAACAAATGAGAAAATAGACTTATATATAGAGTTCATCTATATATTGCGATAAGTCCTATCATAGCCTATGTAAAACCACGCGATGAGTTTTGAATTTAACTCTTTTTTTGTTGATGACTTGTTAGTGGTTGTTTTGATACTTTTATTTCAATATTTGAATGTTATGAGTTAAATTATTTTAATGCATGCTATCTGTATGTTTATTAGAGTTCAATTTTTCAATTTTTTCATTTCAATTTTTATTGGTAATTTTTGCGTGCTAAGCGGGTAAGTGCTAAAAGTATGATTTTTTTTTAATTGAGTTTATGGGTACCCGTATACCCGAATGGGAAATTCGAGCCGGGTTTTTGGATACCCGGTATAAAGAATGGGGCCGGATCCGGGTAGCGTATTTAGGCAAAAAACGGGGCCGGATACCCAATTTTTTCGGGTAGGGTACCCTACCCGACCCGTATTCCCACCCCTACTTATGACTTTTGGAAAAATACATAAAAAATATAGCTTTCATATATTATTTGTAGTTGTAGTATAAAAATATTAAAAGATAAGTGTCCATGATATGGTTGTTACTTTTGTCATTTAAAGTTGTTCACGATATGTTTGTCACGTCTATTTTATAGTAGTATGGTCCACATAATATATTATATTTTAATCTTATATTTTTCATTACTCCACTCACATTTATAATTAGACCCTTATTCCACTCATAATACTTACTATTATCCATTACTTTTTTAAAACTCGTGTCGTTCACAATGTGACAACCATATCATTAACGGAGGGTGTAATATATTTACCAAAAAAAATTGATTATTCGATATTAAATAGTACTATTACTCTACTATTATCAATAATGAACAACATACGATAAATGCGACTCCTATAACTATCGCACGAACTCAACTAATATTATTGATTGATTTTCTTCATAATATT
Organism: Schizonepeta tenuifolia; assembly: GCA_029490685.1. Classification (NCBI taxonomy): domain Eukaryota; kingdom Viridiplantae; phylum Streptophyta; class Magnoliopsida; order Lamiales; family Lamiaceae; genus Schizonepeta; species Schizonepeta tenuifolia. The sequence continues at coordinate 121,644,840 of CM055956.1, forward strand.
AAAATTGACTCATTATAATGAAATGATAAGTTTAATTGCTCAACTCATATTCTTTAATGATTTTTCTAAAATCAAGAACCTCAAAGCCGTGATGCTATTGTAGATTTTAACAAAAGAAAGTGCGTAATTTATTATAGAGCAATAGTTTAAATTTCCTCTCTCATTTGACTCTTTTTTTTATATATATATCAAATAAGACAAGTGTACAAAAATAATACAAAGTGCATCAATTTGTGCATAAAATGAAATCGCCTTTAAAATTCGATTATGGATGATGATTAACTTACATGTTTTAATTTTTAGGAAATGTTAATTGTCTGCAAATTCACAACATTTTGGCGACTTCTGGATTCGCACACAATTTTAAAATTTTGATTTTAGAAACCAACACCTTTTAATTTTTCGTTAATTTTCCCCACAATCAAATTTCCCCAAATTAAAAGTAGTGTGGCCTCCCGAAATTACAAGTTACGCCCGATCGACAAAACAACTTTGTTTTACATAAATAAAAAATTAAATAAAATAAAAAATATTGCATCTCATTTTCTCAATAAAAAAAATAAAAATCAAACAAAAACATTGAAGAAAAGAAAAATTCCACATCTCTTTCTGGTCGTAGGAAAAATTATACTATATTTTTACTCCATAAATATATATTTTTAAAATTTAAACTATCATAACTTATTTGTTTGAAATCCATAAATTACGATTTTGTATCAAATTAAAGATCCCATCACGATCTTTAATTTAAGATGCATCTTCACTATATTTTAGTTAGCCAAATTAGATTAATGTTAGAAAGAAGATAAAATAGTGTAGAGAGATCCAAATTTTTGAGATCTAATTCCTCATAAATGGATTTGGATCTAGACGAATCCAAAATCCATTGTCATCCCTATATATTACATGTTACTTTCAAAATCAAGCCAATCTCATTTTTCGATCGCTAAAGTAGTGCATTATTATAATTAAAATTTGATTAGTTTCTCACGCATGACTCTACAGTCTCTACTAATCAACTCGGATATGATGATGAAGAGATCTTGTGCAGCCGTTTTTATATACGTATAATTTGCAAATAAAATTTTAGTTTTGACTAGCTTAATGTGAACATAATAGAGATACTCTTTAACAATAAATATGCAAATTAATAATCACTCCTGCAGACTAGTATTTATAAACTATGTATTTTATTCTAAGTCATATCTTACTTATAACTTAGCATTGAGTCTATTTATAGAAAATATTATTGGTTTATTTATTCATTTTTAGTTGATTAGTGATTTTACATGCGATTATGATTAGCTTTCCAAATTGTTTCCATTTTAGACTATTCTTTGTGGACTTTCCATTTACTTTTTTATTTTTATTTTTTCTTTTTCATCTTTTATTTCTCCAATAAATGAAAAAAAAAATCACTTATATCTAGATGTTTTTAGAAATGTGCATAGCTTCGTTTTGGCTTGCGCCTAATAAAACAAGTCATAAACAGCTATGCACATATGAATGACTAAATTTTCTTAAAATCTCCCCCATCCATCATTATTGGATATAGTATTTCATTTCGGACATACATAAAAAATGTTTATTTTTCATTTTTGATATTATTCTCTTTCACACCTTTAATTCACTCACCTCAAATTTATTAAAACCCATGTTACAATAAATTATGTTCAAATATGGTGGACGAATTACGCAATTTAATGTTCTACATGTTTGCCCTCATGTCTCTTTTAATTTCCATTATAGTGTATAAACTGTACAACTTCATGGAAAATTACTTTACCTTATAGTTTAATAATGGATAAAGTAAATGGAGGACGAAGAGTACTACTGCGTAACTGCAGCTACAAGCAGAGGAGTCGCAGTGCTAGTTTTGTAGCCCTCACATGAAGTTGAAGAGATCAAAATTATTTTATAAATTAATACAACCTTTTAATTTACAGATTTATATTATCTCAAACTTGAAATTTATTGTATAATCGTTTATTTTCTTAGGTAAGAACATGGGAACTCCTCTAAACAGTCTAAACCCTTACTCAAATATAATAGCCGTTGAGAATCTTTCTCTTTTGTAAATATTTGAATGATGCAAAAAAAAATTGTAAAGAGAATGGTCGTTCAAAAAGGGAAACGAAAGAAAAAGGTCATTTGAGAGCAGTTACTAAATGATTTGAATTTTGAATCTCATAATAGTCATGACATTTAAATTTAGGTTAATTATATTTTGTCATTTCTTTTTCAAAATCTATATTATTTTATTTAACTTCTGTGGTTGATTATAATATGTCCAAATAAAATTAATTATCCTTAAGGGTAAGTTTGGTTTAAGTGATTAGGAGTGATTGATAAATAATCATGCATAATCATATGTTTGGTTTGCATGATTGGGCCCGTGATGGATAACTAGGCTTTTGATCATATTAATCAAGTGAGTGATAAACTATCCTTCCTATTTTGAGGTGATTATTAACCACTCATCCAAATCATTTGGAAATTTCCAACTTTGCTATCAAATTTCCCTCAATTTTCAACATCAATGTTCAAACTCTTATCTCTCTCTCTTCAACTCTGTGGTGCCTTTCTCTCTCTCTCTATTTATCTTAGGTTAATTAAAATGATAATCAATCTAACCAAACGTATGATAAATAATCCAAATACTATAATCTTATCCTATTTATCAATTTTATCTATTCTATCCTTGAAACCAAACTTGCCCTAAATTTATTATCAATTTCTCGCAATGTAATAGCTAAACAGTGAGGTTTAATGGGCTTAGTAGCCTAGTGGTAGAGTCCGCCCATAAGTTGTTCCTTCCCACTAGAGGTGTAGGTTCGATGATCCAGTGGTAAAAGTGAGTGCCTGAGACTGAGAGGTCTCAGATTTGAACCTCATGAAGCCTCTCTATAGGTCGAGTCTGCCACACCTGTACTTGGAAAGTGTGGTTTACCTACCCTGTGTGGTTTGCAGGCTATTGCACAAGGAACATGAGTTTATCCAGTATGCACCGAAGGTAGCGACTGCGGGTTCCCACGATATCAAAAAAATAAAATAAATGAAAAATAAAAATAAACAGTGAGGTTAATTATAGTGGACGGCACACTGCGTAATTTGGCCTATCGCATTTGAACAGCTAAAGCCGTATAAGCAGCAGCGTAATTGGGCCGGGCCCGTTTCATATGGGCATTTATAATACAAGCCCATTTGAGATAAAGCCCAAATTATTGCTTCTTGATCAGCGTCTCCTTCATCCTTTAAACCGCCCTTACAAGAGTTTGTTCATCTTTGCAGAAGGCAAACCTCGCAAGATTCTTGCCCTAACCGTGGCTCACAAGAGTTTGATCAGATACCGGCAGAAACGACGTCGTTTTCCCAATTCAAATAGAATATTGCCCTAACCGTGGCTCGCAAGCTAGCCCAAGACAATATAAATTGCCCAATTCCAATTTCACGATATATATTTGACTTGAGATAGGAAAACCCTAAACTTTGTATATAAAAATCACAATATCATATCATCTTCTCTGCTTCGTCTTCTTCTCTTCATATTTTCAGGCGAATTAAGCCGTAGTAATCGGAAGACCAACGAGATTCAGACAGGTATTTTTCTCTTTCACTTCTTCGTATGCATGTGTTAGCCTAGCGGTAGAGTGATTAATGCCAGAAGCCAAACGTGACTCGACCTTTAAATTTAATTGTCAATTTATATAGCAAACATAATTAAAGTAGTCATGTGGTAGAAAAGTGCGACAATGGAGCAAGTAGAGATTAATTTGTCATATAATAATATCCCTATTTTCTTTTCAATGTGTAAATCAATCACAAGTACGAATATAGTAGCCACATAGAACGAAGAGTTGATGTTCTTGTTTATTTAATCATTTATTTGTGTAAAAATTAATTTTTATTGAGTATTTAAGCAAAAAAATGAATAAATTTGTAGAATTTAATCATTTATTTGTGTATATTGCCTATGTGGTTTAATACATTTGTGATATATTAGACTTGTACGTGTGTACAAGATCTATGTTTAATTGTATACATTTTTTAAGTACAAAACGAAAAAAAGAGGTGGTAAAATTGCTTATTTTTAGTCTTTTTTTTAGTACTCGTCGAAAAAAGTCTTTTTTTTAATCAAAAAGTGAAAAGATAAGGTCTTTATATAGGCCGGTTAGCTCTGTAAATAGGTATTATTTGGATGTATTTGGCCATTATATAATTAACACCAACCAAAATAATTATAAATCTAGTTTTCTTCAAAGACATTATAAATGCCCAATTCCAATTTCACGATATATATTTGACTTGGATAGGAAAACCCTAAACTTTGTATATAAAAATCACAATATATATCATCTTCGCTGCTTCCTCTTCTTCTATTCTTATTTTCAGGCAAAGCCATAGTAACGGAAGACCAACGAGATTCGGACAGGTATTTTTTCTCTTTCACTTCTTTAGACTCTGAACAGATAAAATGCAATTTAGATTTTAAATGATCCAGAAATTTAACACCAAATTCTCAATTTCTATAACCAAGCTTTAATAGTTTGTGCGTGTGTTGACCTAACGGTAAATTAAGTTACTAATGCATGAAATCAAAGGTCTCAAATTTGAGTCCATGATGGCTCGGCCTTTGAATTTAACTGTCAATTTATATAGCAAAAATAATTAATAAAGTTGTCGATGAGTTAATTCGTTCCTTTCTCTCAATATTGAACAGACATATCACGCTCCACGCCGCCACATCCGTCGTAGCACCGCCACCACCGGCCGACACCCAACTCTACCTGGTTCACTCATACATGGACACGTCAACACTTAATCTTCCCGACGAAATAATCGAATTGATCCTATCAAGATGTCCGGCTGAGTCCGTCGGTAGATTTAAATCCGTCTCAAAATCATGGCAATCCATCATCTCCAGTCCTCGTTTTTGCAGAATTCACCACATCCAACAATCGAAACTGCCGGAGAATCAGAACATGTTCTTATTCTGGATGCAAGAGTCACAAGACTCTAACGCTCGTCCCGTATACATGATACTCAAATATGGAAAATTCAAGACAGTTGATCCAATGGATGATCCATGTCGAGGTTTCTACCCGTTGTCCTCTTGCGATGGCCTAATCCTCTTGAGTTGCGACGACGACGACGACGATGACGACGAGGAATACATGTTGTGGAACCCAGTGCTCGGAGAAGATATCATCATTCCCGCCTATACTCCAGAGAGGCATCCCGAAGCCTTTAGAAATCGGCCACACGACGAACTCTTTCATCTCTGGCTGCACCATTTGTATTATGATTCAACAACTAACGATTACAAGATTCTGCTTGGTTATAAAAACTGGTACAATGTCTACTCCTGCCAGAACGGAATCTGGGGAGATATAAATGACATCTGTGTCGACCTAGACTTGTCATGTACTGCTACATGCGTTGATGGATGCATCTACCGCAAGCGCAACGGCCAAATTGTGTGTTTTGATACTAGAGATGGGAAGTTGCACAAGTGCCCCCAGCCAAATGACGTTGAAGGGTTCGTACTAACGGGTCATGTGCCGGGGCGTCTGTGTTTGGAGAAACGGAGTGAAGACGGTCGGAGGGTTCATCTTTGGGTGATGGAAGAGAGTGGAAGCTTCAAGAAATGTTGGAGGAAGTTAATTAACATGGAGAAAGAGGAGGCAGGTTTATGGGAGCTAAGTGTGGAATGTTTTACGAATGAAGATGATGTTGTTCTAACTGCAAGGTTTGGACAGGAGGAATGCGAGGGCTCCTTATATAAATATAATCCTCGCCAATACTGCTTCCAAGAGTTTGAGTTTGCTGATGAGTATTATTATCACAATGCTTCTTTTCCATTTCCATATTCGGAGAATCTCTACCTGCCTTCTTCAAATATGTGTTAGTGTTTCTGGTTATTATGCAAAGTATTGCATATTTTGGACTTGTGCTGTTGCGTCTACTAATTTTCTTTTTTTTAACAAATTCTTTTTCTATTTTCAGCACGAAGACTAATATAAATATAGGTATTATTGACAATATTTTTAAATACTTAAGTAAAGATTTATATACATCGTTTATTTTGGATAATTCTAAACATAGCTCAATTATTACTCTTCATATTGAGAATATATTTATATTCTTAAAGTAAAGATTTATATACATCGTTTATTACGGATAATTTTAAACATAGCTCAATTGTTACCCTTCATGACCCCCTTATTTTAACATAATGAAAGTCATTTATTGGTTTACTAATTAAACGTGTTGCCTCCAAATCGAGTTTCTAATTAATATTAACTTCATTTAATTATTTTACTGAAAAAATTGCAGTCCCCATTTTCACATGTTTTCATCCATCTGTATTATTTTTCCCTGTCTATTCCTCCACTTACAAACTCAAAAGTTTTAGGAGTCAAATTAGAAGAAAAGTGAATCCATTCAATTTTGTTGATATGGATTTGTTTAGCATCGAAAGATCGGAAACTGAGGATTTGCGTTGTTCAGTCGACCAATTCCAAAGGTCAGAGACCTTCTCGTCGACCATTATTGGAGAGAAAAAAATATCACATGAGTCCCCCACCTCTTTCCCATTTTTATGCCTTCTGTCCTTTGCAAAATATTATCACACCCCCACGTTATTATTTTCCACAATTGGAGAGAAAAGAATGGAAAATAAGCTACCCTAAAAGGTTATCTATCCCGCCCAAGGAAAATTAACGAACATGGTAAACGTGTGAAAATATTCGTATTCCACCATTTTCCATCAAAGTAAACGCACTTAAAAATATTTAGGATAACATTGTCTTGGCAATGGGTCGGGTTTTCGTGGGTACCCGCACTTCCCAAATCCTAATGGGACGGGTTTAGGAAATATTAAATGGTTTTGGGACGGATTTGGGTAGAAACATGCAAACCCGTCACGGGTTTGGGTCGGGTTTGGGCAAATACCTCCGGGTACCCGCTACCCAAACCCATTTATATATATATATATAAGATGAAAGATATTATATGTATAATTTATCATATAATTACAACTATTAGTATAAATATTATAATAGATTTAGGGTTTTATATTATTTTCTTAACCCACACACACATTTCGTAAGAGTCGAGTCTTTAATGTTTCTCCTCTACTTCTGTTAATGTACTTCCGAAATATGACGATACAACGGCATCTTCAATAATTCATAATCTTCTAGTTATGTTTTAAGATTTTATAAGTTAGTAGTATTTTACATTAAGATTAATGTTAGTGAAATTTTCTATTGATGTTTATGTTTTAATAATATTTATAATATTTTGTTATTTGATGTTTACTTTTTAGTATTCGGGTTTTTAACGGGTAATAAACGGATATTACCCAACGGGTTTGGATCAGGTATGGGTTTTAAAATTATTTTTTAATCGGGTTTGGGTGTGGAAAAATTTCACGGATTTGGGTTTGGAAAATACTTAATGGGTGGGTACTTGACCCATTGCCATCCCTTATTGTCTACATCCCTCTTATTATAGCCCCTATTTATAAAAATAATTATATATTTAAAACGAAAATCGGATGAAAGCAGAATCAACTCCGCCGTAGCACAGCCACCGACCCACAGCCAGCTCCACCTTACTCAGCCCAACAGGGACACATCATCAAATTATCTTCCGTAGCTTATATTTTGATCAGATTGGAAAATGGGAAATACCGAACAGAATCAGTGTTGGGATATCCTTTTCCCATAAAACTCCTCATTTAAGCCCGATGACACTGGTTTGTTTCCTCGTTTCCGCCATCTCTACCACGATCCAATAACTGACGACTAAAAGATTGTAGTATTCATAAAAAATGCTACATGGTCATTTACGTCAACTTCTATTTTAGATGAAATAAGTACTATTAAGAAAAAGAGCTAGATGGAATGGGTTCAAGCACAAAAACGTCATGCAAAAAACACTATGGCTACAAGCACATAAAACAAGATTGAGAAGACGTAAATATTCAATCGTTAAATCAGACATGTAAACGATCGAGAGAGCTAGAATGTATTTGACTTGTAACAGACCTTTTTTTGAGAAGATTTTCTTCGTACCCAAGATTTTGAGCTGTATTCTTACTTCGCTACCGATTGCTGCTTGCCATCAGGAATGGCGAACAGGACAATCGGCTTTGAAGGTCGAATCAGCGGAACATCACATCTGTAATACCCTTTCCTCTCCAGCTGTATAACGTCACCACGCTTCAAGTTCCGCATATCAGACTCCCCAAGAGCTGATGTTTCTGTTCTCGTACAGGGATTAACCACATCGGTGAAATCTTCATCTTCCTCGAGCTGTAATCATTGAACAATTTAATTAAACCAATAACAAATCATCATTAGAAAAGAAGAAAAGTCCAACAGCAATGGATTGGAAGATAGCTTCACTAATAGGAATTAAAATGACGGCAAAAGTATTACCTTTTTCTTTGTAATAATATAATCAAAGTCCACCAATGCCAGTTTGACTAGCTCGTTGGTATCCGAAAGCCAGGTGAGCTTCAACTTTGTCTTCTTGACATTACCTTCAAGATGTAAAACTCCTTCCAGCTGAGTAACAATCCCGTTTGCATCTTTCTTGATGTCCTTGACAATTGCATTACCCCAATCCTTTAAAGTTACTTCCTCGTTTTTAGAGATTGATTCAGCATCAGCATAATCTATCCATAACCTATTGGAATAAGTAACAGCTTTCACTCCAGCACCTTCATATTTTTTGTGTTTTGGTACAATCCGTACAAAAGGATCTTTGGGGCCATCGGTTAGGATTAGTAGTACACGCCGTTCCTCAATAACAGCAGTATGCCTCGGACACACAGGATCAATTATCTTCTTATTAATGGCCCAGAGTTTGTCCCACTCCATAAGATTCAGATTCTTCGATGCACCCTAACCCATTAAAGGAAAGCTGAAACTTAGATTCTTTAAGCACAAACAAAAAAAGCTTGACCATTGATTGGCACAAGCTTCATGAGAAAAACAAATTATAAATAATAAGAGAATATTAAACCATTCTTTGTTACTTACTTGTTCCAGAATGAAGTGTATAAGTGCTTCAATCTTCAGACCTCTACGCACTATTCCTTGAACAGTAGGAAAACGAGGATCATCCCAACCTTCAACCTTTCCATTTTGGACAAACCAGAGAAGCTTGCGCTTGCTAAGAAGTGTATAAACCATATTCAGACGACTAAATTCATAAATATGGACCTTTCTGAATCCCATATCTGTCTGAATTCGGTAATATTGATCATTGCGATCATGGTACTCACTTGATCTAAGAGCATGTGTGATACCTTCCACAGCATCGACAAACGGACAGCAGAAATCATACGTTGGGTATACCTTATATTTAGCTCCTATCCTATGGTGGGGTGTCAAATTGCAGCGATAATACACAGGATCCCGAAGTGATTTGTTTGGATCCTGCATGTTTAGTTTTCCACGGAGACAACATGTCAAACCCCTCTCTGAACCAGCAATCATTTCCTTCCACAACTTTAAGTTCTCTTCCACAGTGTTATTCCTGCACCTTGACTCGATGCCATCCATCCTTTCCTGCTGCATTTTCTCACGTGGAGTATCATCAACGTAGGCCTTACCTTCACCAATCAATTTCTCAGCCATTGCCATAATCTGGGGAAAGTAGTCTGATGTGTATGTTATAGTACTGAACTTAATCCCTAGAGTCTCAATATCTTTGAGAAGATTATCGACAAACTCACTACTTTCTTTGTCTGGGTTTGTGTCGTCAAAACGTATAATAATCTCTCCTTTGTAACGGTCGGCAAAATACTGATTTAACAATGCAGCTTTTGAATGACCGATGTGAAGATAGCCACTGGGTTCTGGTGCGAAACGCAATTTCACCTTACCGACCTCAGCCTCTGGAAGATCTACCTCAAAGGTCCGTGTGCCAGCAGTTTCAGCAGCATGGACACCATTCTCCACAGTGTTCAACCGAGAATCAGAACCTTGAGGTTCCTTCGACTTAGCTGCTACCTTTGCAGAACCTCTCTTCCCAAGAAATGTAGAAGCAAATTCACTCAATGGTGCATCATATTCAGAAGATATCGAGTTGAACCACCGAACCAGATTTTGGTACTTCTTAGATTTCCTTAAACTTTCCCATCTCATACCAGCTCCTGTTGAAAATAGAATAAGGTAAAAAAAAAAAATAGTTAGAGCACTTGTGCACTATGACTTGTATTAAAAAGATATAGCAATCATCTGAAAATTTACACATCAAGAACTTGTGTAATCTCTTTCAGGAAAAATAAGTCATTTGAAAATTTACACACAGCGATTGAAACAAGGAATGATCATTAAATGAAGAAACTCAAATACATAAATCATAAAACTTTACCAGCAAGACCAGTCCAGACTGCAACATCTGCAATTGAGAGCTTATTACCAACGAGGAAAGTATTGAGCAGTAGATACTCATCAACAAAGCTGCATGCTCCCTCAAATTCAGATCCAGAACCAAAGATTGGGGCATAATCAAGCCATTCATCAATCTACAAAACCAACAAGTACAATTAAATTACTTCATGAAGAACTAGAATAAATGATTTCAGAAGCCAAGATAATTGAAAAAACAAATACAACTTTTCAAGATAAGATTGCAGAAAAAAGCACCGCACCTTGGTTGTTTGATAAACATCCTCTCCATAGAAACCAGGTACACTCGATATTCTACCAATATACCTCAGAAGCACATTAGCTCCATGCAGCTTCTGTCTGAAAAACGAGTTGCAATAAGAAGTAGCACCATAAAGGTCGTGCTAAACAAAGATAGAGAAATTCATCGATATGTATCGAAAGTAGTATTTGACAGTATCCACAATGCATACAGAAACCATCACCTATAATATCGCTATTTTGTCTAGTGCTATGGCAGCACGATTCTAACCAAGCCTAACTTCACAATAGAAATAATACAGAAACCATCACTTATAATTTCGCCAATTTGTCTAATGCTATGGCAGGAAGATTCTGATTCCAACCCTAACTTTGTAATCGAAAATCCCAACTTTCTCCTGAAGTTGATCCTCCAATAACTGGATGATGTTCATAAATTAACTAACGCCTCTGGTTCTATTTTCCAGATCATCGAGACACGCAGCCACACACATACTTAGCAAAGGCTCAAAATCAAGCTCATTTTCAATAATTTGTCCAAATTAAGTTCTTCATATCCCTCACAACATGAAAATAAACTCAACTAGCATACAATATAGTAAACGAGATAGCAATAAAGTAATACACAGGTTAAATAACAGCTGAATTATCAAATGAAATCGAGATAAAGACAAATGAAATACCCGGTCTCTAGTAAAAGAGTTGGCGGCGAGCCGGAGGGTAGAGTTGATTTGGCGGTGAGAGAAATGCCAGCGATTTTAGCGGCGGCGATTGCCGGGAGCGGTGGAGAATCGGCCGCGAACTGGAGTTCCATCGATCGGAAGTCGAGCTTGAGCGGCCGCAAACGGAAAATACGCTAGGGCTCTTAGTTTTCTGTAAATTGCAATGCTCCTAATTAGTGGGCTTTTAACTAGTGTGGGCTTTACATTGTTTTGGACTATTCTGTAGCGGTATCTTTTCATTAAAATTATTTGGTTGGAATGCATACTAAAAAAATAAGTGATTTATAATAAAATTAAAAAGATAAAATAATTTTTTAGGGATATTTTTTTTTGAGGAATACTTTTTTTAATATTAAGTAGAAGAGAGAATGAAAATAGCAACTTTTTAATAACACACTCTTTCCGTTTTAATAGCAAGAACTCACTTACTTTAGGTACGACTATTAAACAATAAGAGTAAAAGGATAGAAATTAGTGGCTTTTGAAAGGTTAATTGTTTTCATATTTGGTATGAAACTATGCTAATGGGATAGACGAAAAAGAAAAGTGAGACGTTACTATTGGGACGGAGAGAGTATATGATAATTTATGAGTTATAATGAGTTATTTATTATATGGTGCATTTTAATTTTAAGAAACGTGCTTAATAAAATGATACGTACAAATAAACTAAAATAGGTTTAATGAAGGGAGTAAGATTTTTCAATTAAATTATATTCAAATTATTTATATCAAGTGAATTTATGTTTTACTACTCTTTATGTTCCGCAATAAGTTACTTATTTCTTTTGGACACATATATTTAATCAAAGAGTAGCTAAAGCAGGATCCATAATTTTTGAAGAAATAATTATTTTTTTTATCTCGAAACAAGTCTTCTGTTATGTAACACCTTGATATGAAAAACGGTCAATTTTGCGCACTATTCGTGCTCATTTTGTGAAAATCTTTTTTTTTTATATATACAAAGAGATGTATTTTGCGCACTACGTGATCGAATTTCCAGCATATTTTGCGCTTTGAGTGTAAAATTGGAGTTTCCGATATTCTTTTTTATCAATAGATATATTGTATTGCGTAACTGGGCTGGACCATTTATTGGGTTGGCTTCTTTGTTACAAGCTCAAAAGCCCAAATATTTTATGCAGCAAATTGAATTAAATTACCTCTACCTCTTAATCCCGTCTTTGGTACTGGATAAACTGGTATTGACCCTGTTACCTGGTCTTTCATGAACTAATAAATATATTAGTAGAATATTGTACTCCTCCAAGCCTAACAAAATTTTAATCGTGTGGCAAAATATTGTTTTCGAAAATTTTAAAATAATAGTATAAAATTGCGGCTGCATTACGCGTGCACAAGAACAGAAATGGCACGTAAGCATTGAGTTTAAACAGTTGTTTACTTGTTTTAGCCATTAATTAACTACACAAGTACAGCAAGTTGGTTGCTGTGGATGATGTAATTCCAAAAAGTTGATTCCTTGTTTGATTGAAGGAATAATTCATAATTTATTTCATTGTGTCTATGTAAGTTTAATTAATATGCAAAAAAAAAAAAAAAATACATATGAGGACTAGATACAGCACACAAAAAAAGTTAGATGAAACATAACAATCATCTCAAGAGCCAAAAAATGCATTTTCCCCTCCAATAATGTTGTAGACAAAAAATTCATGTGAATTAGAAAAAGTCAAAGTCACATTTTCGATGGCTACAAAAATTAAGGGTGATTTTAATTACAAAAACTGAAAAAATTAATGAATTTGTTTAGAATATTTTAAAAGTGGCATATGATTTGGTTTACAATTAAGTGAATTAACCCATAATAGTAAAAACGTTCAAGTTCTTAGTCGATGATAAGAACTAATTATAATCTTGAATATGCCTTGCTACATATAGCCTAAATCGACGTTATTTGAATATACTATTACAAAGATAAAATCTGGTTCAATTTTCAAATGGAGTACTATTTACATTTTACACACACTTTCGAGGTTTTTTTTTTTTCGACGAATTTCAATCAATTTTGACACAATTTATTCGCGTGAAATCTTGTTTTAACATACGAGATCGTGTATCTAAAAAGTTATATTCCACCTCATAATTCAATGGTTGGATATCTAGCTTTAAAAAATCTGTAACTACTCATAGCATTAAGAAAGGTTTAAAAATTGAGTAGTGATATTTGGACAACAGCTGTCTGGACAACAGCGGCATATTCGTAATTAAATACTCTTTTAATTTTTTTTAATAATTAATATAATTAGTATTTTGTCTATAGTACCCTTTTCCACTTAAATGTAGGCTTATTTCTAATATTAATTAAAATAAATCACTATCATGCACAAAATTTTGAAATTTCAAAATATTAATTAAATTTAAAGATTAACATATAATTAGGTGGAAAGGGGTATTACAGACAAAATACTAATTATATTAATTATTAAAAAAATTAAAATACTATTTAATTACGAATATTACATCGTTGTCCGGACAACTATTGTCCAAATATCTTTATTCTTAAAAATTTTGCTCTAAAAAAAAAAATGTGGCGGCATGCCATCAATTGGAATATAGAAGATTAAAATAATAATAATAATAATAAAATTATTAAAAAAATTAAACTGATGATCTCATCATCTGTCATTGTGAATGATCCATTGACAATACGCAGAATAGATGTGATAATTTCTTTTAAAGAATTAAAATAAGGTATATATATATATATATAAAATTAAATAAATAATTACACTATCATATAAATATTATTTTTATATCATATAAGGTGAGACCACTACATTATCTACGATGTGGAATCACTATACTGCTAAGGTGGAAATTTACACTACACGTATGTGGTATTGAACTCAAAACCTTATATTGAGTAGAGATTTGCAGTGCCTCAGCTAACAATTGTAGACGTGATAATATTAGTAATCTATCTATCTATCTATACCTATATAAAAAGTGTCTTGTTGAAAATTTTTGGTTTGCCTATAATACCCTTATTAATTAATAATTATATTTTATTATCATTAGATATATATATTATAATTGTATATAATTGTATAGATTGTAGATTAGATTTCATTGACCACGAGATATATATTTCAAGTATTAGAAAATTTGATTACGCCAAACATATTAATAAACAAATATTATTATTAAATATTATTCAATACTAACACAAATTTAAGCTTTTCTTCTAAAGTACGTAAACTTATTTACTTTTCATTTTCAAGCCCTCTAAGTATATAATTTAGATATTTTTATTTTTACTTCTTATTTAGAGAAACACTATATGACACAGAAATTTGAGATAACCTTATTATATATTGTTCTTAAAATTTCAAATATTTATAGTGCATAGATCTTCCTTGCATCATAAATATAATATTTTTTTTTCTTTTTAACGTCGCTTGCACGGGTTGGTCAAATCTTTTTCCTTCCGCGCGCATGCATATCATAGAGAAATCCGGATTGGTGAGAAATTATCCATGTATTATCACAAGATCTTATTATTAATTTCTTACATCAATGCTAAGATGCTAACAATTAAATTATATCATTGTCTTTCATGAATATTTTGCGAATATTCAGACACCGCTCTTTATAATTGAGTCAGCTTTGATCTATTTCAGGTATGATCATTCTCATGTGAAAGTATAACATTATTCAATTGGAAATAAAACAAAATTAATTAAATAATTTAATTAACATACCTATATTTAATAATAATAAAAAGTTGTCAATTGATCTATCTCAATTAAAATTTGAAATAAGAGAATACCTATATTTAATAATAAAAAATTATAGTAAATAATAAATATGTGATAGAACTAATAAATAAATATATACCAATATGAGTGGGTGTTGGGAAATTTATTAGTATAAGTTTTGATGAATTCCAAAACCGGCTGACCCCAACCGAGTAGATGTTGCCAGAACCTAATGTTAGAATTTAGGCTCGCTGTTTGAGCAAAGTTAAGATTCTACCTTTACAGGTCTCCAGCTGAAGATGGCAACAAGGCGTCACTCAGACAGAATATCAGTTGTGAAGAAAGACAACTGAGAGTTCATTTGTTCAGATGCAAACAAGGGGAAATCTTCAGAACATCAGTTGAAGGAAACCAACTGAGCGTTCATCAGATGAGAAACAGTTGAGAGGAAGAGAACATCAGATGAAAAGGAAATCATCTGAGGGTTCAAACCCAACTGAGTAAAGAAGTGGAAGACAACTGAGGGTTCAGTTTCAGAACCTCAATTATAGAATCTGAACAAGGAGTTCAACTGTTTTGAAGTTCAAAGTCAGCTGAGAACTCGACAGATCGGAACATCAGCTGAAGATCACTCAGATGAAGGTCAAGACGTTCAACCGACAAACCGAAGTTGACTGTCAAAGATTTGAATTTCAAAAGGAAGTCACATGAGGGTTTGACCGTTCAGTCATTACCCCATCTGGCCCAACACAAGGCTGTCTCAGATGGAAAGCAGAAGAGCACAGATGCCATATCGGGAAAGTCTGCAGAGATGAGAGACAAGCCATCGCTTTCAACCGATTAGAGATCAACTGCTCCTCCAACGGCTAGTTGATTCTCTCCGCCTATAAATAGAGGCATCCTCTCATTCGAGAAGAACATACAGAGATATGCAGATAGACACATAGACGACGAAAAATTCAAGAGCTTTCTCGAGAGAAATCAAAGCAAATCTGCAACATCATCATCTAAGAGCATCAGCAGCTGAGAGTTCCAATTTGAGAGAACATTAGTAGCTGAGGGTTCCTAGAATTCGAAACCGTTTTTGATCTTAGGTTGAGTGTTTATTCGTTCAAGCCTTAGATCCAGCTCTCATTATTGATCGAGCTGTAGTTGGAAATCCTACCCTTTCTCGCACCCTAAAAAGTGTGCTAGGACCTTACTCTTCCTGTAATTGAGTAGTTACGTCGTCAAGTACCCGCAAACTTGACTTAGGATGTTTAGTGCCCGCAAACTAAACTGTAACGGTTGCTCAGCCCGCGTAAGTTGAGTGGAACTGTCCAGAAGAACTTGGACTGAGGTGTGTGGACTCACATCTCCCCGTGGACGTAGGAGTTCTCTCCGAACCACGTAAATCTTGTGTGTCGTGTTGTTTTGTGTTCAGTCATTATTTTGCATATCTCAACTGACAATCTAACCGCATACAATCTGCATACTTTCACAACAACAGTTTTGGTTTTGACCAACCTTGCATAAAAGCGTGAGTTTGATTTTACGAGTTTATTTTTCACCACATTCCGCACAGCACCAATCTTCCAGCTGAGGTTGCTTACTCAGCTGTGAGATCCCAACTGAGTCCTCTCACTCAGTTGAAGTTGATTTCAAGTGTTAAGTTTTTCGAAAGTTGAAAAATTCTAGCTGGTGTATTCCCCCCCCCCCCATACACCAGTAACTCGTATCGGGACCATCAAGGGGTATCAGAGCAGTGGTTCAAAAGACTGCTGACTCTGTTTCACGAGGTGTGAATTCGAGAATTTTCTTCAGTGGTCAACTGAACAGATCTTTTCACGCTAGTGCATTCTTGCTCGCTTTTTTGTTGTCCTGTTTTTGTTTGTGCAGATGGACGTCAAGGACAAGATCACAGTCATGTTCTCTGTTGTCAACTATACATCATGGAGAACTCGAATGAAGAAGATCCTTTTGTCCAAGCATCATAGGATGCAACAAGTTCTCACATCTGGACCAATCGTCATACGAGACAGAATACTTCGCACTCCCACAAATCCCAACGATGGAGATACAGTGGTGGAGTATGTGGAGAAACAGCCAGATGACTACACTCCGGAGGAGGCCAAGGTGAGCCAGCTGGATATCTGGGCTCAGAGCACAATAATGTCCACGGTTGGACAAGATTATCTGCCCTGGATAGAGGAATGTGAGACCGCAAAAGAGATGTGGGACATCCTGGCCTCGCTAAGTGAAGGAAGCGACGAGACAAAGGAAAACAAGTTCTCGCATGCATGTCAAGATTTTGACAATTTCAGTCTGCGACCTGATGAGACTATAGATCAGCTAGAGCTCCGGTTTGTGGACATCATCAGAAGAATCCAATCCATCCGGAAAGGAAAATACACTCTAAGAGAGATAAACCTCAAAGTGTTGCAAGCTCTACCGGCTGAGTGGGATACTTTCACAAATATCCACGAGAGCCGAGCTGACCTAGGTGAAATGGGAACTGAAAGATTGTTCTCAATCTTGAAAGGAAATGAGTATAAGGTCAACAGAAGGAGGTCGCAGCCCTCAAGTCAGACAAATAGAATTGAGGACGTCGGCTCAGCATCAAAGTTAGTTGCCCTCCGAGCTGACTACTCAAAGTCGAGATAGTCAAGGCCAACCAGGTCGGCTGACACGACTGCAAAGGAGCCGAGCAGAGAAGAACTGCAACAGAACATTGCAGCGTTGTCAAAGAAGTTAGCCGATATGGATACTCGGTTCGGCAAATATAAACGTTTCTATAAATCAAACCGAACTCGAGACAGTTCGAAGCCAGTCACCAATGGTTGCTTCGAATGCGGCAAGGAAGGACACTTCAAAGCCGATTGCCCAGACCTCTCAAAGAAGGAAAGAGAAGCACTGAGGGCAAAGCAAACTGCAAAGAATAAGGCCATGGTAGCTGAAGAGGCAGCTGACGATATGGACATCTTCACAGACACTGAAGATGAGGATGACCTGACCTCTACCAACAAAGTCATCAGTCCGGATCAATGCCTCATGGCACTTGGAACCGACCGAGATGATATTGAGGTACAATCTAATCCTGCTCGCTTAAATTCTTCCAATACTTCTAACATGCAGGAATCTATGAACGATGAGTTGGAACCCTCCTGGAATGATTTTCAAGAACTCAGTGAGGAACTGCATCAGCAGTCGGTTGAGTTTAAGAGTCTACAAGCCCAGTTCGCGAAGCTTGAAGATTCCTTAACCGAAAAGGACGACCTGATCAAGAGACAAGCTGAAGAAATTGACCAGCTGAAAAGTCAACTGAGTACAGCCAACCAAACTGAGGCTTCAACCGATGAACAGTTGAAGGAACAGATCAAGGCACAGAACGAACAGTTGAACAAGCAAGAGGCTCAGATCGACCAGCTGATGAAGACATCAGATGCCCAGACCGAGCATATAGCTGTTCTTCTCAAGGATCTTCAAACTGAGAAGGACAACCTGACAAAGCTATATCAGTCATCCGAGATCATCGAGAATCTCATCAAATACAGACGGCAAACGGATGATGTGTCTGGACTCGGATACGACGTGGCAAAGGACACTGGAATTTCACCAGCTACCTTCACCAGGGCTGAGGAAGTCATGGTTGCCAAACCTAACACAGTTGAGTATGCAACTGAACAAACACCCTCACAACCGATAAAGGTAACTACGGCTGAGAAAGGCAAAGGAGCTGCAGATGGAGCACCAACGAAACAGTCCCTGGAGTCTACAACCGAGGGGGAATGTTCCAAGACTCAACGGAGGAACCGGAGACGTCGGAGTCGCAATCAAGCTCAAAATCGACAGCATATCCAAGCTCAGAACCGACATAATCAACAACGGTTCCATCACCACAACAATCAGAGGTTCCTACAGAGTCAACCTATGTGGAAAAGTTACGACAGCTATGGTTACTCATGCCACAACATGAATCAACATCCGGGCATGAACAACTATCGTCAACAGCCAAGGCAATAGAATCAGAATCAGCCAAGAAGATTCCACAATGGCGTCCGACCTCACAGACAAACTCAACAGGATAAGAATAGCCATCAAAACAGGGGGAAAGTCTCACCTCCTAAAGCCCAACATGGGAGAAATCCAACTCCTCCCAAGAAACAGAGCATCATTTCAAACAACAAGCCTAAGGATAACCGGGGTGTTGTTATAATTGATAAAAATGGGCAGATCATTTGGAATGACAAGGCTATTCGAGTGTACAGAGAAAAGCGACGCACGGTTCCAGCGGGAACTGGTTCTAACCCTCCAGGACCCAACTGAAATTGGGGACCTAAGCGAGTTTCTCCTTGCAGGTACAGGAGAAACAGCTGAGGAAGAAGAAGGCGTCTACAACAATGTGGGTGATGGATAGTGGATGCTCGAAACACATGACAAATCTGAAGGATTTGCTTGGAAGTTTCGTGGAGAAAGAAGGTCCATAAGTTACTTTTGGTGATAACTCAAAAGGTTATACCAGAGGTTACGGTACCCTTGAAACCAATCATGTTTCAATTTCTAATGTCTCTTTTGTTGATGGATTGAAGCATAACCTGCTCTCCATCAGCCAATTCTGTGATAATGGGTTCTCTGTCAAGTTTGATGCACAGGGTTGCAGAGTTAAAGATGTCGGATCAAAGCAGGTGATATTGTTGGGAAATCGATCTCCAACAGGGAATGTATACTACGCTGACTGGAACAGCAGCCTCCCTGACACTTGCCTGTTGTCAAAGAGCAGTTCGGATGTGAGCTGGCTGTGGCACAAAAGGCTCAACCATATGAACTTCAAGACGATGAACCGACTTGCCAGACAAGAACATGCAAGAGGCATACCTAACCGAGTGTTTTCAACAACACACATGTGCAGTGCATGCCAGCTGGGAAAGCTCGCTAGAACCTCCTTCCGGTTGAAGTCAACTCCTTCAACCGACCAAGTGTTGCAGCTGATCCATATGGATCTCTTCGGGCCAGTTACACCAAAAAGCATTAATGGAAACGAATATACTTTGGTTGTAACTGATGACTACTCAAGATATACGTGGACCATCTTCATGCGCCACAAGAGTGAAACCCGAGATGAGCTGCCCAAGCTAATAGATCGGATAACGAACCAACAAGAGATGAAGATCATATCTATCAGATCAGATCGTGGAACGGAGTTTCTAAATAAAACCATCATTGAGTATTGCGAAAAGAATGGCATAACCCATCAGACATCAGCCGCGCGTACTCCACAACAGAATGGCGTAGCTGAGCGAAGAAATAGAACTCTGAAGGATGCAGCCACATCCATGTTAGCGAGCTCAGCACTGCCTAATAGATTTTGGGCTGAAGCGATCAACACAGCATGCTACACACAGAATCGATCTCTTCTCACCAAGCGGTTGGGAAAGACGCCCGACGAGCTGTGGAGACGCAGAAAGCCAGATATTTCTTATTTTCGTGTTTTTGGATCTAAGTGTTATATTCATAACAATGGGAAGACTCAGTTGAAAACTTTTGATGCCAAAGCTTCGAAGGGCATATTTCTTGGATATGCAGCTCGGATCAAGGCATATAGAGTTTTCAACAACAGCACTCGTGTTGTGGAAATAACACCTCATGTTAGTTTTGATGAATCTACCTTCGAGTGCAGGGAACAGGTAAAGGAACAACACGCGGATCCAGCTGTTCTACCAGTTCTCACCAGATCGCAAGCTCTTCGGGAAAAGAACCGAGCTGAACCACTGGTATGGGCAACTGAGGATGAGGACCCATACTCCTCTGAAGATGAATGCGAAGACCTCAGCTCGTCCCTAGGGGGAACTTCAGTTGATGTCCCTCCAACTGCATCAGCATCCGATGCCCAACCGAACTCAGTTCAATATATTATAAATGTTGAGGATCCAGACTCAACAGCTGATCAATCACCAGCTCTGAAGACTCCAACTCAGATGTCTGAACAGCCACTGTTGGAAGAAGAAGGAAGACGCAACCGAAGATGGTATGAAGTTCATTCCACCAACGACATCATCGGAGATCCAACCGAGGGTGTGCGCACACGGAGCAGAGTTGCAAATCCAGAATCAACCGAGGAAGAATCCAACATTTATGCCCAATATGCTGAGGAATTGGCAGTTCTAGAGGAGTTCGAGCAAGCTGGAGATGTTGCCATGATTTCTTGCTATGTAGCTGATGTTCCAGAACCGAAGGATGTTGGGGAAGCTCTCAATTGTGTCCACTGGACAACAGCCATGCAAGAAGAATTGAATGAGTTTCTACGCAACTGTGTATGGGAGTTGGTAGAAAGACCAAATGGTGTCAAGGTGATTGGACTAAAGTGGATTTTAAAAAACAAGAGAGACGCCATTGGATTCATTGTGAGGAATAAAGCAAGGTTGGTAGCTCAAGGATACTGCCAACAAGAAGGAATTGACTTTGAAGATTCCTTTGCACCAGTTGCAAGGCTTGAAGCCATCCGGATCTTTCTAGCTTATGCCGCACATCACAAGTTCAAAGTATATCAGATGGATGTGAAGTGTGCATTCCTCAATGGAGATATAAAAGAAGATGTATATGTTGAACAGCCTCCTGGTTTTGAGACTGGAGATGGAAGAGTGTACAAGCTGAAGAAAGCTATCTATGGTCTAAAGCAAGCACCAAGAGCATGGTATGACACTCTTTGTGGATTTCTTCTGGACTCGGGGTTCAAACGAGGTTCAGTTGATAAAACTCTGTTCACCATCAAAGTTGGAGAAGATATACTTGTCGTGCAAATTTATGTCGATGACATCATTTTCGGGTCCAAGTCGGAGGAGCTGTGCAAGAAATTCTCCGATCTTATGAAGGAAAAGTTCGAGATGTCAATGATGGGCGAGATGAATTATTTCCTTGGATTACAAGTGAAGCAGTCACCTGAAGGGATTTTCATCAACCAGTCCAAATATACAAGGGAGCTCATCACCAAGTTCGGATTGCAGACAAGTAAGACAACCAAGATCCCTATGAACACGAACTGGAAGATCGAACCAGGAGCTGAGGGAAAGCTCATTGATGCCAGCCAGTATAGAGGGATCATCGGTTCGCTGCTCTACCTAACTGCCAGCCGACCAGACATTTCATACGCAGTTGGAGTGTGTGCTCGTTTTCAAGTCCAACCAAGAGAAGCACACATGTTGGCAGCAAAGAACATCATTAAGTATCTGAAGGGAACTGTCAATGTTGGATTGTGGTACCCAACTTATGACAATATCCAGCTGACTGGATACTCAGATGCCGACCTAGCAGGAGATCGGTTGGACAGAAAGTCTACTTCTGGACACTGCCAGTTCATGGGAAGCAAGCTGGTTTCATGGTTCTCCAAGAAACAAGCGTGTGTTGCTACTTCGACAACCGAGTCAGAGTACATGGCTGCCGGAAGCTGTTGCATGCAAGTATTGTGGCTGAAGCAGCAGCTGAGAGATTATGAAGTCTCAACTGGACAGGTTCCCATACATTGTGATAGCTCGAGTGCCATAGCTATCTCTCTAAACCCTGTTCATCACTCTCGGACTAAGCATATCGATATTCGTCATCACTTCATCCGAGATCATATTGAGAAGAAGGATGTGTCCATGAAGATCCCAACTGAGATTCAGAGAGCTGACATCCTCACCAAACCTCTTCCTGAAGCCCGGTTCAAGATGCTGTGTGATCTTCTAGGACTTTTGGATCCGAGCTAAAAACTCATCCGAGCTGAAGAGTCATCCGAGCAGAAGAGTCATCCGAGCTGATAAGGATTCATCCGAGCTGAAGAATCAGATATCGACTTAAGGAGGAAGCTCAGATAAAGGGGGAAGCTCAGCTGAAAGGGAAATAACAGATACGAATTGCCAACTGAGGACATCAAACGTCAGCTGAGGAGATGAACTTGAGTCAGCTGATGGTATGCTGCAACAATGGAACAGACGTCAACTGAACAGACGAACTCGAGTCAGCTGATGGTATGCGGCAACTGAGGAATTCAACAAATGAACACAGCTGATTCAGACATCAGCTGGCAGGTATCATTTATGACTGAAGGTGTTATGATATTAAATGAGAATGTTTGAAATAAATTCAAACATTCCTGAACATGTCAGCTAGACTAAACAAGCCATCATATCGCATTTAATGTAAAGTCTGGCTGAACACCTATAGCCTTACTTTATAGTGCGACTGGGCTGACACCTCAAACTATTCACCTTCTCACTCGCGCGCGTGGTATATCAGTCAAAATTACTCAACAGTCGCGAAATCACAGCCGTTAATAGATTCGCGCGATTTAACCCCAGCCGTTGATTTTATCCGAGTCAAAGATTATATAATACGGCAAATCAGGAAGTGATCCTTACTTTCTCTTTTCGTGCATATCTTTACTCACTATTCATCATCTTCTCAAATCTTGTTTCGCCATTTCCAGTAAAGTCTTTCACTCTTTCTTTGCATATATATCTCCTCGAGATGGCGCCCAAGTCAAAAGCTTCTAAAAAGATGGTTTCCTCAGAGCCTGTAACGTTCCAGGAATCATTCGACATGGTGATGTCGAAGATTCATTTCGAACAAATATTATCCAGAGCGGCTCTCTCATCGCCTGAGCTCGCTCCAATCGCCACCATCCTCTCCGACCACCATCTGCTTGATTGGGCCACCCTCTCTCCGGCCCTGTTGCTCAGGAAGCAGATCGTACATTTCTACCGGAATCTGCAACGAGTCGCAAATGACGGGCTTGTCACGATCATCCCGTGCAAGTAACGCCACAGAACCTCCCGGACTGTAGAAGACTCCGTTGTGGAGATAAAGGTGTCAAAGGAGCTGGAGAAGCTCATCCCCAGAAACCGTGAAGCCACAGATGTGGTGGGAAACTTTTCTGATAAGGAAGCTGATGCCTTCTTTCAAACCATTCTTCTTGTTCCCGAACCATTGAAGGGGAGTATGCAAAGGACAAAGTTGAAGCCGGAGCACCGACTTCTTTTCGATGTAATTTCCAAATGCATCTTCGCATATGGTGGAGCCTTCGGGGACATAAGTCGTCCTAAGCTCAAGAAGCAGAAGGCCCTGGAAGAGATGCACCAGGTCGACTGGTTGGGATATATAGATAGCCAGCTGTTGTCGGAGAAGCAGAAGATATCTGAGACGACAGCTGAGTCCGGAGATGTTCTGTTGAGTGTCAAGGGGACTCTCAACTTCGGGACAAAGATATCAGCTCTCATCCTCCAAGCCACAAAGGGTCTGCCGTTGACATGGGAAGGGAGTGAGGACACTCCAGTCAGCAAGCTGTCACTGTTCCCCTCAGCCAAGAAGGCCAGGGATGTTGTAGAAGCTGTCTACACCCCCAAGGGTGTCCCCAAGCCAGCTGTGGAGGCAGCTGCTCGTCGCCCTTCAAGGACTAAGTCGGCGAAGCGCCAGCTGGAAGAGGTAGCTGAGGAGGAAGAAGATGAAGAGGAGGAAGAGGAGGAACCTCTGCAGAAGAGGCCAAGGATAAGAATCATCCAGCCAGCGGCTAAACCATCCACAACAAGTCCAGTGGTGGTCAAGCCGGCTGAGGCGAAGGAGTCAACCGAATCCAGTCAATCGATTGACCCAGCTGGGTTTATTCTTCAACCTCGCCAGGAGGACGTGGCTGAGGAGGCAGATGGAGACGTGGAGATCCAAGTGGTGGATGCCAGCTCCTCCTCAGATGACTCTTCTTCATCTGAGGAGTCCCACGACAGTCGGTCTAGAGCTGATGCCAGCCAGGTTAACCCACCTGTGACTGAAGAAATCCTCCAGCCAGCCAACTCTCCATCCAAAGAGGATCCGGTTCTCTCAACTGGTCCTCAGTCAGATATTCCGAGCCTCTCGCTCGATGCCAACGTTGTGACCACTTCTTCGGCCAACGTTGATGAAACCATCGAACCCTTAACCTTCGATATCGACCCCCTCAGATCGATGAAGAAGCCAACCGTCAGGCGATCCTGGCTGAATATGAAGGAAGACTCAGCTACTGCTTCTGCAAGCTGATTGGTATGTTCCCCGAGGCAACATCGATGCCCATTTTCTCTGTTCTCGGGACGGAGCTTCTATACCAATTCAGTGTCATATTCAGCTACTGGTACGTGAAGGAGGAGACCCTCAGGATCCATGGCTGGGACAAGTTAAAGGTCGAAGAGTCCAACCTGAGGGAGTACTTCGACTACCAAAGCCTGGAGGTGGCTTACAACCAAAAGGTGGCTGTGCTCCGACGACGTCTGGACAAAAGCATCCAAGAAGGGACAGACACCAGGGAGCTGTGCAACAATCCTGAAGCTGTTCACTT
Source organism: Schizonepeta tenuifolia (assembly GCA_029490685.1). Classification (NCBI taxonomy): domain Eukaryota; kingdom Viridiplantae; phylum Streptophyta; class Magnoliopsida; order Lamiales; family Lamiaceae; genus Schizonepeta; species Schizonepeta tenuifolia. Next base: position 121,670,272 of record CM055956.1, read on the forward strand.
TCTTGATGACATGCTCGCCAAAAATGCCTCCTGCATGGACGACGTCGACGCAGCTGATGAGGCGGCCAAGAGAGAAGAAGACAAGCTCAAGGTCTACCTCGCCAGCCGATCTGCCATGGTTGTCCTGGAGTCTGCTGCCCAGCCACAACCACCGCTCCTGCCCGGACCCTCCGATCAGCCAGCTCTCTCAACCGACGTCATCTGCGAGCTGATCTCGGAGAGGGTCAACCAGCTGAGGACGGAGATGTTGTCCAAGATCCAGCTGGGCAAGGAGGAAGAAGCTGACAGGATGCAGCAGCTGATGGCAGAAAATGCCAGCCTGAAGAATCAGCTAGATCACCTCTCCTCTTCTCTGCAGCACAAGCTCGAAGATCTCTCCACTTCTTCCAGCTCGGAGGTCTCGGCTCTAAGGAAGGCCGTTCAGAGCCTCAGCTCGGATTTCAACGTGTTCAAGACCGTTGCTGAATCTGACCTCGCAAAGTCCCAGCAGACTCAGGACCAGGAGTGGATGGCTCAGTTCGCCTCTTTCCGAGCTGAGTTCGTCTCCCTCCACAAAGAGGTCTCTGCGACCTTTGCAGCTGTGCAGCGAGCTGAGCAGGAGCGCCAAGACTTGGAGTTGGCGAAGAAGGTGGAAGAGAAGGACGCTGTTGATGAGCTGTTTTCCCGCATTCAACAAGCTGAAGCCAAGTTGACCTCTCTGGATGGCACTGTTGCCACCCTTTTGGATGATGCCAAAATGGGGGAAGACAAGGAGCCAGCAGCTGGGGAAGACAAGGAGCCGGCAGCTGGGGATGGACAAGGGAAAGCTGTTCTCCAGCAAGGAGAAGGAGTGCCAGCTGAAGCTGAAGCTGAAGGGTCGCAGCCCGAACTGGAAGTCTCCCACGACCTCGTAGCCGAGCTCACAGCCGAGCTCGATGCAGAACTTGACGGGATATCCGTTGAAGACTGTATCGAAGCTGCCAAAGCTATGGAGGTGCCTAAGGAGAAGTACTTGAATCCCTCTTGGATCAAGAAGTTCGTTGCCGATCAGGCCAAGAAGGTGGCCAAGTTCGAGAAGGAGCTCACCAAGGTGGAGAAGAACGTCGACAGAAACAAAGCCAGCCGGAGTGTGCGAAGAATCAACAAGCACAAGATGAAGGCTGAGGCTAGAAAGTCGACGCATCAGCTGCAGAAGAACGCTCCGCTCCCGTCTCAATACCCACATGTTGACAAGTGGATGAATGCGGAGTGGAACGATGACTGGGAACAGTTCAAGCATGAGTTCGTCAATGACTTCTATTACAGGAAAGTCTACTCGACTGAAGACCCAAGGCTAGCCTTCAAGGAAGCCCTGTGGGAACTCAGATCTGGAGACCCTGGAATGTTTAGTCAGTTCAAGCGAGCTATGCTGAATGCTCAGCTTGATCCCAACACTGTTCCAGTTCCAAAGAAGTGCATATACCGCCCTCCGATGATCAAAGGCACAAGCACGCCAAATAGGAATACGATCTTGGCTGAGGCGAGACAAGTATGCAAGGAACACGGCGTCAACACTGGGATTGAGTCGGAAGAGAAGAAGGAGATCTTCAACCGTATCTTCAACAAGTACGGTCAACAGTATTTCTGAGCTGTCAAAGTTTTTGACCTGATAATGTTTTTGGATGTTGTAGTTTTTGAAGCAACTGTTGTATCTTTCTATGTTTTGCGCCTAACTTTGTAACCTTCAGTTGTAACAAAAACTTCAAAGTATATAATACGATTCACCTTGATGAACAATTCCTCATTGTCCAAGCTCTGAATCACAAAGTCTTTCAATTTCATGTTATAACTGTGCTAACCCTTTGATGTTTTATCTTATAGACTGTCTAGAATTTCAGCTGAGATTTTAGATAAGTTAGTGAGGTTTAGATCAGTAGTGGTTTCAAGTTGTAAGTGGTTTTGGCATCATCAAAAAGGGGGAAATTGTTGGGAAATTTATTAGTATAAGTTTTGATGAATTCCAAAACCGGCTGACCCCAACCGAGTAGATGTTGCCAGAACCTAATGTTAGAATTTAGGCTCGCTGTTTGAGCAAAGTTAAGATTCTACCTTTACAGGTCTCCAGCTGAAGATGGCAATAAGGCGTCACTCGGACAGAATATCAGTTGTGAAGAAAAACAACTGAGAGTTCATTTGTTCAGATGCAAACAAGGGGAAGTCTTCAGAACATCAGTTGAAGGAAACCAACTGAGCGTTCATCAGATGAGAAACAGTTGAGAGGAAGAGAACATCAGATGAAAAGGAAATCATCTGAGGGTTCAAACCCAACTGAGTAAAGAAGTGGAAGACAACTGAGGGTTCAGTTTCAGAACCTCAATTATAGAATCTGAACAAGGAGTTCAACTGTTTTGAAGTTCAAAGTCAGCTGAGAACTCGACAGATCGGAACATCAGCTGAAGATCACTCAGATGAAGGTCAAGACGTTCAACTGACAAACCGAAGTTGACTGTCAAAGATTTGAATTTCAAAAGGAAGTCACATGAGGGTTTGACCGTTCAGTCATTACCCCATCTGGCCCAACACAAGGCTGTCTCAGATGGAAAGCAGAAGAGCACAGATGCCATATCGGGAAAGTCTGCAGAGATGAGAGACAAGCCATCGCTTTCAACCGATTAGAGATCAACTGCTCCTCCAACGGCTAGTTGATTCTCTCCGCCTATAAATAGAGGCATCCTCTCATTCGAGAAGAACATACAGAGATATGCAGATAGACACATAGACGACGAAAAATTCAAGAGCTTTCTCGAGAGAAATCAAAGCAAATCTGCAACATCAGCTGTGAGATCCCAACTGAGTCCTCTCACTCAGTTGAAGTTGATTTCAAGTGTTAAGTTTTTCGAAAGTTGAAAAATCCTAGCTGGTGTATTTCCCCCCCCCCATACACCAGTAACTCGTATCGGGACCATCAGTGAGTCAGAGCGAGTAATTAATAAATATGTGTTGGATTAAAAAATTGAAAAAGAGTCATTATAGTAAATGATAGTTTTAATGACGACGATAAAAAAATTCTCGAGTAGGAACGAGGTGTGCAAAGATAAATAGGATGAGAGGTTGGGCATTAGGGATTCGAGTTTATTTAATAGGGCTTTGGGGGGAAAGTGAGTTCGGAGGTTTCTTACTGAACCTGAGAAACTTTGGAATAAAGTGATTCGCTCTGAATATGGGACAGTGGATGGTTTTTTTAGGCTGGTGGGAATTGGGGAGGGAGAAAGGGAGGAGGATCGGATTGAAGAAAGAGATTTGTGAGATTTTTGAGGGAGTCGGTGTGCGAGGGCTTCGTAGTGAGGTAGTGAGGGTGGTGGGCAATGGTGAAAGATTCATTTTTGGACGGATATATTTGAGCATACGATGAGAGTCTTAAACATAAATTTTCTAAACCTTTTAAATTTAGCCTTCAAAAGGAACCGTTGACAAGTGATAAGGAAGCGGTAGGTGCAAAATGGGTGTAGTTATGGAGATGGTTAAGCAGTCTTACTCAATACAAACTGATATTTTTAAATTTTATTTTTCTTAGTGAGCAAATATAATTTAACATAAGAAAAAAAAGATATTTTGAGCTGGAAGTTTGCATTAAATTGTATCTATTACACGAAAATTTCTTATCAAAGGCTATGGATATGTAGTAAGCAAGGAGAAGCAAGAGAGTAAAGTGTGAAGGCCTACAATAAACTGTAGGCGAGTTATGTTCAAGAAGATTCCCAACTATAATTTGGAAGGAGGTGAAATAAAGAATGACAATGAAAAGACAACTTGAAGAAGATGGGAATTGAATTTAACGTTGAAGAACGTTGAAGATTCGAGGTGTATCATTTTTATAGAAAAAAAAGGAAAACATAAACCATTTGTTCTTTAAATGTATGTTTGCTACCACCATTTGGTTTGAGTGTCACAAATAGTTGAAAGTACTATAGTATGTCACTTTGACCACGTTACACCATTTCCTCCAACATATGGTATGATATTTTTCAGGAAAAAAAGAAAGATTAGGAATAGTTGCTACTATTTGTATTGGAGTGGTGTGATCTATTTAAAAGGTTACAAATAAAATAATTTTTTAAGGAGGTGTGTTTGAGCTTGTTAAGGTGGTTGAGGAGATTGAAATTATAGTTTGGTCTTGGATATCCTCAAATGAATGAAATTTGTGTGATATTTCTATTGTAAATTGGCTTTTAGATCCTCGAATTTGTTTGGATATATATTGGAAGTGTATTTGGCACGAGCTTGCATTGTATCATTGTAAGAGTGGAGTATCCATTGTACTCAAATATGTAATTAAGAAAATTTTCTTTTACTAATAAAATAAAGTTTTAATGATGACTAGACTTACATAAGATGAGTGATGACATGTTGTATGATGTATTTGTTAGTTGAAGAAATGATATGCCGTTCACCTTCCATGACAATTTTTGTAAGCATCCATCATTCACGGTACCGTTATTTTTATTTTTAAATTATCGATTTTTATTCTAATACCTTATGAATTGGTATTGAGATCATAATTAAATCTACATATATGAAAAAGGAAAACTTGATTTATTCTTATTATTCATTTTCAGAAGCTGAACAAAATGAGTTTGAATATTATGTATGTTTTAATTAAATTTAACTTATTGAATATAGTTAAATAAATAGATAAATTAAATAAGTGATATGTAAATTGGCTCCTTAATAAATATTGATAATATTATTTTGTTAATTGTATTATAGTTTCAATCATTTATTTGAAAATTAATGATATATTATATTCATGATAGTTTTTACACGAATATATAAAGTTTATATGCTAAAGAAATGTAAACATTTATTGAGTCTTAAGAAGAATTTATTAACAAATGATCAATAAATAATAAGTTTTGTATAAAATAAATAAATATAAAAAAAAAAAGCGTTGCACGTGATACTCTACTAGTGGTATAAAAAGGCACCACTCACCAGCCTTGATAAAGCTAAATTCAATGCTATATTGAAAATGTATTTATGTATATTATTTATTTATTTTCATGTGAACATGTTTGTGATATTTAACACAGTTATAATAATTTCTGAGACACAGATTTAATAATCGTGTGATGTCATGAAAATTTGGAAGGGACGAAAAGTTAGTGTTAAATGAAAGGTATATCCGAGGAATCTTCCCATATTCCAGTATTTGCATTACCGTCATATCACCCAACAATATTTCTTTATATCCCAAAAAAAGTACTATTACTAACATTTTTGGCTTCCAAAATTGTTCTCTTGGGGGGAAATTTAGCGATATGGATTACACTTTTTTTTACTAGTATGTCCCCGCGCAATGCACGGGAAGAACTTCATAAAACCATCCGTCCAATCTAATTAGGATAATTATAACTTTTTTTATTTTAATGAAAAATTTATTTATACTAATAATTTGATTTGATAAATTGAAGTTATGGGAATATGCAAATTGACTTCTCTACTTTTTGCCTGCTTCTTCATTATACCAACACAACACATATTCCTTCAAATTTAATGGGCATGTCAGTTTTCGGATCCATAAAAAAAATGAAAACAAACGGAAAAAAATTATAATCCCCATCTACTTTGTCAACATAAGAGAGTTAAAAAAAAAGTTATAAGGAGTCGGTAATCTGCGGCAGCTTATAAACTCTTTGTCTTCACCACGAAACCACAACATTGATTTAAGATAATAAGATGGTATTTCTATAGAACCAACATTACTAATGACTTTTTTAGAATTTGAAATTTTGGATTTGTAATGCTGATGCAACTTAGTTATTCGAAAAATATTTTTTGCTATGTTCCCTGATTCGAAACCTGATGATAAATTGTGAATATACCATTAAAAAATATTTTTTGTTAATTCTATTTGTATTGTAGATTTTTTTGCTATGTTCCCTGATTCGAAACCTGATGATAAATTGTGAATATACCAATAAAAAATATTTTTTGTTAATTCTATTTGTATTGTAGATCAATTTTCAATGAAAAAATTGTTTAGCTAAGGAGGAACGTTTCGCCTCCCAATGAGGTGGGGCCAAAACTCTTTCTTTTTTTAATTTTTTAATTACCAATTTAAATTTGAAGTTGTAAAGCTCTTTTCCACAAGAACAGTTTGCACGTTTCAAAGAAAAGTAACAATTTTCAAGGAAAATGCAGTTTCTATTGAAAACAACAAAATTTTGCACAAATTAAATAATAAAAAATGTTGTAATATAACAACGGACGTTTAGGCGGGAAAGTTATAGGGTTTTGGTTTTGCTTTTATATATATATAGATATAGATTAAGGATATTGATACAACTCAAATATATACCTAAATTATAATAATTTGGTCACCAAATTAAAAGTTTAAAAGCTAATACTAAAATTTAAAATATAACCGTGTGAAACATAATGCAAAAGTCCTTTCAAACTGTGACTTTTTTTTTTTCCTGTGACGTCTACAATAAGTGTGAACTTTCTATGAATGGAAATGGACTCACTTAATGTAGTATCTTTTTATCTTCGTTCCCAATTTTTACTCACTCTCAACTTCACTAAAATTAACACATTTAACCTCCTACTCTCACTCACTTCCTTTTCTTTTAAAATTTGTATCCCTCCCTACGGGTCACACTTATCGTGAAGAGATATAAAAAACACACACACTCAACACCAATAGAAAGCATTTTATTTTTGTCAAAAAGATGGCAAACTAGTTCAGTTCAGCTAGATTTGAGATCGAATTAGACTATACGATTTTTAAACCTGATGAAATTTATGATCAATCAATATGGGTCTGCCAAATCCCGGTGAGCCTTGTCAGCCTCAAATTTTTTGCTCTATAAATATATATATATAAACACACACACACACACACTCTACACCAGAGTATTTTATACTCGTTAGCAGGGATGCCTGAAATCTCCATTTTAAAACATGTGACAATAATAAATTGTCTCTGTCGAAGATAAGAACTAGTTAAATGTAATACCATGCCTTGTTTGTTTCATCATTAATCTAACCATTATTAACAGTAATTTTTCCTTGTAAAAAACAATAATTTTATTAGACATTTATAGCATAGACTATGTATCATTTATCATAAACAAAAACTTGGGATGTGCCATTGATACAAGGCTACGTTATTTGGTTCTTTCACAAGACACGTCACATCATCAATACATGGTTACAAAGTTACAATATTTGTTCATTCTTTTTTGTTATAGTATCCACCAAGAAGAACATTAATTTAAACTCGTTTTTAGTGAGTCACATGATAAGCAAAGGCTTGAATTGGAAAATTCATTAATTGATACAAAAAAAAATTATGTAGCCAATCAAAGTTGAAACTAAATTTTTTATGGACAAAATAGAGTACATAAATCCAAAGCTCAAAATCTCTCCAATATATATACATGCTATCAAATATTTACATATGCGCATAACAAGATGATTGTGGCCTTCTTAAGGTAACAATATGGAAAAAAAAAAAAAAATCACCAATCCTAACGAAAAAAAACTCAATTAAATTACAAATCACTATCTTGAGATGTCCAAATTGAAGCAGAAAGTAGGCGCCGTGACTTCCATCCTAGAACTAATTTATTACTTGTCAATTCTTCAACCCTATATCCATCATTGTATAGTCCCAATAACAACTTTGCTTGACAATGATTGGCAAAACTTATGCCCACGGGACGAAACCCAACCGCACCCAACCATTGACCCCACGAGCACCCTTCCTCGTCCTCTCGGGCCTGGTATATACGAGCCAAGGACCCCGCGATACGTGGTCCCAGAAAAACCCGTTCAACTAAAGCTCGAGCCCGGCTCTGCATGGGGAATCCAGCCTCCAACGAGTCATAAACGGTCGAGAAGTGGTGCAACGAGTCCATGAACCGGCCCACGAAGCCTTTGTCACTTGGGGGCCCCATCTCTTCCTCCACGAGGGTAATTAGCCTCGGATTTAACGTCTTGGCCCCAGATAAAAATGACGCGATCGAGTCTGGGGCCCGATAGCTAAAATGTGGTAGGTGCAACATACAATTGAATATTAGGGCTTCTCCTCTTACTAATTTTAGAGAAGACGGTCTGAATGTTTCGTCAGCATCCAGTCGACATTGATGAAATGAAAACGGTTGGCCTATCGAGGCCGCGAAGGCCGTCAGGCGCCGTCCAGTTTCTTGGATGGTGCCGAATGAGCGGCGCCCGCTTCCGCTCCTCGAGACCGCAGTGATCCGAAGATGTGGAGTCGGGGGCCCGTCTTTTCGTGAGACTAGAGCCTGCATTAATGAGGCCCATTGGATCCCCTCCATGATGTCATAGTCCACAATATGGACCCTCCGATCATGAGTCACAGCCTCTAAAATTGATTGGTTGGCTGTAAAATGTCCAAATTTAACATAAGGGGACATGTCTTGCAATAGTTGGAACGCCGCTAGAACATCATTTTGGTGGTGCTCCTCCTTGTAATTGGCGGCGCCGCCGCCCCTACTGCCGGCGGCGCCGTCGAGCAAGGCGAGCAAGGCGTCGGTGAAATAGGCCGCTAACCTCTCCATGTTGGTGCCGTCGTTTGGCGATGCCAACGTCTTGAGCCGAACCAATATCACCCTAGCCAATTCACGGCACTTGTTGGCCCCGGACATCGCCTCCGCCGCCGCCATGAGGAGGTGGATGAGCCGCAGCCCCTTCAAATCCTCGGTGGCGCCGCCGCCCTCGTCGTCGGTCATCATGTTGTACTCGGGGGAAACATTGTTGTATTCTTGATCATGCACTTGATTAGGTTTAATGGTTTGTTGTTGCAAAACCACATTCTCATCCATCATGGAATCAATGAGGCTTTGGAAATCCTCCTCGCCGCCGGAGAGCGCCTCCCAGTCGACCACCGGCGACCAGTCATTCCAGTTGCAGCCCTCGTCGGTCGATGAGGTCGTGGTGGTGGTGGTGGTGGTGGCGGCGTCGGTGCTATAATCAAAAGATTCAAAAGTAGAAAAATCAAGGTCCATAACCATTGCCATGGCTAATTTAAATGTGAAATTCAGATTTTTTGTTTTTTTTGGTGGGTTTTAAAGAAGTGTGTGAATCTCCTATATAAAGGGAATTAATTGGGGAAAGAGATGATGGTAGAGACAGAATGATTATAGCAATAGGGATTAATATAAAGGGATTAATTAGCATTGATGATGTAATATAATGGGGCCCCTAGTTCTAAGCTTTACTTGTAATTAAATAATAATAAAGATCCTAATCATGGTGATCAATAATGTCTAACGTAGTACTCCCAATCAGAAGTTTTTGATGATTTAATAGAGTTTTGAACTCTATTTTAAGACGCTGCTAAAAAGAAAAATCTATTTTAAGGCCATATTGGTTGGAGGTTAAGGACTTCAATGATTAATTGTTACAAAGTTAGTGACCATTGCTCTATGAATCAAAATTAACTATGTGCTTGTTATACTCCCTCTGTTTTCGGTCGGTGTGGTGTGCAGGGTGCTGCACAAGGGTTAAGAAAATATTATTGAATGGAGTTTTATATATTTGATTTTTTGTAAACTATAGTATTTCATTTTTATAAATGAAAATACCACACTTGTATAGTACGGTACAATCCAAAATAACAAAAACACCACACTAATATGAGACAGATGCGTATTTGATTTATGTTCACTAGTTTATGAATACATAATAATAGTATGAAAAATCAGAGTATGATACGAAATAGAGGAGGATTGATATATATCTCGAATTCCACAATTCAGATAGATCTGCATTTCCAATTCTTTAAACATTAATTCCACCTTTTGAGGAACTTGATGCAAATGCACGTTTTTTCTTTCAGGTGTAATTCCTTTTGTGTTCATTTTTATAAGGTGAACAAGTTTAGCTAGGATCAACTTTTGAATTAATTAGAAATGGGGAAATTTTTAATTCACATTATAACTTTGTTGAATCTGTCTCGAATTCTGGTCACCAACCATCAGTTTTTGTTTTGTTCGGACATATATATAAATCTGGGAGCAGACTAAAAGTTATAGATGAGAAAGAATCTTGTTACTCCCTACTTTCTGCTCGCACCATTTTTGAAAGATTTTAAAGAGTAAATTCTTTCTGATATATGATAAATTGAGTGAGACATTCATTTAAGAGAAGTGACACAAAATAAGCGGGATACAAGGAGTACTTAATTACATATGAATTAATAATAAACCTCGTATTTTTAGTACTACAGATCCAGGCAGAAACCTAGCTTCTACTCTTGTAAAATGTACTACTAGGAAAGATGGCAAACTAGTTCATTCGTCTTATTTTTGACAACATAACAACATATATGGAAGTATATGGAAGTATATGAAAGATGGCAAACTAGTTCAAACGAAGTAAATGACTCGGAAAGAATCTCAATTAACAACATATATGGAAGTTTTGGCAATTCGGATCCTCTATTCCTTATGCTATTTCATCCTCTACTTCATTCGTCTGATTTTTGACATTTGACGATTTGAAGATAATTATATGCTCTATTTGGGTTGAATAAACCCTAGTCAATGCCACATGTCATTAAACCAATGAAAGAAGTAGAGAATGAAACACGAAATAAGAGTAGAAAATCCGATTTGCAGTTTTGGTGTCTCACACGCTTCTCACTATTAATTTATTTTTTAATTTTAAAAATCTTGCATTTTTGTTAAATTTTACGTTATCAATTTGAATCCCTCAATTCAATTAGGGTTTATAATAGTTTTTTTTTAATCTTTCAGTTTTTATTAGGGATGTAATTTTTTTTAGCAAATAATTGATTTTATGGCTGATTATTTCGAGCTAATTATTAAAAGTGAACTGTAATTTCAGCTTTTTTAAGAAACGGACTATATATTAGGGAATTTAAGAAATAGGACTAAAACTTTTATTTTTGGCACCCGCATTCCTATTTCGGACCCAAAATCATTTATTTGGCTTTTTGGCACATGATACACTAGTGAGCAGACACATGGAGCCCGAATACTATGTGTTTGTGCCATGTCACCTTATTTTGCCAACTCAAACGGATATATGGAGCCTGTATTAGGGATGGCAACGGGGCGGATATGGGTCAAGGATTGCTTTCACATCCTCATGCCCGCCTCAAAACTTCATTCCCATACCCGCCTCCATCCCCATTTATATCGGGACGGGTACCCATCGGATACCCCCAATTTATTTATTTTGCAATTTTTTCTTATACAACGAGCATTTTATCCATAAATTTCATAATTAGAACTCAAAATTTATCTTCTAACAAAAACTCTATAAAGTTTCAACATGAACATCATAGTAGCAACACAAAATTCTATTTGAAAAGTTAATAAATGTAATATAAAAATATTTATTTAATTATATGAGGTATAATCGAGACGGGTATATATAACCCCGGACCCGGCCCGAACCCGACTCGGGTATATAGCTCTGTACCCGCCTCCATCCCCGCCTCCGAAATCTCACCTCCATACCTGGCCCATTAAGGGCGGGTACCCGCGGGTAATTGAGTACACGGATATTATTGCCATCCTTAGCCCGTATTGTGTATTGACTGTATCCATTATCCATATATATCTTCCGAATCGAACTTCTAATTTCATGTTATTTAACTTATGCAACCTAGCTAGTCCAACTCACTAAACTCTATAAAAATTTCACAAAATTGACAGTGCCTGTAGCGTGCATGTCTCTAGTGAAATTACTTATAATTATGTTGCCGTTTTAATTATATACTTGCCTTACACTTTTTGCTAATTAAGTTGCTAAGCCAACTCAAAAAAATCTTAATTAGTGTCTTTATCTCTTACATTCCGAGCTCCATATGTGAAACATCACTCATAATTCCAACAAATACAAAGTTACAGCTAAAGTTAAAACCTAGATAACTGCTAAAACATGCAGGCCAAAAATTTTCACATAAACTTCAAATCACTAAGAGGAATAAACTGGGATCCAAGTTAGCTTAGATATCATCAAAATGAGAGTTCAGTTACTTTAAAAAAATGGGCTTAATAGTTAGAAGTTAGAACTGTTTTGAAGCATATTATAAGGTAGTTAATCACCCTTGTGGCCGTAACGATTGAGTTAATGTTATTGCAATAAATTATGTGTGACTTATGATTATTGAAATAAATAAATAGTTTGACTGGTCTAATATTGAATATTTTTTGAGTTGTGATGGTGTTCATAACATCAGCCTCTCGCCGGCCGCTCCGGCCCGGCCACGTCTCCTCCACACATCTTTTTTAGTTTTGTGTGAATGTTTATATACGGTATGAACTACTGTACGATGTTGAAATAAATTTATATTTTTGAAATTTTCATGCAAGGGTGAAATTTGAATATTTCAATATTTTGTGTGGTTATATGATGTGGAGATTTTTTCTGCAGTTCTGCTACAGGGGTGATTATGAAACGGCCAATGATGGTAAGTTTGGTGGGAACTCAAGTTCTTGATGAAATCTTGGATTTGTATTTAGATTGTACATTGGCCTATTGTAAAATATTTGATGGTGATTTTAGATGAATTGTTTTTATTAAATGAATACTCCTTTGTCCCGTTCAATATGATCTATTTCTTTTCGCCCTTTCAGCACAAAGATTAAGAAGATGGGAATTAGGTATAATAAGTGCTAATAAATTGTTTTATTGGCCTAAACTAAGCACTAATTATCTCCATAAAAGGAAATATGTCATATTGAGTGGAGGACCCAAAATGAAAATAAGTCATATTGAACGGGTGAAAGTGAGTAGATTAATTGGTTTATGATTTGTGCAATCTATGCACTCCCCCGCCCCCGCCCCCCGTAATTGTAATTTATATATAATGTCTAAATTGAAGACCGTGTAGTCACGATGTACTCAAATGTAAGACCTTTTAGCGTCAATCATTAATCACGTTACCGTTATGCCAACATACACAAACATTTAGATCCCCCAATTTACCTGTGAATGTTGTGAACTAAAACGGAATTTTAGTCATATAGATGTGTGTTGTAGTTAATGATTTTTCTATACTACCATGTTTTGATCTATGAAGCTTATGCATGATACATATATTGGTGAGCACTATATAGCCTGAACCTTAATGTAATGATATTTCTGAAAAAAATTTAAAAAATTAAAGTTTTATATTTTAAAGGTCATACATTTTTGCAAGATACGTTAAAATTCAGGCAATAAGTTAAATAAAAACATTTAATTAAATTACCTTAAAGAAAAAGTATATTCTGTCCGCTGGAGTCCCTTTCATTATTTCCACGCAATAGTATGCCTAAAAATTGTTAATTTGATCCATCACATCATTGGGTAATACAAAAATAACAATAAAATGATTACATCACAAAATTATAGATTTTTAATATTGCAAATTTTTGGCAATAATTTTTTTGCTTCAAAAGTGTTTCTTGGACATATATGAAATCAAATATGGGCTATTATTGCTTGATAGATAGTAGAATTCAATGTTTCTCCAATTTATAATTTTAGGAAAGCATGCAATCACATCTAGGGTCCCAATGAAAAGGAATCACTACGGCTAACCAATGAAAAAAATCTTATGACAAAAATGGCGTAAAGCATTAATATTTGGGGTGATGGCCATAAGAAACACGAACTTTTCTTAAATTCTGATTTTTCACATGAACTTTCAATTTGATAAAAAAAATACATGAATTTTTGATTTAGTTGTAAATTTCACATGGCTTTGACTTTGGGTAAAATCAAACTTAAAAAGTTAAATTATATTCAACTTACAAGTATTAAAATATATAAATAATTAGTTGGAGCCAATGACAATCATCACGATTTTCCTATATATTGCTAATTAATTATTGCTCGTAATTATTAATATATGATACATTAGATTCATATTCACAGGTGTATTGATAAAAATAAACTTGTTAAAATATATTAGAAGAATCGAACTTAAACTCAAAAATTATGATTGTAGTTAAAAAACACATTTCACTTCGAATATCGAATAAAATTATACATATTTAAAACAAATGGATAAGAAATTTATAAATTAAAAACTGATGTCTCTAAATTTTTAATTAGCTAGGAATATAAAATTTGAAGTTCAAGCATATAATTTTAGCAAAATACAATTATGGGTTTAATTAAAAATATTTGGGAAAATTGTGATGATTATCATTGGTTACACCTAATTATTTATATATTTTAATGCTTGTAAATTGAATAGATGTCATTTATTTAATTGATTTTACATAAAGTCAAAGTCATGTAAAATTTACAACTAAATCCAAAGTTCATGTATTATCTAGCTAAATTGAAAGTTCATGTGAAAAATTAGAATTTGAGCAAAGTTCATGTAGTATTTTTTTACTATTACCTTTTAATATTTTATTTGGGTACGAGATAATTGTGAGAGAGTTACTGTGAAACACAAAAAAAAAAAAAAATTAAATTCTTTGCAAGGTGGTTGAATGAAAGTACATTTTGTTTTTCAAGACCAGTCAAAGGTGTTACTATCTCAAAAAGTGGTCCTATGTCTCATATATGCTTTGGTTTAGTTTCTATAAACTTTTACATCATCAAATTATATATTAACATATATAGTTATATTCAGGTAGTTAACTTCATTCCATCTACATCTATTTTGAATTTAATTTGAGAAAGGTGTAAACATTTTTGTAAGGAATGAATAGTGTTCAGGTCTCCTATTTAGGTCTTAATTTTTTTTGACAGATACTTAGCTCTTAATTTAGAATATCCATACTCTTATAGTTTTTTTATAAACAATAATACAGTATTGAAATCCCTCTTTTTTTTTTTTTTTTTTTTGTTTAAAATTGGAATCTAATATGTACTTAATTTGTAAAATTAAGTCATTGTCTGCAATTGATTATGTTGAGATTTCGTTCTCACTCTAGATCATTTAGGAGTGCTTTTTTTTATCAATGAATATTAATAGTGCATAATTAATGCTATATATAAAATCTTACATTATATTTAAGCTCGAGATCAACTTGGCGCAAGAAAATAGTTTTCAAATGTATATTTATATATAGCCCTTTTATTTTTCATACATTGACTACAAATATATTAATAATGAAATTGCAATTCACATTATAGTGACATGAGAAGCGAAATTAAAGTCAAATCACCATAAGTTCTAAACACCAACCTATCACAACTGTTCGCCTGCAACACTGCTTCAAAATTAAATTACAATCAGTTACATGAATATTAATATTCCAAAGTGAGTGAGAACTGAGATGGGCAAAATAAATTGTTTTATATGATTGTAGTATACCTCGTGTAACTCTGTAAAAAAGTTTTGAAAAGTTGAAGATTAAATTATGACTGGTTAATTAAAATAATATACTATAGAGAAAAAATAATAAGGCATAAATTTATGTATATGACCAACCGCACCTGGTGCTTCGTAATTAGGAGTAATTAAGGGGGATATATATGAGGAAAGTAAAGGAATTAAGAATAGTTTATGCTAATTATCTTCCTTAAAATTAAATAATCATAATTAGAAAATAATAGTAATTTAGTTTGTGATCATGTATTTATTAAATGCTGCTAAGTAGAATATGATTGATTATACTAATTCTACGATAAAAATATCAAACTGAGCCCTGCCACACGAATAGAATTAGGTTAAAAAATCGTAGCACCAATAAAATTTCAGACCGGACGACCGGTTAGAAAGGAGCCAATGCTTGATGGGCTTGAGCCAGGCTGACCCGACCCGACCCGTAAAATGTGTACCATACATAAATCTCGTTTCGATCCTAGTTTGGTTTCGTATCAACTTCACCGTACGGTGATATCCCTGATGAGAGAATCTGAAAAAGTAGAGAGAGAGAGATATATGGTAAAGATGTGAGCAAGGGCGCCGTCAAAAAAAGTTGCTGGTTTTTTGTTTTTTTTGTTTTTTTATTTTTAGATTCGCCGTCAAAAGTTGCTGCTGAAGCATTAAGCAACACAAAATTTAGCAAATAAATAAATCGAACGGCCGGCATGTCTTCTGGGATTGGAGCAATCATCTCGCACGTCCGTCGGCACAAACACCAATTAGATCTGTGTCTGAAATTAAATAATTGTGGGATTATTGTTTTATATAATGCAAAATGCTACACTGACGTTCTAACAAGTTGGTATATTTTTTCAGAAAAAAAAATATAAAATGATTGCATAACTTACATGCTTGCATGTGAATTGTTTAGTCAAGATAAGATGATAATTATTTGATATGGTGTCAAAAACTCAAAATGTAAAGTTATACTCTTTCTATTTTTAAATAAGTGTCCTATTTTGAAATCTGTCTTATCTCCTAACAAGGATACAATTTCATATCTTTAGAGTAAAATTGTGTGAAACTTCCCATTTATCTTCGTCATCAAAGTAATTTCTCTATTGATTTTTATATTTTTTATGTAATAATTAGGGAAAATTTATCAACTTTCTTGATATGTGTTTTTTGACAACGGATGACGTTTATTTTAAAAATACAGAGAGTATACCAATAACATTGGATTCAGACGCATAACATTTTAACACGAAAAATTATATACAATCGTCCCAAGAGTTAAAATATATGTGGGTCAAGATCCGAATTTGAACCTACATCCAATTATATATTCATGATTATATATATTTTGATGTTCGATTATTTTTGAATCTGAAGAACTGTCTCACACAAGATTTTCAGGTTTCCCAGAAAGCCGAATCATAATTACAAATAATAAAGGGCTTTCACCATATAATAAATAATGGAGAGTCTATGTAATTAATTAATAATGTGAACAAGTAAAACATAAGATTCTAAAAATACGACCAATCATGATGATTTTAGTGGTCTAAGAGGATCATCATGCGACAGTAGCTAGTTACCCGAAAGTTTAAATTTAACTTTTTGATTAATTAATAAAATTATGATGTACTTTCAAGTTGAGATATTTGATCCACTTAAAATTAAAATAAAATGCTAGACCTATTTAAAATTGTAAGGGAAACTTGACCAAAAACAAATGCAGGCGCCTTTGTATGATTTCTTCTAGTTTGCTGATCTTTCTTTAAATAAAATCATGATGACGCAATTCCAAAAAGGTTCTCCAATTTGTCACTGTCAGATTGTATTTCTTTATTAAAAATTATCTATAAAATAGTTTAATTACTTTTGTTCAACAATAATGTCAACCCACTAATTAAAAAATAAATTGTACGAAATATCCTTCGAACATTCGCTTTGGGAGGTGACAAGATATTGTTTTCCATTCTGGGAATATATGAATAGCAATGATTTACAAACTTAACAATACAAACAATATATTTATTAATTGCAGTGGTTTTGTTAAAATAAAAAATATTCTCAAACAAAATTGTTCTTTTCTTGAATGAGTTGAAAAGGTTTGATATCATCAGCAAAAATTATTTTCAAGATTGAAGAATTAAACAAGTCGGGTCATCTATTATAAATTGTGAAAATTTTCTTACTACTTTTGCAATTTGAAATTAATGAAAATGGTCAGGATTTGTCCAGAAATTATTGGAAATTAATAGCAGACGTTATCTTTTATTTTAATTTGTTTTGTTTTTCTAAAATTGATTTTGAAAGGAGTAGTAACTAGTAACCAAGATGGTACATGGATGGGGATATATTGACATTCATATGAAATATAACAAATTAACCAATTTTAAAGTCGATTCTTTATTGAACCATTGAAAAGTAACAAAATAGTTACGACATACTTAACTTCAATTTATATATATAGAAAGAACAAGATTCATATTCAATTCCCTTAAGGTGCATTTATTAAGCGCGATAAGTCTGAATAGATAGAAATAATATAGGCTAATCTAGTATTATTTTTAAGGATTAGATTCAAAGGATATCTATACCCGGTGATTATTGCTCCTATTTGAGACTATTAAATTAATATGTATCCAATCCAAAGGGGTGGAATTCAAAGAATCCTAAGGATGAGGGGGGATAAGGATAGTCAGTCCTGGCCTATCCCTATTAGTAAATTAACACACACTTACAGTTGCTGAAACTTAACTTGATCAACGTTAGATAAGTTCAAACAATTATTCTCTGTACTGCTTTGTGTGGCTACTGCACAAGAACGGGGTTTACTCAGTGCGCACCAAAAGTAGCGGCTGCGGGTTCTCAAGAATTCAAAAAAAAAAACAATTCTTCTCTGTAACAACTAAAATAAACATAACAAGCTCTTAAGAGAGAGAGAGAGAGAGAGAGAGAGAGAGAGAGAGAGTAAACTGTACCAACGAAAATAAATAAAATCATGGGGTGATCTCCTGTGCAACCGGGTCAAGTGAAACCGGATCCATGCGACCGGATCCGGGCCAGGTCGACCCGGTCAATTCGGGTTTGACCCTTTGACCGGTCATTTTTTTTTTTCTTCAGTTTTTTTCAGTTTTTTTTTTTAAATTTAAGTTTTTTTTTTCGTCTCCGCCTTCGGTTCCGCCTTCGCTCCGATTACAAATATAAGGATAATCGGCGGGCAACATTTTGGACTTTTTCGGCTCGCTCCGAGGCCTTCGACTCCCCTCGCTCGAATCTTGACCAAAGAAGAAGCGGCAAACAAAAAAACGAAGAGACAAACAAAAAAAAATGAAATAAAATCTGAAAAAAAAAAAAAAAATGAAAACTGGAAAACTGGAAAAATCTGAAAATTTAAAAAAAAAAATCGAAAAAAAAAAACAGCGCGTGGCACCCACGCGCCACACGCGCGGTCGCATGGTGGCGGCAGGTCGCATGCGAGTTTTTGTGTAAAATCATTGGTACTTGATTTATCCATCATGGATGAAAAATCAGAAATTTGAAAATAATCTACGAAATAAAATATAAATATAGGTAATTATATAACATCTGCCATCCCTACACTCATTTCATTTTCAGCAAGATTTATCGCGATCATCAAATATTGGACATCGATGCATATGCCAAAATTTTACTCTCACCGAGCCTGTCAAAGCACTTTCTTTTTCAAAATTAGGTGTTTTGACAACTGAAAATTTCAGAAATCTTTCTAACTGCAAGAATTCAAAAAGGGTGGATATGAATGTAAAATCAAAAGTTTAGCTAGCCATGGATTCACATTATTTTTAAGATAATATTGTAATTGCAATTTGGGTCTAAACTCTAAAGTGGTGATTTATTTAATAGGTAATTAAGTCCAAATACAATTCATAAAATTGTAGATCGCACTTAGTACTAGTATACAATAATTGAACTTGGTGATTATAGTATGACATGTGAATTAGCTGGCCTCTTTTCTTACATTTTTCTCTTAATCTGATTTTGTTGTCGCGTAAAAAGACACGATAATTAAGACTGTTGCTAAGAGCAACAGCATATTATTTATTGGAAATTAATATATCTCCTAATACGACATTTGGCGCTCTTATTGGCTTTGGTTTACTCAATGGCCTTATTTGACATTAATTAATTATATTTTTATTCTAAAACAGGTGTTGATCACAGAACTATTGGAGCTTAACTACTAATCAAGACAAGATTAAGGCTTATACTAATTAATCTGTTACTTTCACTAATAAATCTAGTCCTTCGAGACCTTGTAACCTGGTATTATAGTTCTGTTGCCTTATGCCTAGCAATTTAACTTTTAATGTCTTGATTATTCTCGAATAAGATTGAGTTAGTTTTGCTAACATCATTAGAGAATGAACCAAATAGTATTGAAAACATTAGTTAAGGACCTAATAACAAAAGCAAAAAATTTTGACCATTGCGTGAGAGATTTGATATTTTAGCTATTTTTTTTTTTTGAAGTGGTTAGATTTGTAAGGATGCTTGCAATTATTTGTAATTTTGGGAAGTTCTTGAATTAACTAGGTCAAAATTGAGGGAATTGATCAAGTATACAAAAAAATATTACTATGTTTTAAGAGACAATAACAACGTATATTCAGACACTACAGTGGAAGTGTATCGAATCAAGAACAAAAAGTAAAAGTTTTTATTATGGTAGATTTTTTATTTTCCACTTATGAAAGGACAAACTGATAAAGTAGGCGTTGTGATGCGAGGAGCTATGCTAAAAGAAATAGAAGGAATATGTACCACATGTGTTAAATGTAAAGTCTGAGAATGTCTTTTGCGAATATTATGCTCTATCCCGTTATTCAGGAATCGACCCACAAAATTAAAATGAATTTGAAAGAAAATGTATTAATAAGCAATGAAATAATAAATTCTTTTGTATAATCATGTACCCACATCCATTATTCGAGGTGCACACTAAGTAAATTCACTTACATGTAATAATTTGCAAACCAAAAAAAAAAAAAGGTGAAATGCACTTGAAAAACTAGGAGCAACAAACCCGATGCAAGAGACATTGGTTGAATTATATTCTAGTAATATGTGTTATGTATAATCCAAAGGTTTGTTTCATTCATTTAGCAAGAAGTATTAGTGCAATGGGATATGACGACCAATCATATTTTTTTACTTTTTTTTTTTGCAAATTGCATTTTACATAAAACTATTATGCTATAATTAGGACCACATTTCGTTGATTGGTTCCAAAAGCTGTGGACCACCTGAGCTTACAAAGTAATTCGCAAGTTGTGTGTGCATGTCATAATTTTTGCCTAACTTATATTTTTAAACGTTTTGTGTGGCACTTCTGTCTACCTCTTTCGATATGATTCTTATGATCAAAGCAATAGAAATTGTAATTACACAAAAACAAGATTAAAAAGTTGTACTTTCAATTATAAAAATTTCTTTTATTCTTAGAAGACGCATACTTGATTTTTTAAAGGAGGTGCATCTTTGTTTAATTACATTTTCCTATGAGTTCGTTTTGTTTTGTTCCATCTCGTTCATACTGTTTTCTATGCAGAAATGTTGGTACTACTTTTTGTTCCATCGTACAGGTTCGTACTAGTTTTCATCTTCAAGACTTTTTTGGGCAAAACTATCTTAAATATTTTTCTATTGTTTAAAAATTTCAACACCCAAAACATTGAAGTCCTAGGGATGTCAACGGGCGGGTAAAGCCCGGACCGGAACCGTTAAAAAGTTTTCGGTTCCACGTCCGGAACCGACCCACAACTCACTAGAGCTGAATCGGACTAGACCATGAAATTATAAAAAGAATGGTTTTAGGTTGAGTAATTACCCATGGATTATATCAAAACCGGATATTTCTTATAACCCATCTGGATGACGGCAGTGAGGATAAGTAGTTAGGAGATAAGAGGGCGGCAACGGGTGGCGACCGTGAAGAAAAAAGAAAAGGAGGGCGTTGTGACGACGGCACTGCTAGTGGCGACGGCGGAGTGTAGTTACATTGTGTCTTCATTGGAAATTAGAAAAAGATTGAGAAGAGAGACTTTGATTTTTGGAGATTTTGATTTGGGAATTTCTTGGTGGTTTCTGTAGACTGACGAGGGTAGTGTGTGATGAATTGCGGAGGCGACAAGTTAGTCTTTACCAGAGACTAGAGAAGAATGAGATGGGTAAAGTTAGAGAGACGGGTGTGATGGCTGTTTCTGATGAGGAAGAATAGAAGAGAGGGAAGAAAGTAGAAACGTATGACAGTGAAGAGAAGATGAGGACATTTGGGATTTAAATTTGAGCTTTTATTTTTATTTAATGGGCTTTATTTTCCATTGAAATTGTAACCCATAAACTGAGATTTTTTCTGTCCTGAATTATATTTATGCTAACCAAATAAACATCATAATTACAAAAAAAAAAAAAGATTCGCAGATTTAAATCTTATTTTGCAACAAAAAAAAAAAACCCCGGATTGTGTCGGACTAGAACCGGGTCAAGTGAGTCGGTCCGAGTCTATGAAGTTGTGGTTCCAGGTTTGAGCAGTTCTGGAACCGGAATCGGAACCAAAAGTTTTTAAGGCGATGGGTTGTCATTTCGGGTCGGTCCGGACATTACCCACCCATTGACATGCCTACCGGCCAAAATATTAGGAGTAAAACCTTTTGGGCAAAACTATTTTAAACCAATCAGTCCTCACACATATCACAAAAATGTACAACTGTACCTAAATGAACAGAGAGCATCATAACTCAGCCCAAAGAAACTATGACATTAACAAACAACACAAAAATAGGCTATATTTAACATGATCACAAAAAGAATCAGGTAATCTATTAGCAACTAATCCATACTTTACAGATAGCTAAATCCTGACCCTGGCCTCAAATGACATTCAAACAGAATAATCGAAGCTGTTTTCTCATAATCTTAGAGAACCTTGGATGCCTTTGGCTTCTTTTATGGCAGAGTCTCTCCTTACGACAATTTGTTCTAGCTCCTCAACCTTTTCAGATAAGGAGGCGACATGAGAATTGGTAGAGTCAACCAACTTGTTTGCAGTTTCCAGCGCAGCACAGAGCTACAATGCAGTGCAATCCAATCAAAATACAGGTCTTTGGTTTGTTTTAGGAAAGAAATTATTAAGGAAAACACAATTCAAACTGGAAGTACATACAAAATCAGTTATCTGAGGAAAAATTGCAATTGTTATGTATCATTTGTTTTAGTGAAAGCATTAGCAAATCAAATACAGACTCGAATTCAAATTGGGGTGATTAGCAGGGCAGTGCAGCGAAGATAGACTTAATCCAGAATTACTAAAAATTGACAAAGCTATACTTACCCTTCTCACATATTAGAGATGGTTATATATGTGATTTGTCCAAAAGGTGAAGTAAGATTATTCTCAGTTTCGTGAGCTAGCTAAACAACTAGTTAAAGTAAGAAGCATCGACCACCTAAAATAAATATGATAGAGAACGCAAAGATCTTAAATGAAAAGTCCAAATCTCAAATATGTGAAATATCAATCCTTCATAACATTTGAGTGCAATTGATTATTTGAGTGCAAATGATTTGCTACACCTTCAATAACCAAAGAGAAAATATGATGAAATCGAACAATGTGATATTTTCACGTCTAGTAGGAGAGAAATGTACCTTGAGTGTAAGAGCAGTCCAAGAGTGATCTGCACCCTCAAGTGCTCCTTTTAGTTCATTGAAATTTTCCTGAAAAAGCCACCAATTGTACACAACTTGAGCAAGAAAATATCAAAATTCATAAGCTACTTTCATCTGCAACGAACATTAATAATTCAAGGCATATTAGTTCAGATTTTTCCATGTAACTGGTTTCTTGCAGCCTTACTATCAGGTGGTAGAGGTCAATTCAAATAAACTTAGCATCTTTAATCAATTGATTATTCCATAGAAATAAATTATAGGAAAATTCAAACTTCCTATCTCATTAATTCCAACCAATTTCCCAACACAAAAAAGCATGAATTACATTTCAGTTTCATTTCACTATTTGCCCTGATTAAGCGATTTACTCAGAATTATAGCTTGTTTATTCTTCAATTGACAAATGAATCTGATACACAACTATTCCCCTAACATTCTAAGCTACACAATTCCAAAACCGCGAATGAAGCTTGCATTTCAAAAACATTCTTCAAACCAAACATTCACAAATCATGTAGGAGAGATTACCTGATATAGCTTGGGGAGCTCAGACGGCGAAAGTTTAGAAACGTCGGCGGCGTCAACCGGCGGGGCGTGATCGCGGGGAGAGCCGGAGTTTTCTTCGCCGACGTCACTTAGCAGATCGCTGATGCACAATAAGGGCCCCCCAACTCCCCTCATCATCTCTCTCTCTCTCTCTCCTCGATTTACTCAGTGTTGCTAGAGAGAGAAGTATAATTTTTTATCAGTTTGGGCCACTGGGCTGAAATTAATGCATAGCCCAAAGCTACAGCACAGCCCAACAAGGGAGAAATCTTCTACAGCTACGACGTCGTTTGGCACTGTCACTCAGCCCCTTCTTCATTTCATCGATACTGCATTGATCGATTCCACTTTCAAAGTGTAAGTTTGATTGAAATTTTGGTGGGAGAAGTGAAGAGAGCTGAATAATAATAATTGCAGATGGCTGAAGAGAAGAAATTAGAAGACTGTACCGTTGCAAAGTTTGTGCTTCTTCTATCCCTCTTTTTTACTTCGGTACATTTTGAAATTACTATTTTTGCTGTTTTTATGAGTTATGGATCTTCTGTTTCTGGCTAAAGGTTAATGGACATGAAGTAAATTTCCTCGTACATACGAAAATTGATAATGATAATGATGGAATTAGGAGGCTTTAGAACCTTTCGTTTGTCAAAATACTTATGAGCAATGCAAGAATTGTTTGGAATTATTATTGGTGTGTGAACTGTGATTTAGGGCTTATACTGTGTTGTTATGTGCAAAGGTCTCGAACAAATGTCGATCTTGAGACCGACATTTGTTCGAGCAGTTGTTTGCATTCTGTAGTTTGAGGTGGATTAGGTTGGATAGCTTCTCTAGTACTAGCATGGGTTCTTCATCAAGACAGGAATTCATCAAATTCAAGTAAAAAATAAATAAATTATCGGGTCGGAAACCTAGCAAGGAATCATCCAATTTGAGTGCAGTGAGAGTGTGAGACCATGTAGAATACCAAGCTCGTTTAAAGAAGGCATGCTTCTGAAACAAAATCCTCTCAAGATTAGGTGTTGAAGATACATTTACTTAGCCAATGTTGCAAAGGCTTGCTTAAGCTTATATCAGAATTTTCATCATGTTCTTCTATGCCCGGATTCAGTAGATTAGTCATCATTTGCAAGCCCGAGAGCTCGTATATCGGAACTGAAATGTAGGTTAAGGTCGTAAGATTCTCTAGTGTGTCTATCTTCACTTCCAGAAAATCACGTCAGATATGTAGAGGTGACGAGGACTACCCGTTCCCACATAATATCTGGCATCGCGACCATAAAGTTTAGAGCTATGTCAAGAATCGCGAGGTTTTCCACTCAGCCCAACGAGTGTGGGAGCTCTTGTGTGTAATTGTTTCTGATTCCCACGTACCTTAATCAATTAATGTGCTAATCATTTCTGGTAAAATCTTCAAGCCAAAATCTTCCAAGTCAAATATCCGAAGTAGTTCAGAAATCTTCTAGTAAGATGAACTAGCGTCAAAGTAGCCACCCCCATGGAAATAGTTATCAGTTCATCTTATTAAGATTATGGGGAAATAGCATTCATATGGTGAGTTTGGAACACAGACAAATTTCTATTTCTCTTTCAATGCTGGAGGATGGGGTAATGGGGTTGAAGCTTCATTAAGTTGCTTGGTAAATTGATCTTGTTCTAAGATTTTTATCGATAGCCCCAAATAGAAAAATCTGATGAAGGATTGCTGAGTTTTCAGGTCTTGATCAATTTAGAAGTACTTCTAAGTTGCTCTAACATGACTAAGATTTGATTAGGATGCTCATATCAATTTGTGTATTTCTGCAGCGGTAGTCGAGATTGCCTTTCTCGATCTGTAAGAAAGGTTCTTTAGTTTGAAAAGTGATGTGGCAATAATACAAGTTGTGAATCAGATCTTCTGATATGTGTCGTTTGATGTCTGATATTTTTCAGTGCTTTGGGAACGTGGGTTTTCTCAGTAGTTGGTGCTTTAATTGCGATTCCCATTGGAATCAAACGTAAATCTCTGTCGCCCCTCGTGTTCTTTGGCACGACAGGCACCATGCTCGACATAATCATGGGAATCACTGCTTGCGAGAGAGAACATGCAGAGCGCCAAATGCAGATCTTGGAAGCGCAAAATGCTGCAGAGGTTGATGCTAGTGCTGAATCTTGACGCGGCAGCTACTCCTCCTCTGTGGATTCTGTACTAGCTGCTGGAATTGAAGCTGTAATGTTTTGGATTCTGAAGTTCAATAATGGAATTAGTTCTCTTTTGTTGGAATAACTTCTCTCTGTTTGAAAGAGCTAAGACAGTTTTTATGTGCAGAAACTGAATTTCAGAATTTGATATGATGCATCATTTTCATAAGGTTTTAACCCAAAGTTTTGAGTATTATGTGGGATAATTTGAGAATCAATATGTATATTATTTTGCATCAAGAGTGTGTGCAAAGTCTATTTGTTTCCATCTACAAATGCATACTAATTTAATAAAAAATTATTGATTACAATTTTGGAAATGTTGTAATTGTAAACATTAAGTGAGAGAGTATTTGCAATACTTTAAAAGTAGTGTAAAACATATGAATTCGGGTATGTGCCACTAAAATAATTAGTCTTTTGTTGATTTAAAATTTCAAAATGATGTTTTGCTAGGCGATAGATTTTCCTTACATGTATGAGGTGTTTTCCACTTACTATGTCTTTGCTCTTGTATACATCTTTTCCCATAAAAAATAAATTCAAAATGATGTAGTTGCAAAGATCAAATGAGTTATGAGATAGTATATGTAATTGCAATACCTCCAAAGTGTGTTGAGAATATGTGAATTCGTTTTTTTTGTTTTGTTTTTTTGTTTTTTTTGTTTTTTTGCTTTTTTTTTTTTTGAGAATTTGGTAACTTTTTGTTATTTCCAACCATTAATGGTAATTTTTTTTTTTTAAGAATTTGGTAACTTTTTGTTTTTTCCAACCATTAATGGTAAAATATTAAGGAGTAGCAATTAACCAAGTTAAACGCGATTTCACTTGTTGCTGATTTGATCAAAAAGCGACATCCTTATCAAAATCTGACTAATCTCCCACTAATCTTTCGGCAGTATCAAATTATCAAATTCAGCTGCAGACGACGTCGTTGCCTTACATTCTCTGGAAGAAAGAACAGAGCAATTGTTTCCCACAAAAATTAGAACAAAAAGAAAAAAGAAAAGAACAATCGGCAAAGAAAAAGCGAAGAAATGGAAGAAATCCGAACGGAGCAGAGGAAATCATTTGCAGCTCCAGCAATTTTCATCCTTGTATTTCTCTTCCACTTCGTTTCTAAGTACCTCGAATCGAACAAGAATAAGGTTTTCTTCTTTTCTCCTTTTTTTAAGAATTATTGATTTCGCTTTCCAATTTCCGGAGGTGATCAAATAATTCGTCGTGTTTAATCATATTTCAATTGTGCGTGATGTCAAAATAATGATAGTTTTTCATATTGTCGTTAATTATTGTTTCAGAAAGGATCGGTAAAAAGATTGGATATTCAATTACGACAAGAAATTAAACAGCTTTTGAAGGAGGCCAGTTCATTGTCGCAGTAAGTGCGATTCTAAATATACATAAATATCTATTGTAATTATACGTTTGCGTTTGGTTTAATTATGACCAATAAAATAATTTCTGATTGGAGGTGATGGTTGTTGATTATGTACATGTAGGTATATCTTGTATTTATGGTCTTAGCTTCTTTAATTAATGCAAGTTTATCTATTGGTATGAGATTGAGTTTTTAGCCTTTTGATATTGGCTTATTTTCTAAGAGCTATCACTATGTATGATTTGAGTTCATACTACAGATGATTGTTACATTGTTGATTAGTATAAAACTATTCATTATCTTCATGGGTTTAAAAGAATTTGAATTAGTTGAAATGAAAATAGGAATGTAATGTTAGGTTCGATCCGATAGGTGGAAAACTGGTTGTGGCGAGAGTTCCTCATTGGATTTGAGCATCTTATTTACTCATTATTCGGAAAGCACCATATAATTAAACTATGTCTAGAAAGCCAGTCCAACATGTCGACAGTAAAGTGTTCATTTTAGGTCGCAGAATCAAACAACAACAATTAGAACTAGCAAATATTTTACCAGCTGTACCTCTAGCAATTATGAATTTGTCTCTCTTATTATTGAGGAATGCTCATTTTCCTGTTGTTGATTTCAGGCCTTCAACATTTGCACAAGCTGCAAAATTAAGAAGAATGGCAGCTGCAAAGGAGAAGGAACTTGCAAAATGTAGGAAATATAATTTTTTTTTTTTTTTTTTTTTTTTTTCAGTTTCTTTTCTGGAAATGATTTTATGTGAAGTTCACTGTTAGAGGTTGAAAACTTAAAATAAGTGCCATGTCTGTAAAATTATTTTTTCGACTGAGAAATGTGTAAAACATGGTTGCTAGAAGAAACCTGTATTGCAGTCTCAAACTAACTCAAACCAGTCATTGAATCATTTGTTTCTGATAGTTGCATAATATTGACATCATTGGCTTTTAAGTTTAGTTTTAAGTTTAACTCAATATTCACTGGAATCATTACCTCGATTTGATTTGTCCGTGAATTTGAAGAGTGTTGGCATTGAGCATTTAGTGACTTCAGTCTACTCAAGGATCAATATAGCCAATTTACTCTTCTTCTTCATCGACATTGTTCCACCTGTATTTGAGGTGGTGCGATCTGAATTATTTTATCAGCTGTCCTCATCCTCATCTTTGCATAATGTGTTCAAGATACGCAGTATTGCAAGGAATTCTGAGCATCACTGTCTCCAATCTTTACCATTCTTTGCTTTATTTCTTGTCTAGATGCTTAATATTTTCACTCTTTTAATGTTCATTACTGCATTGTTTTCCATGTGTGTTAATTTTAGTTTCTAAATTCGGACGTACTGTTCAGTTGTAGAAACACAAGAGAAGGACATGAAATTGTCGCTTGGTTCATACGGAAAGCACTTGATGTTATCAAAGGTTGTTTGCTTAACACTTGGATATTTCTTGAAGAATTTTTCTTTCAAGTACTCAATATTGTTGGGATTTATTGTGCAGGTAATTACATATTTTGTGCTGATTATATGGTTCTGGAAGATACCTGTTGCCACGATATCTGAGCAACTTGTGCAACCTTTCGGTAGTGCTTCTCCCCCATTTCGTCTTGGTTTTGTTCTCTGAGTTTCAATATACCAACTATATTTCAATTCCTTGATTCTCAAATATATAACTGATCAGTATATTCAAATCTGATAATTGCTGCAACATTCATGTTTAGCCTTACATTCCAATACTGTCAATTGGGTCAAAAGGCTTCATATAATCTGCTTGTTTTTGCAGGAAGGTTACTTTCTTGGAGAGCAGGAAGTTCTTTGAAGGACGCTGTTGTGGTAATGAATCCCCCCCCCCCCCCCCCCCATTTTACGGTCTACACTAATTTATATATGGGGACTCTTCCAAATGCACCAAAAGTTCTCAGTTTTATGAAAAGCCATTTAAGTTTTGGTTCTATAATGAGATGAAAATTGGAGTTCTTGATCTTTTGCTTATGGAAACAGTGATGGTAGTTAGCATTCTCCTTCGACTTAAGACTAGCCAGTAGGTGGGTGAAGCTGGCTAGAAAATCTTCACTACAAGAGGCAATTCTCATCTTAAGTTGATTGTTTCTCCTCAAGCTACAGATATAATCATAATAATGTTATCAATCTTCGCATGCTTTCTAAATTGGTTTGTCATAGACAAAATTGACACAAACAACACTTAATTTGTCAACTTTATGTTACACTTAATGTACATTATGCACTACTTCTTCTGTATACAAATGAGGGTTCAGACGGTTCATTTTGTTCGTTTGCAGGTTGGAGTCATACCATGGTTGATAGTATCCACCAGAGTGAGCAAATTTATTTGCAGGAAGGTATTTGAGTAAATGCAGAGATGTTTTTTAGTAAAATGAAGATCAAACAAAAGGAGATTACTTAGATTACCCTGTTGCTTTTCTGTTTTAATTTTTCCTTATTTTTTTTTATCATTTGTTTTCCTATTATAAATAGTTTTCAGTTCAAGTTCTGCTTCAGTTTTGGTGCATGGATGTTAGTGTAGCATAGCAATCAGAAATTTATTTCTTTGTATAACTTATTTGTCATGTACTTATCCAAAAAGACCAAAACTGTTGAATGTATTACAGTTTAGCAATATAAAATTTGTTCATACCAGAAATAGTTTTCATATATGACGAATTCATCCATAAATTGTACTGAATTGTACAAGTACAAAATTGCTGGCAACGAGCAGGCATAAAACTATCGTGCTCGATTTTAGACTGAGCGCTTTCCTGTAAAAGCAGGAAGCGAGACGGCTACCATCTCAAGCCTCCCATTTTCCCAATCCCTGTTTGTATCAACCGTTACTTTAAATTTAAAAGGGCTGTTCTTTTCATGTTGAAACAACATTTTCAACAAAATCAACCAGATTTTGTAGAAATTCGGGTTTGGATGACCAGTATGATTTGGACAAGACCGATGATTTTTGTAGGACGAAAGAACTTTCTCTGCGGGTATGTTCCCGAACAGAATCTCAGCCGCTTTGTTGGTCACAGAAATCGGAAGGTATTTCGAGTCATCCCACACATATAGCTGAAGAATGAGAAAGAACAATCGGATTAATCCAACTTCACAATGAAACATGTATACATGTAATATTTAAGCCATGGAATATCTCATTATATGAAGAAATTTGTACCAGGAAAGGTCTATATATGGTCCCTGTTAAATGGTGACGGTCTGAGCTTATTTGGCAATATAAAGGAATGGTGTTTTGCTCCACATTCGACCTGCCATAACGAAGCTTATTAGTATTAACAGGACGTGAACAAAGAAGTAATAATGAAAGAAAGAATCCTTCTCTATACCCAAGTCTGCCATTCACTGGGATGCCACATTGCTGACAGCCAGTAGTTGTGAGATCGTCAACCAAACTATTTTCACCGAGCATATGTAGCCTCCTACTGATAAACATCCTCTCGGCTTCAGGCTCTCGAAGATTTGCCCAAGTGATAGGCACAAATATTTCTCCGACAGATGCATGAAAAGAAGCCTTGCAAGAGTCCTCACATTGGGATATTTCTGACAGAGAAGAGCAATCCTGGGTACAAATCTCTTCGTGCAATTTCCAGTTTACTTTCACTTGCCTCCTGCACTGAGGATGATTATGTGACATCAATTCTAAAAGGAGAAGTATTGAGAAAGGAAAAAAAAAAAAAAAAAAAAGAATCACTCGGCAGGTTTACATAATCAATGTGAGAAGAAATAGTAAAATTCCATGGAACCATTCATCTTGTGAACTCACTTCATCGTAGTTCAATACACTCCCACAGTGAACAAGTTTTTTTCGCTGCAGCCAGCCAGCAACTTTCTGGAGTTTGTCCTTCATGGTTACCCCTGCGCGACTCTCTCCTATCAATTTATCCAAACCTACATGATTGGTAAAATATAATGTGCCATGAAGAACTTGTAGCAGCCTGACCGGACATTCTGTAATCTCATAGAGAGAGAGAGAGAGAGAGAGAGAGAGAGAGAGAGAGAGAGAGAGAGAGAGAGAGAGAGAGAGAGTACCCTTGGATGCAACAAAGTCATCAGGTTGAAGCAAACACTGCAAAGATGAACAATGTAGAGCCCTAGCTTCAACAGTATCACCATATCTTGTGATTTTGAGATCTGCGTACACTTTAATTCATTACTAAAAGTACTTAAAAACCGCAATCCAGCAATAGAAAAACTTGTGAGACAAATATCGTTTAGAAAAAAGCACACACACATAAAGAAAGCACATAACTTTAGTCATAATCTGGAACAGGTAAAAGGGTAATTTACTACAGTTGAGCAATGAAATTTGGGTCAACTATCGTCTAACTCGATGCTAGAAGAAAAACTGAGTGACAATTTCACTACAACTCTCGGAGCATTGATAAATAAGAAGAAATAAAAGGAGTCTCTCATTAAAGCAAGAACCTTTAGCGAGAAACAACACTCAATCCCGTAATCGCATCAGGCAACGATCAAGCTCTAATTTTATGCTGATGAGACAATGGATCACTAAATCAACGCAACGACTTCACTGACAGTTCTCCTAATGCAGAGAATAATGATTAAAACAATATGATATTCGTGCATCCCCTAATTTGCAGCAACGAGATATACTATCATGATATCATCCCATCAATCCCAGTGGCGAAAATGTATCATGATTAATTCATATTATAATAGCAGAAACAACAATCTAACGCAACAGAAAACTAATATCGTAATTACCACAAGAAGGAGCATACTTTGCAGCAGAAAAACATGGCCAGCTGAAATTTGGGACCTCATCTGCTTCTGCCAAATGGTCACCGGAAAATACGACCTCGTTTCATCCCCCACCAGAACATCCATCCTCACCACCTCTCCTCCATTTCCCCCAATTTTATACTGCACATAATCTAAATTCATCAACACGAATAAATAAACTAACATAGATTAAACCAACAAAAAACGTACCAAAAGAAATAATCTAAATTCTCTAAGAAATACCTGTATTGGGGTGAATTTGTGAACGAAGACTAGGAGCTGAACATAATCCCCAATGTAAGAAGATGCTTTGCAGAGATCAATCAGCGGTCCGTACCATCCGATCGCCGCCGCCATTTTTTCGGTTAGGGTTTTGCCGCGTTTTTCTATTTTACAACCTTGTCAGTTTTAATAATTTGAATCAACGCACGAATTGCAACAAAACGCCTTCTATCAAATTTTTGTTTAAATCTTGACCTTATAATTTTTGCAATTTTTTTTTTTCATCTTTCATTCTTTCTCAATTGCATCCCTCCAATTATTTTCTCCAATTTTATTGCTGATGTGGAACGCGGTAAATTTTACATAGCAAATCGACGGTAAGAATGAAACGACGTAGTTTAAGCAATGTCAAAACATCGCCATTTTGCTGCAAACAAATACTTATATTTAGGGTCTACACATCGTTCGTTATCTCCGGGTTATCCACAGGGTTCGAAAGCTTCATTATCGCACGATTTCCATATTTGCAAAGCCTTTGAGGTTCGAAATTCGATGTATCATTGAGCTCGTGCGAAGACGAAAAAGCCATGAATGATTGAAATATGGAATATAGAAAGGGGTGAAGAGAGAAAGAAGAAAAAACCCCAAAAATTGAACTTGGATTTGTACGATGTCTAGACTTTGAATATAAGTATTTGTTTGCAGCAAAACGATGACGTTTTGGCCTTACTTAAATTACGTCGTTTCATTCTTGCCGCCATTTGCTATGTAAGATTTATCTCCTTCCACATCAACAACAAAATTGGAGAAAATGATCGGAGGGATGCAATTGACAAAAAATGAAAGGTGAGAATTTTTTTTTGCAAAACTTAAAAGGTGGAGATTTAAACAAGAATTTGATAAAAAAATGAGATATTTTTTTTGCAATTTGGCATAATTTATAGGTAGTCGAAAGTGGAAAAACTATGCCATGATTCTATGTAGAAGATTTGTTTTGCAATGTCATTAAAAGTTCCAAATTTCGAGTTTAAACAACATATGCACTACTGTGAAAATTATTTAACTTATAATTTTGCTCAAAACTCAAAAAAACAAGATTTTTTTTTTTAGTTTACATGCATATATATGACTCGAACGCGCGACCTCTTGATTACTGATTAGAGGGGAAACCATCTATACTCCATCTATTTTGAATAAGAGTCCTTAATTGTCAAAAATGTATATACAATTATAATACTACTAGTAATACATGATAAATTTTTTCTTCAACTACCTGTGAGAATATATAATTCTGGAAAAAAGTAAGAATAAACTAAAAATTTAAACATCATTTTTATAAAATTGTAAATAAGGTATTCATTCTGATCCATTGATATTGTCATGTTACTATTTGACACAAAAATTAAAAATAAGGTTAAAAGGACAGAAAGTTGGCAGGTCTCATCACTTTTGAAAGATTAAAACTTTCTTTAATTTGAAAGATGATAATATGGATGGATACCTAAATAAAGAAAAAAAGATAATATGAGTGGATCGGAACGAGTACTTATTAAACGATTTATTTTGAAAGGGTAATGATGGTCGGCCACACGGTGGCCAGCAACACGCGTCAAAAAAGGAAAGTTGACTCTAAAAATGGAAATAATCACATTTTCCCCCTAGGATTTATGTTTCCTAATTAGGGTGTATTTCCATTTTCAAAACTTATATTACTATTTGTAGCTTGTGTGGTCGGCCACAGTGTGGCCAAATATCACTACCCATTTTGAAATACGACATTTAATTGAGAGAGGGCGAGTATCCATCCATCAAATTTATAGCACATAAGTATAACGTGATATGATACACCTAATCAAGTAACATGATATTGATACACATACTAAAATCAAGTAATTATATAGCCTAAAAAGATTTCTACCTGGTATACAAAAATATTTAAGTGTGAATAGTTCAAAATTTGGCCTGATGTTAAACTTCATACAAACAGCAAAGATCATGCATCAGCTTACCAAAAAACGAAGAAGCAAAGATTATGTATCACATTGATATTATTGAGAGACTTGAGAAAATTTTGATAAATAGTTCAAGAGTTGGATATTTCTATTTTACACCCTCAATTGTTTCGTACTCCCTCTGTCCCGCTCATTTTGTCTCCCTTTCCTTAAATGGACGTCCCATTCATTTTGTCTACATCCAAATATAGACATAATGAGTGGTTGTAAGAGTTTCTCTGTCATCCCCTTTCAATCTCATCCACTAGTTTATTAAACAAACAACTTTTCTTAATCTCCATGTCCAATAGTAAGGAGACAAAATGAGTGGGACGGAGGGAGTATTAACTAGTTATACTAGTAATACACTAAATTTACCAAAATACCCAATAATTTTTTTGCAAGGGTTTAGACTTTTTAGGTAAGCTCAACATTTTAAGACCAGCCTCCAATACTAATTTACCAAAGCCCTAACCCTAACTGAACCCCCAATTTGATTCAAAATCCGGCAATTCGTGAAAATCCCAATCTTCCGGCAATGGGTCGTCGAAAGCATATCGCCGTCGTCGGCGATTCTTCAGAAGAAGACAATACAACGAATCGTCTGAAGCTTTTCGACAGCGACGGCGATGCTTCAGACGAAGACGCGTCAAAGATTGAAATCGACCACAAATTCGTCAAACGCTACGAGCACAACAAGAAGCGCGAGGAATTGGATAGGTACAACGTGCTCAGGAGGCAGGGCTTAGTCGAGTCGTCGGATTCGGATTCGGAGGATTCGTCGGAAGATGAGGAATTGATTAAAGTGAGCAAGAAAGCCGACGCCAAATTTTTTGAAGCGCTGAATAAGATAAAGAATCGCGACCCGATTTTGAGGGAGAAAGATGCGAAATTGTTCGATTCAGACGATGAGGATGAGGATGAGGATGAGGATGAGGATGGCGATGCAGATGAGGATAATGTTAGTAAGGAGGAGAGGAAGAAGAAGAATAAACCGAGGTATTTGAAAGATGTGGTTTCGGAGCAGTTGATTGCGGCGGGTCCAGAGCTTAGTGATGAAGAGGAAAGTGGGGATGATTATGGCGGGAAAAATAGGGTAAAGAGTTATTCGGAGGAGCAGGAGGAGAAGAGGCAGAAGTTACTGAGATCGTTGGAGGAGGGGGAAAATGATGATGGTGGTGAAGATTTATTGAGATTGAAGAGCGACGGCAAGGAGGAGGAGGAGGAGGATGAGGATGATGAGGTGTTTGTGGAGAAGGTGGTTGAGTTTTTTGGGGAGGATGAGAAGTTGGACGATGATACTCTGTTTTTGAAGCAGTATTTTGAGAAAAGGAAGTGGCTTGATGAAGGAAAAAGTGAAGACGGGGGCGATGTGGATGTAGACCTTTCAGAGGATGAAGATGCAGTAGAGGCCCAAGAGGATTATGAGAGAGAGTGTAACTTTAGGCATGAGGAGAATCCCAGCGACAGGGTGATGGGCCATTCGAGGAAAGTGGAAGGATCGGTAAGGAAGAAGGACAACGCGAGGAAGTCGCAGAGGGAGAGGAAAGAGGAGAGGAGGATACAGATGGAGTTTGAGAAGAAGGAGGAGCTTAAGAGGATGAAGAATCTGAAGAAGAGAGAAATAAATGAGAAGTTGGAGAAGATTAGGGAGGTAGCTGGGATTGGTATGGATAAAGGAGTCTTTTTAGATACGGATGATTTGGAGGAGGAATTTGATCCGGAAGCTCATGATAGGAAGATGAAGGAAGCATTCGGTGAGGACTATTACGGTGCTGAGGATGTGGATCCCAAGTTTGGGAGTGACGAGGATGAAGACGAGGAAGAGCTTGAAAAACCAGACTTTGACAAAGAAGATGAGTTGCTTGGGCTCTCTAAGGGTTGGGATGATGAAGTGGATAAATCGAGCAAAGGGTTCAAGTCGGCTAGAGAACAAATTTTGAAAGGGAGGATTGCCAATGGTGATGAAGATGTTGTCGAGGATGATGGAGGTGATGAGAGAAATAAGGGGAGTAAGAGGAAGAGAAAGCGAAAACAGAGTGAAGTAGAGAAGGCTGTTGTGGAGGAGCTCTTAGATGAGTACTATAAGTTGGATTATGAGGATACCATAGGAGACTTGAAAACAAGATTCAAATACAAACCGGTGAAGCCTAAGAAATTTGGATTGAATGCAGCAGAGATTCTTGCATTGGACGATAAGGAACTCAATCAGTATGTTTCGTTGAAGAAGATAGCCCCATACAGGGAGAAGGAATGGGAAGTGCCTAGAATTAAGACTATCCAGTTTAAGGAAAGTATATATAAAAAGGGAAATATGTCTCAGCCCGTTGATGAAGATAGGAAGAAGAGACATCTTGGGGGTGAGGAAAAAGAGGAAGACCTTAATGCGGTTGAAAGTGAAAAATCGCAACCCAAAGAATCGAATGGCGACAAAGAGACTGTTTCCAGAAAGAGGAGGAGAAAAGAGAAACAGGCTGACATGAAGCTATCCAAGGACAGGCTTATTGCATATGGGAAAATTCCCTCCAAATCTAAGAGCAAGAAGCAGAAGTAGAGCCTGGTAAAGTTTTGGATACTACTTTCCTGTAAAAGTCCTTTATATTTCTGGAAATACAGCATGTTTATATAGTCTGTTTGTTGGTCTGCCCAGTTTAATGTTTTGTTTTTGTTATAGCTGCCCCGTTTTTCGTTTAACCATTTATGATGACAATAGTTGTTTTAACATAGCAAATTAGGTAAATTTTGAAGAACAATACTAAATTATATTATAATGACATTGCATGTTTAAATTTTTGTATAGACTATGTTATGCAGCATTTTTTTTACATTGAATACATGAAGGAATTGTCCTATGCCTTGTTCAAAGAACTTTTTTCGTGAAGTGTAATCTAAAGTTGGAAATCCTTTCTCAAGGAACCTATGTTCCTAGTTTTATGTGTACGTTCCTATTGCTATATGTTTTGCACAACTTTATTGACTTTCTCTTCAGATTATAATTTAAGAAGTTTATAGTCAATCCCATTAACATTTTTGGTGGAACTATTAAAGTATGTATGTTTTTGCCCCTCATCTGCCTATTTCTATTGTCAATGTGAGGCCACGTTTAATGTCTGTGCATTAACATCAAGATGCCGTTTCTGTTTTTGTTCTTTTCATGATCTTACTTTTTCTTCACATAATGTTGTCAAGTTAATAAATACTAGTAGTACTTAGTATCTGAGAGGTAAGGAAATTCACTTGAATATATGTGTACAGAAGATTTATAGAGCACAAGTGAAGGCCAGTTTTCAGTAAATACCAAATGCAATCAATGGAAATATTTAATGTCAGTTTGCTTCGTGTTATACCATTGGAATTGGAGTAAACACTCTATAATCTAATTTGATGTCTTTGTCTTTTGTGTTTCAGATACTCAAATTAGTATCAGATGAGACTGAACCATGTACCATGACAGCATACCCTTTCTTAGCCTAGATGGCGACTCTGGAGTTTCACTTATTACAGTGCACCGAGGAGACTTCTCATGGTCTATTCTTGGGTCGGGCTCTTGTACCGGTCTCAGTTTTGACGAGTTTAATGGTAGGTTTTCAGAAGTTCGGGTTTATCATTGATCATAGGTCTAAGAGTTCTTATGATTGGCTGGGATGGCATGTCCTAACATAATGTTAATTGACATTCTGTGGGATGAGATTTTTGCACTTCAAAACACTTCTTACTCTGTTTTGTCTTTTATTAATTAGAAAGTTGAAATTTTGTATCTTGTCAAACATCTCATAGAAAATGAGTTGGTACACTATTGTTGTATTTTTATGATTCTGAGTTCTAAATCTTCTGATCATACATAGTTCCAGTCTTTCAGGTTATATTTTATTTTTTTGAGCAACAGCGAACAGGTTACATAATTTTAATTAATTACAGACTTGACATTTTTATGAAAAATTTGCCTTAGATTGGATACTGTTTGATTTGGTGAAACTTCTAGCCCACAATACAGATTAATTCTCTCATATTAGTCTTTGGGTAAATATCATTTTTTACTATCTTATATCGCTATTTTGATGCTGATTGGCCCAACTCTTTTGAACTATGGATGATGCTGAATAGGCCTCAATTTTTTTCCGACCCGGCCCGATATTTTGCCACCTTGAGCTAGGCCTCACCCTTTGGCGAGGAAAAGATGTTGATTTGGAATTTTGCACGATGAAAATGTTGTGGAGTAGCATTTCTTTTCAAACCTTCTAAATACCCATGTATTGGAATATATTAAGAGTAAGACTCCGGTGTAGATGCATGCACCGTGGAAATGGGTCGCAACCCGTTCCGCCCACGTGCCCCAACCGACCCGCGCGTGAGGTCCACGCCCCCCTCCCCCCCCCCCCTTTTCTTCTTTTTTTTTTCCAGATATTTTTTCCCCATGAAGCTTTCGGCTCCGATTTTACGGCTCCGCCTTCGGTCCGATTATTGAAATAAGGATAATCGGCGGGCAACAATTTGAACTTTTTCGGATCGCTCCGAAGCCTTCGGCTCTCCTCGCTCGAATCTTGATCATAAAAGAAGCAGCAAACAAAAAAAAATGGAAAATTAAAAAAAAAATGAAAAATATATAGAAAAAAAATCTAGTCAAAGGAGGGTTGACTGTGTCAAACTCGGGTCAACCGGGTCGGGGCGGGCAGATCTGCACTGTGCAGAACATGTACAGGAGTTTTTGTCAACGATTAAAAGAGTGAGAAATGATATTCACCCTTAGTCCATGTTTGGTTGGGGTGGGTCTGGAAACGGGTTCGGTAAACCATTTAACCCAAACCCACCAAATATTGTCCTTCAAGAGTAACAAAATTTTTCTTTCCTATTTGAATTTAGGCTTAATTGCCTGTAAATTACTGAACTTTTTCAAAATTCCCGAATTGCTACCACTTCTCGATTTTTAGCGAATTAAATACTGTTCTTTCAATTTGTTGCAATGTGCAACCAATTTACTGTTACGGTGCGGTCGATGATGACATGGATGCCAGAAGTGACACCGTGTCATTGTCGGTCGTTTAACGAAAACGATGTCGTTTTGGCTAATTAAAACACGGTGCAAATTAACAAAAACGACGCCGTTTAAGCTTCAATTCAATTAAACCCCTAATCTTTTCCCCCAATTCGAACCCCCAATTCGAACACTCCTTCTCATTTCATCAGATATCCCCCCCAAATCATTCCTCCAATTCGAACCCTCTTGTCATTCCCCCAATTCATTCCCCTAAATCTGACGCACCCGACGAAGTTGCAATGGCAAGCTCAAGTGGATCTCCGGCGACGTCTGATGAAGTGTACCCTTCAATGGTGAATCTGCCTCGCTATCTTCCACGCCGACCAGCTCCAGTTTGCAAGCATGGGAGCAGTGTGGTACGGACGTCGTGCACACCTGATAACCCCGGTAGAAGATTCTACTGTTGCCGCGTTGGAGCGGTGAGTTCTACTCA
Source organism: Schizonepeta tenuifolia (assembly GCA_029490685.1). NCBI lineage: Eukaryota > Viridiplantae > Streptophyta > Magnoliopsida > Lamiales > Lamiaceae > Schizonepeta > Schizonepeta tenuifolia. The sequence continues at coordinate 121,709,825 of CM055956.1, forward strand.
ATGGCTTCCTTTTTTTTTTTTTTCTTCCGAGTTGGTTGGAGCAGTTTGAATTAATATTTTTTTTAAAATTAAAACAGAAAACTTGTGATATTTGGGACTGGATTGATGATCCACTCACTGATCATTACCGAGGTTACATCAACGAGGTGACAAATGAGCGTAACCTCGCACAAGAGCAGCTCCGTCACGCCTTGTTGAGAGAGGAAGTAACTGCGAAGCAGGTGGAGCCACTAAGGAATGAGAAAGCTGAAGCCAATAAGAAGATTGAAGATATGGATTGCATCATTGCTGATTTACATGAGAAGATTCACAACCTAGAAGCCACTGGGGATGCTCAGAAAAAGAGTATTAGGGTTATCAAGATTTTGTTTTTCTTCTCGTTGATCATCATTGCATGTCTGTTACAATCCAAGTAATTGTATGTTGATCATCATTGTAGTTTGTAGCTTCTATTAATTGTAGCTTGTAGTTTGTAGTTTGTTGCAGTATGTTGTAGTTTCTAGTTTGTTGTAGTTTGTTGTACTAAGTCTTAGCTGGTGTGTCTCCATGCACTAAGCATCTGTATTTGGCACTCAAATTCGAAGTAGTATGTTGGCTTATGTAATGATCTTATGAAGTAATGAATGTTTGATCCAAGCTTGTGGTGTTATAGTATGTTGTCTTATATAACTAAGTATACATCAAGATTATGTAATGATCTTATGAAGTAGCTTGTGGTGCTTAGTTTGTACTAAGTATTTGTATTTGTCTTATCTAATGACTACCAATCAACAAGAAATGAGATAAAAGCCTCTACACAACTCAATATTCATGCAAACTGAAACAGTTGTTCATGAAGCTGAATAATAATTTGATCAACATTGTAGACTTGGATTGTTGAAGTTACATAATACAAATACAAATGACTTCAATTTGGTAGCATCAACAAAAAAGACTACCAATCAGTTTATCATCAAACAAAATTACTTCAATTCCAGTAGCTTCATCAAAAAAGACTATCAATCAGCAATTCCAGTAGCATCATCAAAAAAGACTATCAATCAGTTTATCCTCATAGAAAATGACTTCAATTCCAGTACAGTCATTCTAGAAAACAAGAATTTCCTAAATCTTTCTCCACAGGCTCTCATCCAGTCCCACTCTCCTGTGTTATGGGCACATCAGTCATTCCAGTTTGTATGCTTGAAGATGTTCCTTCTCCAACCTGCCTTGGCCTTTGTACTTGCTTCCCTTGGACAAATTCATCAACACACTGCTGTTCAAAGAAGACTGCCAAAACAGGAAAAATATGCACTTAAAACTCTATCAAATGCCAAAACAGGAGCAGTAGTATGTTGTAAGCTTACTCTGAAAAAGGTATTTCCAGTGTTCTCATTGATGTAAACACCAGCTCCCTTCATGGCAATTGCTCTATCTCTAAAAAATTCTGACTTCTTCTTGGCTGGTTGCTTGTCCTTTTTCTGCACTTGTGCTGCTGGTTTGGCAGGTCTTCCTCTTTTTCTCTATGTTGGGAAAGAGAAAGAAACAATCAGTACATATGAATAAGGAAATAAGCAGCAAGTTGATATCAATATACCTTTTCTGAAGTGGCTGCAACAGCTGGATTCTTGCAAGAAGCTATGTTGTGACCTTCCTGCTTGCACTTGCTGCACTTGATTATAACCCCATGTCTTGTCATTCTCCCATCTCTCTCCTCTGGAGCTCTAACTCTCTTCTTCTTTGGCCTGCCTGGCATTTTCAGTTTCTCAGGTGGCCTCACAACATCACCTGCAACTTCAGGCCAAGCTTTCTCTCCAAGAGTTGATGGGATTGCAAACTCATAAGCAGATAAGTATCTCTCAACAATATAAAAATCAGAAAAATAATCAATGGGGTCTTTCTCCATATACCTCACACAGGAAATGGCATGCTAACATGGAATTCCAGTTAAGTCCCATGCCCTACAACTGCATGAATTGATGCCATTGTTTCCACTTTTCACATGAAAAATAAACTTCTCCCCATCACAGTAAACCTCAAATGTTTCATGCATGCCAGGAATTGCTTTGCAATGTACACTATCCCTTTTGTTTTCCTCTACAATTTTCCTGATATTAGGGCACAACCTACCTGACACCCTCCTAAGTTCTGTGTATTTCTCTACCTGTCTCACTATAAGAGAACTCCTAATCTCTTCTAACATATGAATACAATGCTTACCTCTTGCCTTCAATATCCAAGAATTGAATGTTTCACTTATATTGTTATCAACACAATCACTAGATGGAGTTGTAGAGATAAAAGCCTTACAGAATTTGGCTGTATCCCGGGCCATGAAATCATCAAAAGCTTTCTCACGCTCTGCCTTCAAATCCAGCACACATTCTTTGAACTGTTGCTCGTAGGTGGCATAAGCAGCAACAAAGAATTTCCTCTTCAATGTCTCACCCTTGTACTGCTTCTTCCAGTTCATGTAGATGTGCCTACAACAGTTCCTATGCTCAGCTCTTGGTGTCAATTCTGCAACAGCATTTATCAATCCCTGCCATTATAAGAGAACAAGTTAGTATCAGCAAAATAATAGGGTTATCAAAATTTAAACAAACTCATACCTTCTGTTGATCACTGATGAAAGTCCACCCTCTTCCATCTCCAAGCCTCAGATCATCTACCAGATTTTTTAGAAACCAAGTCCAACAGACTTGGTTCTCACCCTCCACCACAGCCCATGCGATTGGAAACATGCCATTGTTTCCATCTTTTCCAGTTGCACACAATAAAAATCCACCTAGATAAGTCTTCAAAAAGCAGCCATCTATGCTAACTACAGGCCTACAGCTTCTCAAGAAGCCTTTCCTACATGCACTGAAGCCTATGTAGAGTGATTTGAAAACATTTCCATCTTGCAGTACAAGCTCAAACCTGCCCTCAGGGTGAACCCTCCTAAGCTCTGCAAGGTATCTTCTCATCATGGCATAATGGCCATCCACTGATCCTCTCACAATCTTTTGGGCTATTGTTCTTGCTTTGTAGAGCCTGTTCTTAGGCACCCTAGTCCCAAACCTTTGGCAAATATCCTCAGCCCACTCTTGTATATCAACATGAAATGTTAATCTAAATCTGTTCAGATATCTTTTTGCAAGCCACTTTGAGCTCAACAACTTGTTGCTCATGGTCATCATACATTGATGATCACCACCATATGACTTGAGCATGAATGCTCCAGTTGACTGCACTCTACTAGCATAAATCTGCCAAGGGCATGGAGGGGTGCACTTAGCCAGACACTTGTTTTTTTGTCACAGCTCTAAACCTAATAAATCTCTGATTTTCAATGGAGTAGCCAGTCAAAGCTTCTCTACACTGAAAACCATCAGCAAAATACATCCCAAGCACAAGCTGTAAAGATTTATGATCACATTTGGGATCATATACTACCTTCTTTGCTCTCATTCTGACATCACACTCCTCATCAGTTTCTTTAGTATCCCAATCTTTCTCATCATCTTCATACTCAGACACATGTTCTTCATCCAACTCATTCTCAAATCCATCAGGCTCATTAATAACATCAAATAAGTTTACCACTTCTTCCAGATTTCTCCTGACTTTGACATGTTCCTCATCAGAAATATAATCCAGGTGAGCAAGACTAACATCTGATAATGATGACACACTAGGCAAGTAATCATGATCTTCACTGCTCTCACCTTCAGACCCAGCCTGCCCCTGACCCTTACCCTTACCCTCATCCTTACCCTCACCCTCACCATCACCATCAGAATCACCATCCCATGCCCGATCTCCAGTCCATGCATTATCATCATCATCAACATTATGATCACCCTCACCCTCACCCTGAGCTTCACCCTCAACCTCACCCTCACCTTCATAAGCCAGTTCAGCTACATCCTCAATAGTCCTACCACCTTCTACATATACACTGATTGATTTATATTTACCAACATGAGATAACAAGTTCATAATTCCCTTATCATCATATATCTGTTCAAATGCATGAGTAGTAGGTATCTTAAACCACAACTTGTCCCACATCCAAAACCCTAACTCCTTAACATAGTCAACAAGGTCAAAATATCCAAACCTATCTCGATCTAATGCTGTCTTTACTACAAATTGACCACCTAAATACTGCAGTTTAAACTCTTTCATTCGAAGCTCACCACCATAATGAATATTCAGGGAAAAATATTTACTGCAGAAAATAAATAAAAAATTATCAAATTTCACGCAGAAAATCAAAAGAAATTGAGCTTCAATACAAGCCCTAACCCTAACCCTAACCATAACTGTATCGATATTGACACTTTAAGAAAAAATAATTGAGAGTGGACCTACCTTTTCCCCATTGAAGGAGCAGAAAAGGACACCTCTGGACCACTAGCTGCGAAGGACTACTCGCCCACGAACAGGACTGGACACCTCTGGACCACCACAATGAAGCACTACCAAGGCCGACAAGAATCGAACATTCGCAAAAAAAAAACACTAGGAATCGATGAAGAAGATGAATTCAATAATAGGGATTTCTGCAATCGATGTGTGAAATAACGCGAAGGGAATACAATAATAGATTAGGGTTCTTTCTTTAATCTCAATAAAGGAAACGACGACGTTTAGTTAGCAGCTTAGTGAAGCGACGTCGTTCAAAGACACATAAGCGCCACATAAGCGCCAGCGTGGGCACTCTTAGCCACGTGGGAAAAAAAAATCCCCAATCGACCGCACCGTAACAGTAAATTGGTTGCACATTGCAACAAATTGAAAGTACAGTATTTAATTCGCTAAAAATCGAGAAGTGGTAGCAATTCGGGAATTTTGAAAAAGTACAGTAATTTACAGGCAATTAACCCTTGAATTTATTTCCTTTACAAGTGATTCATTTTCTTACCATTCCTCCTCTCAACTTGTATCCATTCCATTTTCATTCATCTACTTCAACCAAACAAACACTTAATCTTTATTCTTTACCTATAGACTTATTTTCTACTCCATGAAGGAAGCTCGTCTTCAACAAAATCGTTCATTACTAAACAAGGAACAAAAACAAAACACAAGACATTAACAATGAATTTCTTGAGCTAATATGGATAACAATCCGACTCAAAGAAAGAAGGCATGAGCCCAATATTTATTCCACAATTTTCTCAAATAAAGCACGAGTGTTACAACCAAATATCTCCCACAAAAATATATATATATATATATATATATATATATATATATATATATTATTAAAACCAAAACACAAAAAACATGAAACTGAATATTGAATTATTGATGTGATCAAGGGCATTTAGGTTGGCCCTTGGAGTTCTTCAAGTCCCTATAACAAGGGCATTCATCCCTATTTCCAAAAGTCCCAGATGGCACACAATTGCACGTGCTACAACATATGCCACAATACTTCAAACAACGGTCTTGTCTTCCGGCCTTCGAGCACCGGACATCACACTTTTCCTTGCAGAAGGGCGTGAGAATCGTAGTCGGGGGTTCGTCCGCGGTGGATATGTCCACCAAGGTGGTGAAGAGGAGGAGAGAGAGGACTAGGGTTGCACCTCTTGTTACCTTCATTTTTCTCTCACTAGATTGCTAAAGGGAAGAGAATATGTTGATGATACTAGTTGTGAAATTGTGATGTGAAGTGAAGAGAACTAAAAGGGTTTTTATAGAGGGTGTTTGTGTTTGGAGCGCATGTGTGTTGATGAAATCAATGTGGGGGTTTCAAGTTTAATGGTTTTATTATTTTTCTTCAATGAGTAAAGTCCATTTTAGGGTGGAATTTAATGTGAAGTTAATTGCATGATAAAAATGTGGTGGTTAAAACTTTCTAGCTAGAAAGGGTTCGTGTGAACATTTTATTGGACGCAAAATTTTAGTAGTGCTAACAAATTATTCTCACGAATGATCGAGATATTATAACACACTTCTACACAAAAATTAAAGACTTAAGACTTTCAAAATCTCATAATCTATGGATTAGTTAAAGATAATTAATAAAGGTTACAAGTCATTCTCTCAATGTTGACTTAATTTTATATCTAGTAAAAAGATCTCGTAATTGCAAACCGTGATTAATCCTTACTTTAATATTTGATATGAACATGTTAGCTAGTGTTAATGCCCCCATAAGTTACACTAATAAAACACTTGATACATTACAATTATCAATTACTTGAGTTTCCTTACAATAATTAGAAACCCATTTTATATATGATGAAAAAAGATGCATATAAATATATTAATTCTCGTGTTTTCGAAAATGTGAAAAAAGCCCATCATATTTAATAAAGCGAAAAGTCTTAAATAACACCATTGCTAGTGACGTTTCTCAAACACTAACAATATATCATTGCAATTTATATATTTTATTTTACTTTATGCAATGCATATTTATAAAAATTAAGGACATTTAGGGTCGCCCTTGGAATTCTTCATATCCCTATAACAAGGGCACTCATCTTTGTTCCCATAAGTCCCCGATGGCACACATTGACACTTATCGCAACATATCCCACAATATTTCAGGCAACGGTCTTGCCGCCCCGCCTTCGAGCATCGAACTGAACATTTCTGGTCACAAAAACCCGAGCTGTCTTCTGCCACTGAGTCGGCCGTTATCATCAAAATAAGAACAACGGCATAAATAACCACTCTTGTTGTTGTCGTCGTCTTCATTTTGATGCCTTTCCTATAAATGAAAGACAAGATTCATTAATTCAAAAGATACGCTACACATGCAATATCAAGTCTAAAGTATATCTTATAATACAACTATATAAATATGAAAATTATTGGCAATATTCTTTAATAGAAGTTCTAATTGAAGAATTGAATTAATTGGAACTGATTCAGACCATTTTTAGTATATAAAAGCAAAAGAACGAATTATGAGAGTACATGAAAATATAAAATATACTATAATATAATAAAATATAATATAATATGATGAAGGAAAATTCATTACCAACCTGAACGAGTGATGAAAAGACAGACTTAAGATGATAACAAAAGCCTAATTTATTTTTTTAATTTTTATGTTTGAAAAAGAAATGGATTGCAGTAGTTAAAATTGAGATATGAAGAAATGCGAGTTATGTTGCTGGAATTTATAGGCAGTTGCGTCGCGTAATGAAGTCGCATTTCTTTGCGTAAAATACTAAAATGCATTAATGCTGAATTTTTATCTGCTAGCTGCAGAGATCATGCGTTTTGTACTCGTGCAAACAACAAATTTTTATTTATCTAGAATATTCTTCTTTTACCTAACTTTTTCTTTTTGTTTTGAGGAACTTTAACCAAACTTCAAAATAGAGTAAACCATTATAATTCATGGTATACAAAAATTCAATATAATAGATTTAAAACATTATACTTTATAAAAGGAACATTAATGCAAAATCCCAATATAAGCTTCTCTCAACCACTGGCATTTATAATATTTCTATATACATATTACCAAAAAGCAGTTATAACTTTTTTATGTTTTTCAGTATAGTGGGTTAACTAGAAGTTTAATTTATCATGTAAAAAAGTCGAAAATTGTAACGATTTTTAGAATTATAAGAAGAAAATGTCGAATCAAATTAATTGATCATATTTTCAGAACGATCTCAATCTCATTACGAATTACAATTGGTTGACTCACTTTTGCTCAGTCTTATCACAATTTGTCATCTCGAGCAATACATACTTAAAGTCTTAAATATTGCAACATGTGCAAGAGCCATTAGTTAATTTAAATTTAACTAATAACTAATGAACCTTAAAAAAAAACTAATAACGAATGAATATTTAGAAAAGCCATTATATTATTGTCATCGATGAGCACCAAATCTAAACAGGACTCCTAAATTCACTAAGTGTAGTAGTATATTTTTTTACGTTAGTGTAAAAATATAATTAATTTCGATTATTTATACAATAGAATAATTTTAACTATAATTTTATTAAAAACATTATTATGCATATTATAACAAATAATTAGATATAAAATAATATAATTTGTAGTTACTAGAAACAAAAGATGAAAAAGAAACAAAAAAGCAAAATGTAGAAAGTAAAAGAAAATGAAAATGTGGGTAGATGAAAGAATAATTGGAATGACTTCTTCAAAGTTAATCAAAAAACCGCACGTAAAATTAACAATCCAATGATCAATTGACAATGCATTTAGTATAAATGAGTCATAATGCCAAGTTAATGAAGTATAACAAAGATAAAACAAAGGCCATAATAGTTTTACCCAGCTTTAAACTATACTCAATCTGTTTCTTACATAGCTCGAAAGTCTAAACAAAATCTCATGTAAGATACTATCAAATATTTTGCTTAAAGACTCATATTTTGTCAACTAGATCGAAGTATTGTGTTATTGTGGGGTCAATGGGCGCGGACACGACACTTATGTTGGCGGCCAAATTGGTTTACAGTGTGTGGAAGAACTAGGGCAAGGGTGTTATGAGAGTGAATAATAAGAAGAAACACGTTTATAATTACAGAAGCGTGTAGTCTAATGGGACACGTGTAATACAGCTGTAAAACATAAATAGAGTTAGTTAAATAGTCTAATGGTGAGTGAATTAGAAATGTAATAATGATCGGACTATTCAAATTTAACAATATCTAATAAAATATTGTAATTTTACAATTTTTATGTTCAACAATCAACATGTTTCAGTTTTGTTTGCTCAAGATGAGAAATCAGGATAAGGTAATTGAGCACAAGAGTGAGTTGACCTATGTGTATAGTAGAAATTCATAATGAGATCGTTCTAAAAATATGATTAATCGAACAATTCAATTAATTAGAGGTTTCGTTCTTCTAATATTTATAAAAATGTCCCGATTTTTTATTGTTTATGTATTAAAAAAATTTCTAGTTAACCCATCATAGTGATAAACATAAGAAAGTTATAATAGCATTAGTTATATAGAAATATTATAAATGGCAGTTGGTGAGAAGCTTATTATATTGGGATTGTGCATTAATGTTTTACTATTTATTGATTTGTTTGTTTCGTAAATTATGATGTTTTCAATCTAAGTTATCTAACTCACTATCATATTGATCAATATAACATGAATTATAATCGCTGAATGATTGTTTAACCGAGTACACAAACTTTTAGTCTTATTTTAATTTTTTAACGGTTAAATGAAGCAATTATGTGCTCGATTTTATTATATACATACCAATTTACCGAACGAACACACCCCAACCATGATACTAAATTGGCTCATATTGAAAATCATAGATTCTAAGTAGTAATTAAGTTTAAATTAGCTTCAAAATAATGTAAAATATAATTTTTATAAATTAATACAGTCGGGACCGAATAAAATTATTATCTTATAAGTATTATTAATTTATCAAGTTAAAATTAAAGGAAAATATTCATTTCGGGATCGGGAAAAGTTATTATTGTGGAGAGGTTATTAATTTATCGAGTATTGAGTTAAAGAAGTTATATTGTAAACTAAGAGCATTCGCAATGGTTGAGCCTCTTGGGGGCGTGATGAGCTGTGGACACCAGATAGAATCAGTGAGCTGCAGTGGAAGGGCTTGATAGGGGGTGTGATAGAATTAGTTCCGAGTTTTAGAATTTTGCATTATTATATAAAGGAATTTGAAATTGCATTGATTTAATCGATAAAACCTATGTTACAATAAGAATTGAAACAAAAAAATTACTACTACTAGAATTGAAAAAAAAAATTACTACTATTAGTCTACTAAAATACGTAAAACTAAAGTTTAATTTGGTATAAAATCATAAAAAATTCCTAAACTTTCGTTTTTCCATAAACTTTTTATTTTGTTTCTAAAATCATAAACTTTCATTATTTCCTGAATTTCCCTTGAAATCGATATCCGGTCAAATCGATAATGTAGTGTTGAAAATTGTTAACATATACTCTTTTTTATTAATTAGTAATGTTGTAAGTTTGTGCAATTTGATTAACAAAAAAGATTATTCATACAATTATTGTAAGTGTATATAAGATACAAATTAACATAGGAAAATGTTTACACCGGAATCATGGCTCGAGGGCGGCCAAGGAAACCACCGATCATCAGCACAACACAAAAGAGAACTCAGATCTATATCCTAGCTGAAGGAAGCAATTCTAAGGGACAAACTTCGGGGATATCTGAATCTACGGCAAAACATGGAGAAATCAATGGAACAGTAGCTATGGAGATTAAGGGAGAGGAGGAAGACGAGCGTGAAGACAACAGAACTAGAGGAACAACAGGAAAGAGAGAAATCACCTCTGCGTAAAACTTCCAGGGCAACCCAAACTAAACGTATGCAACTGGAATTCATCCCTCTTACTCTGAAAAATGAAATACCGGTAGCTTGTTTGAATGAGGAGGATATTGAACATGAATATGCGAAGTGGAAGAATGCATTAATAGTATATGTGATTGGAGAGTCTCCAACTATCTTTTATTTGAATGCTTATTTTCTGAAACAATGGAAGGCAAAGACTGAAATATTTTTCCATAATGAGGGATATTTCATTGTTAAGTGTAATTTAACTGAGGAGATGGAGAGAATCTTGGAAGGAGCATACCACACAATAGCGAATAGGCCTGCAATCATGAGAGCTTGGTCACCGGATTTCTATTTTGATAAGGCAATGCTCAGATTTGTTCCTTTGTGGATCCAACTTCCAAACCTCCCACTTCATTGCTGGAGGGGAAGCTCACTAAGTAGGATTGGCAGTTTGATAGGCAAGCCAATATGTGCAGATGAATGCACATCAGCTCAAACACGAATCTCATATGCCAGATTACTTTTAGAGGTGGATGTGACTTTGCCTATTAAAGGATCTATTCTGATTGAAGTAGAGAAAGGCCAGAAAATTGAGCAAAAAGTAAACTATGACTGGTTTCTACAATCTGCAAAGAGTGTAATGTGATGAGGCAGTGTAAAAAGAAGGAGAAAAAGATGGAACCCCCACAGAAAAAACAACAGTGGATCCCAAAAGCAGCACCCGAGGAACAAGATACTACTGAGGAAGAAAATAAGCTGGTGGGACAAGAGGACAAGGTAGATAAAGGAAAGCAGAAGGTGATAGAAAATGAGGTGTGGTCCAAACCAAAGAAAACCACAACTAACAGAGCACTAATTCCACCTCAAAATGATATCAGAATGGACAATCTCTATGAAGTGTTTAGCCTGGAAGAACAGAAACTATCAGAAGAGGGCGGGGTCCTCCACCCCTTCACCCCAACATGAAAGCAATTATTTGGAACGTGAGGGGTTGCAACAAACCCTTCAAACAGAAAAAGATAAGACTCTTTCTGCAGAGAAATTAAGTAGATTTAATTGCTTTACTGGAAACAAGAGTGAACAAAGGAATGCTCAAAAAATCAGTGAGAAGATTTGTAGAAACTGGATGTTTGTGAATAACTATGATGTTGCAGTAAATGGAAGGATTTGGGTAGGATGAAACCCAAGAACAGTTGCAGTTCAACTCCAAGGAAGTCATGCTCAAGGAATGTGGTGTGGAGTTACTGAGTTGGCAACAGGAATCCAACAGAATATGGTTTTTGTATATGCTTATAATACTCTAGAGTAAAGGAAAACACTATGGAATTTCATTAGCAGTGTTAATCAGCAAGTATCAGGACCTTTGCTTGTGGGTGGGGATTTCAATAATGTTTTGTTGAGCTCAGATAGATGCCAAGGTCTACCAGTGACAGAGGGAGAGATTAAGGACTTCAAGGACTATATTATTGCAAATGATCTATCCATAATCAGAATGTCGGGAACTGAGTTTACTTGGTGCAATAACCAAGTTGGGGAAGCTAGAATATACTCCCTGATAGATAAATGTTTAGCCAACTCTGCATGGTTCCATACTTTCTCATCAGTGGTAGTAGAAATTCTTGAAGAGGTGTTTCTGATCATAGTCCACAGATGATAAACTTTGAAAATGCAGAAAGGCCAAGAAATCTCCTTTTAGATTTCTCAATGTGATAACTAAGCATGAATCTTTCCAGGATACTGTGAGAGATAATTGGGATATTCAAGCTCACTCTAACCCACTCCTGAATGTCTGGTATAAATGCAAGAATCTGAAGGGACCATTGAAGCAGATAAATGTCAAATGGTTTCTAAAAGCTATTGAAAAGGTGAAGAATTTGAGGAATGAGGTGACACAGATCCAACAACAGTTATTGAATGATAAGTGGAATGATACACTTATCCAACAAGAAGGGCAGAAACTACAGGAATTAGAGAAATGGAGCAAGATTGAAGAATCTATATGGCAGCAAAATCCAGAATTGAGTGGCTGAGACTTGGAGATTCAATTCTATGCAGCTACTACTCTCCCCATGGTGGATAAAAGTGTGATATCTAGAGGCCCTCTCCTTAAGTCTTGCCAACATGATTTTCTATGCAGAGCAGTGGAAGAGAAAGAAATACATGAGGCTCTCTTAGGAATGAACTCTCAAAAATCCCCTGGAATAGATGGATTCAATGTCCGCTTTTATAAAAAAATCTTGGAATATCTGATGAACCCATATTTGTGTCCATCTTTTCTTGTGTTTTTCTTGTTCTTTTTAATCTTTATCGAGTCAAACTGTGTCTGGGAGGACACAAAGTTGAGAGAAGGTGTGAAGGGAAGAACATGTGGGATTTTGGGCAAAACCGGTGAAAATCTGTTGTTGAGATGCTGAGATGGCGATACAATGCAAAATGGGCATAGGGCTGGAAGCTTGTAGCTGGGCAACATCGTTATATATAATCTACAAGTCAGGAAGTACCTCCCCATATCCTTGAAGCCAACACAGAGTACCCGGAGGAGCCAGGATCTTGGTCAACATAGGAAGTGATACATGATGCAGACATCAAAGTCAAGATGTAAGTCGGAGCTGCATATTTCTTTTTCTCCAAGAAAGAGGATAAGGATGGAAACTTTTCTTTCCTTATCCTAATTGAACGTGATTTAAGAGATATCTACCATGAGAAGGAAATAAATCTCCAGCAATCCATACAAGAGAAGAGGCGGATAAGGATGGAAAGAGTCCTTAACCAACAAGGAATCTATTCTAACCCTAATTCCATCGCCTACATATATGGCTTACTTCATATTGTAACGTGCGAGTTTTAGTTCGATTTTAGAGAGTTCTTTTAACTTAGTTCTGCAAATTTACTTTAATATTTCGTTTCCAGTTTTTCTGCATAGTTTTCAGTTGTTGACTTGAAGCCAAGACCTCGGTTGCTGACTTACGCTTTCGGGCAGCAACCCGTTTCCAGTTCATGTTAAGTATGTTTTCCTTTATTTATTTTGTGTTCTTGTTTAATATTATGTCTAGCTAAATTTATTATTGGATTGGATGTAGATGAAGTGATCGTAAATTACTCGTTCTAAACTCGTGAGGTCGAATTGTGTTAGTTCGTTAAATGATTTTGTTCCCGAAACACTTAGGATTAATTCTAGACTTAATTGATATTGAAGTATGATTGATCACCATCTAGATATTGATATTAAGTCATTAAAAGGAATTAGGGTTAAACTCGAGAGTGTCTTTCGTGCCTAAGAAGGTAAAGAGTGTTGGAGAACAGTCGGTATTGGCCTACCTCTTGGCTATCTTGGGTCTGTTTATTCTTAATGCCTCTTGGGCAGCATTGTTACTGAAGTGTCTTCATGATTTTGTTAATCAAGAGATGAGATCTAGCCTTCTGGTCAAATCTGTAAAATTGGATAGACATAGGCTCGGTGTGTTTATATCGTAACTTCGTGACCTTTAGGGTATAAACTAATCTTTGTCTTAAACCAAGTGATGAGATCAGTTAATTGAATATCTTTGCACCAGTGAACGAGTGATGAGTAATTAAGATCATGGATTCGAAACCCAATCCGAACTCTTTTGTTATTTGATATTTTTACTTGTTGAGTTACATGATACGTTGCAGTCAAAACCCCTTTTGTTGAGTTCGATTTGAAGAGCAGATCTACGCCAAGTCCCTTGGGATCGACCCCACTTGCCATTACCTACTACCTTGTTGGGCAAGAGGTATTTTATAAATTTATTTGTGCGAAGAGTGTGACGACAGCGCTTCGTCAAATTGGCGTCGTTGCCTGGGACTTGGTTTTAAGCTAGTTTGCTCTTCTAGCTTGAGTTTAGCACTGTTTATGCCCAAGCCACATCTATGGAGTGACGGAGATGCACAAGATCACGGTGTTTTTCCGGAGGTGATAGCTAGGAGAAATCGAACAGAACAACGCAAGAAGAAGAAAGATTTAGAGGAAGGCGTCAACGAACCTTCAGAGTTGCTGAGCTTGACATAAGATCAGGATATTGAGCAAGAAGATGATTCTTGCCCAACAATAAGTACAAATAGCGAGAAGTCAACATCCAGTTCAGAAGCAGAGACATCAACAACCATGGCAGGACAACAAGAGAAAACCATCCGTCAGATTATGTTCCCTGACGACAAGGGGATCAGACCTTCAAGTATCCAGTTGCCCACCATCAATGGCAACTGGGAGCTTAAACATTCGCTGATACAGATACTGCCCAAGTTCAGCGATCATCCCGGAGAAGACCCTCACACCCATCTTCAAGATTTTGAGATAGCGATCAGCACTGTAAGGAACAATACTTCTCCTGTCCGAGATGCTGCCCGAGAACGTGATGCTGCCCGAGATACATTTTCTGACTATGTAAGGTTACTTATGTTTCCGTTTTCACTACTAGATGGAGCACGTAAGTGGCTTTACACTTTGCCAGAGGGAAGCATTGACACCTGGAAAAAGATGCAGTAGGCTTTTCTTGACAAGTACATACTCGTTGGCCGGATACAAAGTGGGAGGAATGCCATTTCCTCGATTAAGATGGGTGGAAGTGAGTCACTGTATGATTATTATGAGAGATTCAAAAAGTTGATAGCAAGATGTCCTCAACATCGAATTCAGGACATTGACTTGATTGAATACTTCTTAAAAGGATTGAGGGCATCCGAGAGAAAATGGATAATTGCAGCTTGTGGAGGAGCAATATGTGATCAATCACCTTCAGAGGTGTTTAAGAGAATCGGAGCAATGGCGGAACAATCACGAGATGAAGATGATATCCCGAGAGGGGGGTATGAAGGCAACAAGGGCAGTTTAGACAACTTGGTCAATACCATGAAAGCATTCATGGCCAAGGTGGATGATAAAATGGAGGCCTTGAATAAGAAGGTAGATGGCAAGAAAGTTCAAAGAGCCATAAAGAAATACGAAGTATGTTAGGCAACATCCCACGTCACCTCAGAATGTCCTAGTTGGTTTGTGGAAGAAGGAGACAAGGTGAAGGCAATAGGTCAAAACCAGCAAAGCGGTAGGCAACAAAGGTTCCAGTATGGCAATAACAACAACTATGGCAACAACTTCGGCTATAGGCAGAACCAGCACGAGAACCTGAGGTATGGCAACAACCACTATCAAATACCTCCTGCCCATCAACAACCGCAGCAGTCGATTTAGCAGCAACAACAATACATTCCTCCACCTCAACAACCACCTCAACAACAACATAACTATGTTCCTCCACATCGAGAACCGGGTAAGACGGAGTTCATGAAGGAGACCATAGATCGTTTTACCAACGAGAACCAAAGGCTGAGGAGGGATTTTGAGAACTTTCAACTAGAAAGTCGAGGTCAGTCGAATAATCTTCAAGCTCAATTGACTCACATAAACCAAACCTTGTCAAGGCTTGTAGATGACAAGAATGAAAGGCTTCCTGCCCAAGTGGAGGTAAACAAAGAGCAAGTAAACGCTGTGACTTTGCGAAGTGGGAAGGCGTTACCAAGGTTGTTGCCCAAGATCCAACCCAAGGAACCTGCTCGAGTAGAAAAAACAAAGATAAGCTCAGGAGATATCAATGACCTCTATGTAGAGTTGAAGGCAAAGCGTTAAGAAGGGATAAAGGCCAATAAGAACCCCGTCTTCGATAATGAGGAGGATGAAGCCTTTGTTTGACTACGTGAAGATGGAAAGATCAAAGCTGGGGTTTGATAAAGATGACGTGTTGTTGGATTCTCTGAAGGCTGAAAGAGAGGCAGAGGCTTTGGCCAAGAGGACCATTCCTCACAATACTA
The DNA here is from genome assembly GCA_029490685.1 of Schizonepeta tenuifolia. NCBI lineage: Eukaryota > Viridiplantae > Streptophyta > Magnoliopsida > Lamiales > Lamiaceae > Schizonepeta > Schizonepeta tenuifolia. Next base: position 121,725,934 of record CM055956.1, read on the forward strand.
AGGCAAAAACCTCGTTCCCGAGACGTTTTGCTCGCGATCGTGATCAGAAGGAGTTGGAGGACATGATGAATGTGTTCAAGAAAGTGGAAATCAACCTTCCATTATTGATGGCATTACAATCCATGCCAAAGTGTGCAAAGTTTTTACGAGAGATGTGTTTGAAGAAGACCAAGTACCATGATAATGCCCGTTTCCATGTACAGAATGTGTCAGCACTCATGAATCACCACATCCCGGTCAAGAAGAAGGATCCTGGCATGTTCGCTATCCCATGCACAATAGGTACTACGTCAATATCAAAGGCGATGCTTGATCTCGGAGCCTCGATAAATGTAATGCCGAGGGCCATGTTCGACGAGATGAGGTTTGGACCTCTTTCTCCTACCCGTGTTGCCATTCAATTGGCGGACTTGTCCACAGTCTATCCCGATGGAATTTTTGAGGACGTGTTGGTCAGGGTGGGGGATCTCCTGTTCCCAGCAGACTTCTATATTCTTGACATGGGAAAGAAAATAACCAAGAATCCAGTGATCCTGCTCGGGAGGCCATTTTTGAGGACGGCATGCACCAAAATTGATTGTGATACTGGGAAGTTGACGGTTCAAGTAGCTGGAAAAGTAGTAGAGTTCGGTGCTTATAGGCAAAATCAAGATGATGCCATGGAGCACCTCAACACCCTCAATGCATGTGGTGAGCAAGTGGAGACGTTGAACAACTTAAGCTATTTCTTTGAAGACAACGAAGATGCAATCCAAGCAGATCTCGATCACATTCAGGATCTTGACTTGGATCTCGACCAGTATGAGAATGATGAGGCAGAGGGTGCCATGATGGAATTCTTTGAAGATGATGAGTATGAAAGTGATAAAGATTTCTGGGAGGAGTCAGTCCATGGGCACAGTTTCGACTACTCCACCGACGAAGACTACTTCAAGGATGAGGAGTCGGAGGAGTGCCAAACCTTTGATAATTTCTTTGATGAAGATGAGGATCAGAATGAAGGTGACCAAAAGCCCCTTAACGAGTTTGATGAGGAACTCGATGAACTAAACCATGATGAGACCAATGGAATAGTGGAGGAATTCCGGCAACAAATAGTTCTTGAGCAGGATGCCAGCGTACAGAAGAGGATCTTGCCCAGAATGATGAACCAACAGATGTGGAGGAATACAGTTATGCCAGGATTCCGGGCAATATGCAACCTCAGGGGTTCGAACCACTCAACATCTCTGAGTTGAAGCCCGAGAACAGGTTGGTGCCATCACTGCAAAAGACACCTGCTTTGGAGCTGAAACCTTTGCCCAAGCACCTGAAGTACATATATCTTGGCAAGAACGAGACTTTGCCCGTGATCATATCTTCCGAGCTATCGAGCATGGATGAGGTCCAAGTTGGTGAGGTGCTGAGCAAATACAAGGAGACAATAGGATGGACATTGGCCGACATCAAAGGCATTAACCATAAGGATTGTGTTCATCACATTTTGCTTGAGGAGGATGTTGTTCCCGTGAGAGATCTACAAAGGCGATTGAATCCCACCATGAAAGAAGTGGTGATGAAGGAGATACTTAAACTTCTTGACTTGGGGATCATCTACCCCGTGTCCGAAAATCGGTGGGTGAGCCCTGTTCACATGGTGCCCAAGAAGTTGGGAATCCAAGTTGTTGAGAACGAGAAAAATGAGATAGTGGCTATGAGATTGAAAACCGGATGACGAGTATGCATTGATTACCGAAAGCTTGAAGGCCAGAGGTTGAAGGCTTATTTTGGTCAAGAACAACTTGTTGAGGAGGAACCATCTGGTTCCCTGGCGAGGAGGACTTCTGACTTCAAAAGGAGGGGGGTGTCGTGCCCAAGGCCTTAAACGGGGCGCTGTCCAGGAGGCAACCTGGTTAGTATTTCCTATTTATTTTTATTTTTTGTTTTTATTTTTCTTTATTTTTCTATATTTTCGTAAAAATTATTGAAAATTCAAAAAAAATTAGTTAGTTTATGCTTTAAGTATTTTATTTCACAATATTTTTAATTCTAGATTAACCATAGGAAAGAATTTGTGTTTTTTTTGGTGTTTTGAAGTGTGCAGGAGATGTTGAGCAAGATACAGTGTGTAGGTCAGGAACCACGATGGAGGCCAAGAAGGTTGTGCCACCCCCTGGAGACATTGCTTATCAGGAGCAATGGAAAGAGCTTGGGCAACGAAACAAGATTTGAATGACATTCAAAAGCAAGTGCACTACCATCAGCAGGGCCTTCATGCCCAGAATCATTGACAAGGGGCAAGAGTAAGACTGCTACCTTTGTACTATAAGGGATCGAGGTCAGCAGCCTGGGCTAACTGAAGGGGCCTTCTTGTCCAGAATCATTGAGAAGGGGCAAGAGGAAGGCTGCTACCTTTGGACTGTAGGACATCGAGGTCAGCGGCCTGGGCTAACTGAAGGAGAATGTTTTCACACACTAGGAGTTCTTACTTGCTCAACGTGTCACCGGAAGAGGGCAAGACATGCTTGCAAAAACTATCTTTCGAAACCATTGGCGGTGGGCAGAACGTATACCTGCCTTGCTTAAGTAACAAGGAGTTGCAAATCTTGAGATCTTAACCATACTGGAAGAAGTTGATGCAACACATAAGGAGACCTTCCAAGTCACTCATTTTGCCCTCAATGTGTTCTTTTCCCACAACACATCCAGGTGTTTTGTTATACCTTCATCTTAAATTTGTTTCCTTCCTAGTTGTGTTTAGATTAAGGTGTTTTTAATTTTTGTCATTCGTATTTTCATTTTTATTCTTTGTTGTTGGTCAGACTTCACCCACTTTGCTCAAAAGCAAAGTGTGTGGGTGGGATCGTTGTAGATTTAATTGTTGAGTCACTTTTTTTTTATGTCTGTTGTTGCCCAACATCATACTTAATTTGCCTAAGGCAAAGTGTATGGGTGTTGTGATGTAGGTCTGTTTTGTGTGTTTTTAAAATTTGTTTAAGTTGTTGATTAATATGTTGGCATGATAGGTCAGAATAGGTATGTTGATGTAAATGATGCCATATGTAGATAGGTAGGACGGAATGAGATATTGGGCAAAGACTGTGAGGTTTTGAGCTGTTGAATGCTATATACCTCTGTAACATTTATTTATTTCTTGTGTGATAATGACCAATTGAGACTTGTTGATCTAGAACTTGCCTGCATCTCTTATTGAAACTTCATGCAACTTAGTCAAATTGCTTAGATGAATTAGGCGTTTTTGTTCGACTTAGCCATGGCCAAAATTCCCTACCTTGACATTTATCCTTTGCTAGCCCCTTTGAGCTTGTTGATAATTCTTTCGATTCACTTATAGTAGCCTGAATTTATAAGCCTTCCCGGTCAAGAACTCAGGTCTAGAAGAAGTAGGGATAAAAGAAAAATATTGGGTAGCGCTAGCTGGGCAGTATAACCTATGTTAGAGGTGTTGGGTTAAGGACTTAGAAAAAAAAGAGAAAAAAGAAAAAAAAAAGGAAAAAAGAAAAAAAAGAGGAAAAAAAAGAAAGAAAAAGAAAAATAACAAAATAAAAGTCCTGAAAGAATAAGTGTGCTAAGGCCTATGAGGTGCTTGAGAGGAGTAAGGAGTCGAGGGCAACTTGTTGCCCAAGAACTGAGTTCATCTTGACATAGCCAAATTCCAAATTATCCTACCTTCCGCCTTAAGCCACGTTACAACCCGATGAAGACCTAAGGATAAGTAATGTTGATTTTGTTCAAAGAAGTAGAGATGTAGAGGGCAGGCAAGCCTATGGAAAAACATTGTTGATATTAGTCAAGAGCGTATACACTTGATCATATATACTTGAGAGTTGAGTGCTGGTGAGGATAACCTTGTTGCCCAATAACTCTATCTTGACCTATTTGATGGCAATATCTGTTTACATATTCTGTGTTGACTGACATGTTGATGTGCTGATCTTTTGAGTCAGTGTTTTTGTTTTGTATTTTTTGGGTTTGAGTCTTGGGCAAAATCGAAACTGTACACTTGAGGGCAAGTGTAATTCAAGTGTGTGGGTGTGATGAACCCATATTTGTGTCTATTTTTTCTTGTTTTTTTCTTGTTCTTTTTAGTCTTTATCGAGTCAAAGTGTGTCTGGTAGGACACAAAGTCGAGAGAAGGTGTGCAGGGAAAAACAGGTGGAATCTTGGGCAAAATCGGTGAAAATCTATTGTTGAGATGCTGAGATGGCGATACAATGCAAATGGGCATAGGGCTGGAAGCTTGTAGCTGGGCAACATCGTTATATTCAATCTACAAGTCAGGAAGTACCTTTCCATATCCTTGAAGCCAACAGACAGAGTACCCGGAGGAGCCAGGATCTTGGTCAACATAGGAAGTGCTACAGGATGCAGACATCGAAGTCAAGATGTAAGTCGGAGCAGCTGCAGATTTCTTTTTCTCCAAGAAAGAGGATAAGGATGGAAACTTTTCTTTCCTTATCCTAATTAAACGTGATTTAGGAGATATCTACCATGAGAAGGAAATAAATCTCCAGCAATCCATACACGGGAAAAGACGGATAAGGATGGAAATAGTCCTTAACCAACAAGGATTCTATTCTAACCCTAATTCCATCGCCTATATATATGACTTACTTCATATTGTAACGTGCAAGTTTGAATGCGAGTTTTAGTTCGAGTTTAGAGAGTTCTTTTAGCTTAGTTCTGCAAATTTACTTTTATATTTCGTTTCCAGTTTTTCTGCATAGTTTTCAGTTGTTGACTTGAAGCCAAGACCTCAGTTACTGACTTACGCTTTCGGGCAGCAATCCGTTTCCAGTTTATGTTAAGTATGTTTTCCTTTATTTATTTTGTGTTCTTGTTTAATATTATGTCTAGCTAAATTTATTGTTTGGATTGGATGTAGATGAAGTGATCGTAAATTACTCGTTCTAAACTCGTGAGGTCGAATTGTATTAGTTCGTTAATTGATTTTGTTCCCGAAACACTTAGAATTAATTCTAGACTTAATTGATATTGAAGTATGATTGATCACCATCTAGATATTGATATTAATTCATTAACAGGAGTTGGGGTTAAACTTGAGAGTGTCTTTCGTGCTCAAGAAGGTAAAGAGTGTTGGAGAGCAGTCAATATTGACCTACCTCTTGGCTCTCTTGGGTCTATTTATTCTTAATGCCTTTTGGGCAGCATTGTTACTGAAGTGTCTTCGTGATTTAATTATTCAAGAGAGGAGATCTTGCCTTCTGGTCAAGATCTGTAAAATTGGATAGACATAGGCTTGGTGTGTTTATATCGTGACTTCGTGACCTTTAGGGTATAAACTGATCTTTGTCTTAAACCAAGTGATGAGATCGGTTAATTGAATATCTTTGCACCAATGAACGAGTGATGAATAATTAAGATCATGGATTCAAAACTCAATCCGAACTCTTTTGTTATTTGATATTTTTACTTGTTGAGTTACATGATACGTTGCAGTCAAAATCCCTTTTGTTGAGTTCGATTTGAAGAGCAGATCTACGCCAAGTCCTTTGGGATCGACCCCACTTGCCATTACCTACTACCTTGTTGGGCAAGAGGTGTTTTATAAATTTATTTGTACGAAGAGTGTGATGAAAGCACTTCGTCAATATCATAGGAAAAGATGTGATAGCAGCTGTGCAAAGCTTCTTTGTTACTGGCTTCATGCCAAGAGAGATTAATTTGGCTTTGCTGACACTGATCCTAAAGAATCCCAATGCTTGCTCAGTGTAAGAATATAGGCCAATTTCTTGCTGCACAATTCCATACATAATCATCTCAAAGGTTTTGGCAAACATAGTACAAGAAGTGATGAATCAAATTATTGGACAGAGCAAAACAACTTTTGTCAAGGGAAGATTAATATTTGATAACATACTTCTGAGCTAAGAGATAATCAAAGGATATGGAAGGAAAAACATCTCACCTAGATGTATGATCAAGATAGATGTGCAAAAGACTTATGATTATGTGGAATGGGACTTCATCAAGCATCTCTTACTCGAGCTCAGATTCCTCTACAAATTTGTACAGTGGATACTGGCATGTGTAACTACAGTGTTGTATTCTATCAATGTGAATGGAAGTATTACAAAGCCCTTGAAAGCAAAAAGAGGTTTAAGGCAAGGTGACCCCATATCACCTTATCTTTTTGTACTAAGCATGGAATACTTGAATAGATGCTTACTGGAATTACATCAGTGCAAAGACTTCCATTTCCATCCAAAATGCAAGAAACTGGGGATTCTACATGTTTGCTTTGCGGATGACCTATTGTTATTTGCTAGAGGAGACAGAATATCCACCAGAAACATGATGGAAGCATTCCATGAATTCTCAGAGGCTTCTGGGCTTAAGGCTAACCAACAGAAAAACAATATATACTTTGGAGGTGTAAGAGAGGAGGAACAAATGGCTATACTGCAGGAACTGGGAATGATAAAGGGGAAGATGCCTTTCAGATATTTGGGAATACCCTTATCTCCCGAAAAACTTACTGTGATGTGACACCAACCTCTCATAAACAAGATCCTTTCACGCATTAAATGCTGGTCCTCAAAGCTATTATCCTACGCTGGGAGAGTGCAACTTATCAATTCAGTATTATTTGGGGTGCAGGCTTATTTGAGTCAAGTTTTGATCTTGCCACAAAAGGTGATAAAGTTGATTCAAATGGCCTGTAAAAATTTCCTTTGGGCAGGAAAATCAGATCTCACAAAGAGAGCTTTGGTGGCATGAGAGAGAATATGTCTTCCAAAGACTACTGGGGGATGGAATGTGATAAATCTAGAACTATGGAACAAAGCAACAATCTGTAAAATGCTTTGGAATGTAGCTCAAAAGAAGGATAAGGCATGGATCTGATGGGTTCATGTGTATTACATTAAGCAACAGAATTTCAGAGACATGGCCATTCTAATGCAGGCCTCATGGATGCTAAGGAAGATAATAGGAGCTCGTTCTTACTTGGGAAACACCAGCTTAGGTATGGAATATCTAAATCTCTCTCACTTTTCCATTTGAAGATTATATCTCGAACTACGTGGCAATGTGGAATGGATCCCATGGAGAAAACTGTTGTGTAATAATATAGCTTCTCCAAAGCACATGTTTATAATGTGGTTGGCAATGCAAGATAGACTCTCAACCTGTGAGAATTTACTGAAAATAGGAATGCAGATAGATGCAAAATGGTGTCTATGTGGAGTAGAGGATGAGACACACGATCATCTCTTCTTTGCTTGTGTGTTTGCAGCCCAAGTGTGGGAGGGTATCACCAACTGGTGTGGATTGCATAGACATGTAGTTTGGTGGGGCTAGGAAAAAAATTATTTGATCACTCAATGCCATGCAAAATTTGGAAAGCAACATTTCTATCGCATGGTTGTCAGTGTGATGGTTTATCACATTTGGAAAGAAATGAATGCAAGGAAATTTCAGAATAAGGAGAAAGAAGCTCAGATCTTAATTAGAGAATGCAAGATTCTCATTGCAACAGTGATGCAAAAAAATGAGAGGATTGCCCGCTATATCCCTCAAACATAGTTTTTTCTGCAAGATTATGTTTTTCTAGCTTGTAAAGTTTCTTAGATTGGGGCGAAGTTGTACTTTGTTGCTATTTGGTTGAATAAAATACTTATTTACCAAAAAAAAAACCAGAAGTTTGGAAGTCTTTAGGCTGTGAGCAATGGCGATCGCGAAGATCGTGCGCGCTCACATGCCACATCAGTGTGAGCTCGCCCGCTCGCTACGGTTGCAGCGGTGAGCTCGCCATAATATATTTTTTTAATTTCTAAATTTATTTTATATTTGCAGATTAAATTATAATAACTTACATAAATAAATTAAAACAAACATAATTAATTATAAAAAAACCCTAAAATACAATGACATAATTAAAAAAAAACGCTAATACAATGACATAATTAAAAAAAAAATGCTAATACGAAATACATTTAAATAATTAAAAAAAACGCTAATACGAAATACATTTAAATAACTAAAAAAACCGGGCACATCCTTCACGAGGTGCCACACCGCCAAATACCTAAATACCCCGACGTGCATGGTCGCCCATTCATTGAGCGTCGAGTTTAGCAGCATCTTTTCAGTGATGCCGGCTGGAGCTTGAGCGCTGGTTCGACGGTACATCGCATTGAAGAGCCCGCAATTGGTCTTCACTCGGGACAAGTGGTGGTGCAATTGCATCGTGTTGCGCATCGCCGAGTACTGTAAGCGATTCTTATTGTAGCGAGTCTCGATTCTAGTCCACATGGAGGCATTGCCGCCGCCGCCATTACGGACGTACAACCATGTCCGTGCCAATTTCAGGGTTTCGCCATCGGTGTAGGGATGAGGAACCATCGTCGGATGATCGCCGGAGATCGCCGAAAGAGAAAATTTGAAAGAGAGGAGAATGCGAGAGGTGTGATGTTTGAGGGAGTGAAAGGGGGTATTTATAGGGTAAAATGTAAAATTAAAAAAAAATTGAAAAAAAAAATGAATTTGTGTCGTTGTGATCGCCAACAGTCGCCTAGCGATCGTTGTGTGATCGTCACGTGTAAAGGAGACTGCCAACGAGCGCGTTAAGTCGCGATCGGCAAAGCGAGCGAGCGCTCGCGAGCTCGGCGCTCGACAGTGGTGCGTACACGGTGCGAGCACGCTCGCTAGGGGTTCGAGCACGCTCGCGCGCGCCGCTGCAGAGAGCCTTATAGATTTATACCAGATTAACTCTTAAATTAAAAGTACATGTCAGCAATTTCCGGCACCACATCATTGTTGATTTGCCCGTAATTCGATTTCGGGGCAAATTCTAGAAACAATGAAAATTTATGGTTTTAAATGCAAAATAAAAAGTTTATTGGAAAAATCGAAATTTGAGAATTCTTTATGGTTTTATACCAAATTATCCTCCAAGTATTCAAGAGGATGAATGGATCGAAAATGGCGTCGTACTCGGACACAGCCGTCATGAGGATATGATTGGCAGCAGTGTTTGGATTTGGTTGGGAGATTCCGTTGCATATCGTTGAACAAGTGACACATATTTCTCATTCGATTCCAGTGGAGGTGCAACTGATTGACATTTTTTTACCATCATGACTTCGGGCCTGGTAGAGTGATACCACTCCGTCACTTGTTGCCTGAATTGATATGTATGTGGTTGGCAATTTGTATCGATCCAAGCTCAAACAAGGACTTCAGTTTCGACTGTGAAGTACCCGTAATGAGGAGGCATTGTTAGGAGGATAAGATGAAGAAAATTGAGAAGTTGAAGAAGAAAATTTGAGAGAATGTGAAGAAAAAAAATGTAAAATTGAGGTGTGAATTAAGGTTGGATGAAAGAGTGTATTCATAGGGGAGAAAAAGTAACAAAAAAAATACTACTCCCTCCGCCCACAAATAAGTGTCCTATTTACCACTTTCTCTTGTCCAAAAATAAGTGTCCTACTTACACTTTTCGTACAAAAGTAACCTCCATATTTTTCAATATTTACTACGCCTTGACATTCTGGACCCACATATAATTCCCTAATCCAATTCACTAATTTCAACCCAAATCCATCAAAAAAATCGGCAGCCCAAATCTATAGGCCCCATTTTAATACCCAAAATCCCCAAACCCTACAATAGATCTGTCCCTCTCTCTCTTTACAAACCCTAGTTTCCTTCCTCGCTCTTCACCGTCGTTCTCCCCTTTCGTCTCTCTGTAAATCTCCGATCGAAAATGCCTCCCTCTCTACGACGGAGACGCCTCACTCTTCGATTTCGACCACCCTCTCTCTGACGGTGGCCCCTCTCTCCCCGATTCCACAAAATTCATGGAAGTTGGGGGCTGATTTGATGGAGATCGTGTCGGCGTCGGACATCCTAGTCACAAAATCGGAATATGATGTTTGGTGGGCTAACGGTGGCCTCTTCTATGATGAAATGCCTTCACCGTCGGTTCTCGATTGATGGCGGCCACCGCTTCATCGCCGCCTTCTGGATCCGATGCTTTGCAACCATCCTCTATATCTTATGCGGCGGCGACTCCATTAATGGTCACCGGAGCTAGGCGGCAGCCATCTCCTGGTTGGGAATCTGAGGCCGATTCTGAGGAAGAATATGAGGTGCCACAAACTCCACCGTCAGATTTTGACGATGAATTTGATGTGTATCTCACCGATGCAGAATGGAGGGCCAAGTTCCTTTATCTTCTCAATGATGGAAAACGCTAGGGCTTGTTGTCCAGGTTCTATTGTTTGTTTTTTATTGTCTAATTTGGTGTTGGGGGCTGGTGATGCTATTTGATGATTTCTGTGGTGCCATTTGAGGATTTCTGTGATGCGATTTAATTATTTGAGGATGAGATTATATGATGTTATTTGATGATTTGAGGGTGTGATTATATGATGCGATTTGGGGGCTGGTGATGCCACTATTTTGATATGTGTTATTTACCTGAGAATTATTGGAAGAAGCTGCATAATTATACTCTATCTTTATCATGATAATTCTGTACCTAAGCTGCCTAATCATGCCTAATCAAATGGTTTGCATACTGTGTGATTTGCATGAAAGTTGTGTGTCCAATGATGAGAAATTATGTGGATTTCCTGAGGATGTGTTTCTTTGTTTTAGCAACCAGTAGGGTAACCTACTTAGGAAGGTAAAAACAATGAAACAATGTCAATGATGCAAATAAAAATTCATTTCATGAGGCTGAGTACATGAGGTGTTTACATTCCAAACAATACAAAAGCTGACATTGTACTTGTTTGTTCATGTAAACACTTCCCAAAAAAAGCAACCAGAATTCTGTTCTAACCAATAATATTCAATTGGTTGAATTTCTGCACTATTATGTCTATGTTTTCCTGCACGAGCCCTTCCACTAGCTTGTCTACATTGAAACTCTTCTCTGCTTTAAGTTCATGCATTCTCAAATACTGCAAACTCTGCTCTTCTACTTCAATGCATTGTGGTAGTATTCCAAGCCTCCTAAGCCTTTCCTTCTTCATGTGTTGAATTCTATAGTTGTTATTGCCTTGCTTCTTCATAATCTCCTGGTGGCAGCATTGTAGAGTCAGGAAAACATTATTGAGCTTCCATGCTTCAAAGTCTTCAAATGCATCTATCACATTTTTCACCAATTCATCCACATTTCTTGCCGTCTTTTTATCTTTGAGAGATTGAATGGCCCTGAAAAAACCTAAATCAAGAACATTTGTGTCAGGAGAATTAGCTGGTTGGCAAACCAGTTGAATGTTAAATCCATCACTCGGTGCAGCCTTTAGGAAATCAGGGTCATTGCATTTGATGTGGGGCTTGACATTGTCCTGTTGTATGAATATGGTTTTGCTTAGATGCTGAGGCCACTTTGCCTTGATTGTTGGAATGAGCTGCATAACAATGTCACTTTAAAACAATATCTAAATGAAGAATTGAAATCAATAAATTCTGATAGATATACACAATCATACTTACCCAATTGATGAAACACTCTCTCATGATAATTTGTGTGATTGCTTGGAGTGCTTTCCAAGGTTCCCTTTGTTCTATTCTTTGAGTTTTTTAATGCTGGTTCATACGTCATGAAAGGAAAAATTCCAATCTTGCCATCAAATATGACATGACCATCACTATCAATGATAAGTCTTGAAACAACATATAGAAAAATTAACTTCTCTATAAATCTTATTGATTTGCATGTCCTATGAAGATCTATTTCATCTGGTAGCACATAGTATTTGCCTCCCACCTTTGTGAGATAAAACTATTTTTCATCCATATGTATGGTGTTATACATATTCTGAAATGAGATTTTACCATCAACAACAATTGAACTGAATTGACTAAGGCTCAAAGTCAGCCTATTTATCATATTTTGAGGTGTTAAAAAAGGCTTAATAGCATTGGTACGAGGCTTCAGTTTCCCATGTTTCATCCAGTTGTGAAGCAAACTTTTACTTACTCCTAGATACTCTGCCATGCACCTTAATGAACTCATTTCTAAAACAGTTAAGCTCTTTACCTTTTCTACATCAAGCACTTTTTTTTTGTTGCTTGTTGACCCTTTTTTCAAACTTTGCAGATGAATAGGCTGTCCAAGAGCAATCTGAGCAGCAGCTCCCTTCCAGATTTGAAAGATGGTCCTCACATCCACCTTGAAAAGTTCTGCTGCCTCTTTCTTTGCTCCATGTTGAAGCCGCCTTCAATGCTGTGTTGTAACAACTACTGTGCCACTCTATTTTTCTGGTCATCACTTAAATTCGGTCTCTTGTTGGATTCTGCCATCTTTATTTCCTATCTCTGTATTTATTGCATTTTGGTTGGATTGGCAAGAATGAGAACACAACTGCTGTATTTATTGTGTTTTTAGGGAGTAGGTTAGATTTGAATTTCCCTCCTCTGAATTTGATCACATCAGTGTACTGTTTGTGTTAATTTAATGGGTGTAAACTTACATTTTCAGAGTTTTGGCTCTAATTTATTTACAAATGCCCTCCAAATCTATTTACAGTATCCAAGATTGCATTGCAGTTTTTCCTTTTCTTTTATTTTCGTCTTTTATTTACAGTTTCATTTTAATTCGCTCTATTGCTTAAACTGACCAGATTTCTGTAATTGTTCATTTAATCATTGTTCAATGAAAAAAAAAAATCCAAACACCAACATCAATATGTTTCGATACCGAGAAAAAAAAAACAAGCAGTAAAATGAACAACAAAAAAACAACATTAAATCCAAACAGTAAAATGAACAACAAAAAATTAAGCAGTAAAATGTTTCGATAAAAACAATTTGGAAGCCAAGAAATCGAGAAATAAAAGAAAAGCAGCAAGCAATATGAACAACATTGAATCTAAACACCAACACCCAAAAATTAAACAAGGATTAGCAATATTAAATGATTTATTAATAATACCCTTATATCTTACTTTTACCCACCCAAAATACTTTTATCAATTTTTTTTACATCCCGTGCCCAGACTTAAATGAGACATTTATATTTGAACGGAGAGAGTAATAAATTCCGGCCAAATGACCGTTGCAGTGGCCAAATGCTATTGAGGTAAAATGTGATTGTTGTTGGCAATTTTAAGATTTTTCTTTTTTTGTTTTGTTTTGTTTTGTTTTTGTTTATGTTACGGGCGCTGCACGTTGGGGTGGGCTGGGCCGCGATGAAAAAGGTTCGGCAATGAGCGGGATCGAGACGCTCAGACGGCTCATGCCGGCGAGCCGCTCACTGTGAGTGCTTAAAACAAAGCTTCAAAACATTGTTTTTCTCCACCATTTGCGTAGCATTCATGTATTAATCATGATCCATGTCAACCCCTACCCCTTTTCCGAACCGATGGGCAGCTCCGCCGCCGCAGCGCCGCCGTTTCTATTGATCTCCGGCAAAAGCACTCCATCACTATCGTTCACATCATTAACCCATCAAAAACCTCTTAAACGCAAATACAAATTGGTCTCCTTCCAACTCCACTATTCCCCCAACCGCAACTCTACATTTTCCCAGTATCTGTTCCTCTCCGCATTTTCCGTCGCACTCTTGATTCTCCGGCTTACTTCCGGCGTCATTCTTCCGGATTTCTCTCACCGTTGGCGGCAGCTGATTGCCTTTTCTTCCCAAGCCCAAGCCGAGCTGATCGACGCTCCCGAGTATCTGCTCGATGCGGCCGTTGCTTATGAAGACCGCCGTTTCTTCAGCCATTTTGGCGTCGACGCGATCGGCGTCGCTCGCGCCGTTCTGTCGCTGTCTGCTCGCGGCGGCGGCAGCACGATAACACAGCAGGTATTGCAGTTGCGTACGTAGTGTTTGTGTTTTTGCCTGACTGAAAAAAGTTGGATTATTTACTTGTAACTTTTTTTGATTTACATAGTTCTGTTTTGCTATAATATGAATACCCCTGCTGCACGACTGTATATTTAGTGTTGGTAAACAAACTAATTAGTTTATGAAATATTTGGGAAAAGAATTTTGGTTGTGAATTTATTTGATATTGATGTTAATTGTTGCATTTGCATACATCTAGTTAGTATTTCTTTCTACAGTAGTGCTGGAATTGTAAATCTTTCCTAATTGTGCTGGCAGCTTGTGAAAAATACACTTTTGAAGAACGAGCGCACAATTTTGAGGAAATTTGTGGAAATGGTGCTAGCAGTAGAACTCGAGAAGCGGATTTCGAAATTGAGAATCTTGAGTGCCTACTTGTGTAAGGTAAATCTCAACTCTTATCTTGTTCTGCATTGCCTTCGTATGGCATTTGATTAGAAGCATGAAGAATTCTGCAACCTTTCATTTTTTGCTATACGATATTCGCATGTTTGTGTGGTGCAAGTCTTCTTCCGAGTGTTGAATTTGCGTTGTTTTCATTAGACACATATAACTAACAAGCGGAATATTCAGATATATTGGGGACATGGCATTTATGGAATAAAATCTGCATCGAAGTTTTATTTTGGAAAGCAACCGTCCGCTCTTACTTTAGGTGAATGTGCTCTACTCATAGGGATGATACCTTCTCCAGAGGTCCGGTCACCATTCCGAGATTACAGCAGGTTGGTATTTCTTCCTTGTAGCTGCACTGTTGTAACACCTTTCCTTCAATGCTTCCTAATGTTTATTATCCTCGTACTTGTGTATATATATCGTGCAGTATGCAAAGTCAAAGGTCGACTAACTGATTGTCTGAAATACCCCATTTGTAGAGGAAAGACCTTCCAAGCTAGAGTTTTGAAGAGGATGGTCAATGGCCGCTTCCTTGATATCGAGGCTGCACTTTCTGCCATGAGGAAATCAGATCCCTTGAAATCTGCACTTTCTCAACATTTGTTGCTTCCAATGTCATCCTCTGTTAAGGTAACCACATAATTTCTTGTTCCATCCTTTATCAGTACAGTTAGTGTCATCAGAAATTTACGACACATTTGCAAGCTTATGGAGTAGTTTTAGTCGCAGTTAGTGTCATCAGCTCCAACAGTAGCCCTGCAAAGCTCATGTTAAGTTAAATGGGCAATGTGATGACTCTAGGGTGTTTTCTTTTCTGGATAAAAGTTCTTTTGACTAGTGCCTCTCTGTATGTAGGGGCTCAGAATGCCAATGAAGTTGGAGATAGGCACACTCGTGGCAGTGAAGAATTCGTGGGACTGGGAGAGAGAGAGCTATATATGGGAAGTGAGAGAGGAGATGGAGAAGTGGGCCATGGGTGTTAGAATTAAAGAATTTGAGAAAACTTCAGATCTAATGATGAAGAAAGATGGCACACCACTTCTGCTGTCAGTTTTACTTCATTCTTTATGGCTGCTTAAGTTACGCTGGTCGTAATCTTGATATTCGTTCATTGTTAGATATTCGTTCATTGTTACCATTGGCTGCAGGTTTAACTGTTTGCGTGCATTGTGTGTATAGAAAGGTTGTATATTGTGGAGAAGAGTTTAGACTTTAGACAGCTCTAGGATAGTAGGATGGCGTCCATTTTTCTTAAAGTGATGGTGATAATCATATTCTTTTCAAGATTAAGTAACAATGGCACCTACATTTTCCCTAACTCTTGAGTTTCCTCAATGAGTTTGGAAGTGCAAGCCATGGTTTAGGGTTGAGAGAAGAATGAGAGGTTGTTATCTCAACTTGGGTAGACAAGGGGGACCCTCTTTACGGATCCGGATTTTCATGTATATTCTTGATCTCGTGTTTCATCACATTTTCGCAGCGGTTTTAATATGAATTCAGCAAGATTAAAACCGCGACAAATGATTTCTCTAACGATAACAAGTTGGGCGAAGGTGGATTTGGATCTGTTTATTAGGTAATTTTTTGATCAAGAGAAGAAAAGAAAGTGCTGATACAACTACTTTGTATGCGTTGTATGTGTTGTATGTGTTGTGATATGTGTTGTGATATGTACTTAAACTAGGGAGAAATTCCAAATGGTCAAGAGATTGCAGTGAAGATGTTGTCCATGAATTCAGGGCAAGGTGATCTGGAATTTAAGAATGAGGTGTTGCTACTAGCCAAGTTTCAACACAAGAATTTAGTTTGACTGTTCGGTTTTGCCACTGAAGGGACGAAAAAGCTTCTCATATATGAATTGGTTCAGAATGCAAGCCCAGATCACTTTATATTTGGTAAGGTATATATTTGCCCTCTATCTACTTATAACTAAAATGAACATGTTAGCTAGCTTGACAATTAACATCTTACATTAACCTCTGTAGACGAAAGGAGGCGGTCGTATTTGGATTGGGATAGACGTTACAAGATCATAGGAGGTATTGCAAGGGGAATTCTCTACTTGCATGAAGATTCTAGACTCAGAATCATTCACTGTGATTTGAAAGCCAGCAATATACTTCTCGATGGAGAGATGAATCCCAAAATTGCCGCTTTGGTATGGCCAGATTATTTGGGCAAGATGAAACTCAATGAAATACCAGCCGAATTGTCGGAACATAGTAAGTACAGTATATATTAGAGTAGTAGAAAACAGAACTGTCTAGTTTGTTTCTAGTTGATTGGTGTTTAGGGTCCTAATAAAAGTTGTAATATTGCAGTGGATATATGACGCCTGAATACGTAATACACGTCAATTCTCCATTAAAACGGACGTGTTCAGCTTTGAAGTTCTGGTCCTGGAAATCATCAATGGGCTAAATCAATAATGTCCGAAGTGGAGAGAATGTAGAGGACCTCTCGAGTTTTGTAAGCATGCACGAACATTAATAATTTCTCGATTAGTCCTTCATTTTAAATTGTGGAGAGATCAGATTGATTAAATGTAACAGGCATGGAAAAATTGGCGCGGTGGAAGAGCGGCGGTTAATGTGGTGGATCCGTCGGTTCGGGTTCAACGATTGAGATGGTGAGTTGCATTTATATTGGTTTGTTATATGCGTTCAAGAAAATGCAGCGGAGCGGCCGACAATGGCTTAAGTTGTGATTATGCTGAGTAACTCCTCCATAAGCCTAGCTCTACCTTGTTAGCCTGCTTTTCATTTTACCGCTTCGGTCGGATATCTCCACAGATCTTGAGATCTCAATGCCTGCTGCTGAACAATCAGATCATTCATCCCACAATGATGGCTATGCCATCCTAAGACCATGAGCAATGGCGAGCTTCACATTGGAGCGCGCTGCCCTTTATTGTGGGCCCCAGCGCGCTCACCAATACTATTGCAATGGCGAGCTTTCATTGTGGAGCTCGCTCCCTTTTTTTTTTTAATTTTTATTTATATTTCATTACAAAAATAATAATTTCAGAAATAATTAAAATTTTATTTCATTAAAATAAAAACATTACATTTAAATATAAAAAAACCTACATGTCAGTCCGACCATATTTTTTTCTTGAGTTCAACGACATAGGCCTTGTGGAATCTCTTCTCGGCGGGTCCCAAGTTGTCAGTATTTCTCGTGACGATATAGTAGTCTTGCGTCCTTGAGAATTTCGACACTGCTTCCCTCATTACCTCGGTGGCATTGGCAAGTTATGCCGTCGAAGCAGATCTCGAGCTTGATCCCATCTTCTTCTTTCCTTTTGCGATCGCTTTCGCCGCGTCTCTACCCATCAGCCGCTCGAGCCGACTACAGTGTTCCGAGCCAAATTCACTGCCCGAAAGTGGAGTTCTTGACCGCGGTGTGCTCCCGCTCGGATTGCTCCCCGCCGTCGAATCGTGAACCGAAGTGGAGTAGCTTCCATTTTCCGTCTTCGTTCTCTTTGGCGTCTCTCTTACTACCCGCAACGTCTCTAAGTACTTGAAGGGCCCGCCTCTTGAACTTTGCCAATGGGTGAGTGCCCGAGCTAAAATGTCCTCGCCGCTTCGGCTTTGGATCTCGTATTCCTTGTACAGTTGTTGGAAATCCGCCAATGGGTGCTTCACTCGATCCCAATGCTTTCAGAGTTTTTGCATGTTCTGTTTCGCCGTTCCTTCGGGTCGAAGCCCGTGGTACCGGAGCAAAATCCGACGCCAATACACATCTTTCTTTTGGCCGTTGCCGACAATGGGGTCTTGGCTAATGTCGACTCAACACCGAGCCAAGATTTCCGTATCAGCATCGATGTAGCCTTGCGGCCCGTCCTCGCCGTCGGAAGATGACTCCACCAACTCCACTGTGCTTGCCGTCGCCCTAGTGCCTCCACGACGCCCACCACGGTTGCCACGACCGCCACCACGGCGACCACTACCGGAGGTCGCCGCCTTTTCCCCCTTCCTCTTTGCCGGCGACGTGACTTGAACCTCATTTCCGTCCTCGTCCAAATTGACCGTCGAGTTGAATTCATCGGGAGACGGCGCGGGGTGTGTAGAATAGCGGACAAAGCCTTGTGAAGCATGATCGGAGCTCGTGGCATTTGAGGCTCTGTAGCCTTGAAATGACGGTGCAAAGGCCCCGACCGGAAAGTGAGGAATGTAGGCTCCTTATGTGGAAAATTACGAAGGTTTGGGGCGACGGGAATAAATCTTGTTGGAGCATCGGAGAATAGATGTTGTCGGGGGGATGAACGAGGGTTCGGGCTATTTGGATCGATTTCTTTGGAAAATGGCCAAGTGGTGTTTATATCGGCGTTGGGATTTATTTTTCTATTTTGGCAAGATCACCGCTGGTGAGAGGGAGATGACCGCTGAGAGAGATGACCGCCGAGAGAGATGAGAGTTGAGAGTGCAGAGAGTGTGTGATTTGTGTGGAGGGAATAAATATATATATACATAGGAGAAATAATTGAATTAAAAAAAAAATGAATGGTAAGTGTTGGCGATCGCAACGGCTACACGCACGACCAACCAGCGGTCACCACGTGGCAGAGAGCACGCGAGAGCTCAAGCTCGCTCAATCGAACTCGGCAATGATATGCGAGCTTGGATTGAGAGCTCGCTAGGGCAGCGAGCGCGCTCACACACGTCCATGAATGATAAATCATAGATCGAACCGTCGAATCGGAAAAATTGGGTGGTATCATATAACTTTGATCATTTCTAGTTAAACATAAATTCATGATTCATTTTCATTTATAGTTTCCTTGTTTCAGCTAACGACTATTCTTAATTTATGTTGTCTTTCATAGTTTAAGATATGGGGAAATAATGGTTGATTTAACTGCACGGGATCAAATTATGACGAAGAAATTTCAAATAGAAGAGAAAAGATGATCAGATTTATTTTCTAATTGTTTATACTTTATAGCTGTCATGATTATGAAATAAGTCAAAAAGTATAAACGCGGAATTGTGGGTGGGCTAATTTTTTCGACAGTCTTTCCGTTGAAATGGTCAAAATTATGCGTAAATATTTTAATACAAATTCATTTCGCAGATATACAATCATACAATGTTCAAAGTCAATGAAGAGACATTTCTAACTAAATTAGCTTTTCTCCTAAAAAAAAAAATAAAAATAAAAATAAATTAGCTTTGTAAGAATAAGCCGAAAACTTAGGTGAGGATAACATATGCATCAATAATATCAATAAAGATATGGACACCAGGTATAATTAGTGTTTCTCTAGTATACTATTTCTATTTAATTATATGCTAATTTCTAATATTATTTAAAATTATAAATTTTAATACATTTATATTTGTGCAAGACATTAATTTTTTATATTTCTTCGTTTGTTTTCAGCCTAAAAAATCTTTATGGCATTGGGAGTTTGAATCCATTATCTACAAAAAAAAAAAAAAAAAAAAAAAAAAACACGATATCCTTACCCAATAGACCAACCAAATAATTTGTTTAGCATTCAGAAGTTATTATGCATGACTGGATTCTTAACTCTCTCTATCTCTCAATCTTCATTTATCTTAATTGTTATTTGAAAAACAATAATCTCAATCTTGTAAGCTTTTGCACAATTATTAATGAAAAATATTTTTACCCATATTAACGTCATTTTATGGAGAGAAGAAGCGGTCATCAATGAATGAGAAGAAGAAAAGTAAGATATATGACTAATGATGAGGTTAATAAATAAGGTTAATGATGGTATAAATTTCTTAAACGACTTATAAAATAAAAGTAATTAAAATCATCTAAACGATTTATATAATGAATGGGAGGGAGTATATTTTTCAAATTTTATATAATTTTAATAATTCTTTAATTATGTATCTTTTGTTGTTTTTAATTTATGACTTTCTCAATTTTAAATAATAAAATTTTTAACTTTTGTTGTTTTTAATTTATAAAATTTACAATTTTTGAATATTAAATAATAAAATTTACTATTATTTTTGAATTAACGTATTAGTAGTTAGTTATTCTTGGTGGTGAGTTTCTAACAAGATATAGATGATTTCATATAGGGTTTTTATTTGTGATTTTTTTTAAAGTTTATTCTCTTATTTCAAATATGGCACTTTGATTTATTATTTACACACATTTAGTCATTTACTTTATTTTATTCATTGGAGGTTTAGCAGGGGTGACGACGATGAAGGCCTCCACTCTTATCTCATGTCTGATACCCTACTCATACCTTATACTCCCTCCTTATCAATATTGGTGGTCTATTTTCCTTTTTTGATGTCCCGTTATTGATGGTATGTTTTTTCTTTTGACTAAATTAGAATTTAATTAATTTTTTTAACCATCCAACATCATTACTTAAACCCTATACTATTCACTATCTCTCCTCCTATATCTTACATAAAACCACTTTATTGCATCTATAATGTACTTTGGACCTATGAAACACTTTATGGAACATATAAAACACTTTATTAACAACAATAAAATATTTTATAAAATTATACTAAATATATGGGACAACACTTTTTCATACTCCCTCCGTCCATTTTGTATCTTCTCATTTGGGGTGTGGCACGAGTTTTAAAAAAAGGTGATAAAGTGGTAGTGGGTGGAATAAAAGTGTATTTGAGGGGTAGTGTTAATCAATGCAATTAGATGGTTAATTTTAATTAACAAACTGAATCTAGTGTTCGTTTTTTTATCAGGCAAGACGCACTGTACCAATTTATTTTACGGTGCACTAGTGCATTATCATTAAAGTTGTGTTTATATTTGTACATTTAAATTGATTTCATTAGATCAAGTAGTCATGAATTTAACATAGATGTAAAATGGCGCAGTGCAATAAACAATGAAAGAGAGGGAAACTGAAATTTTCAGACAGGAAATGAAAATGAAATATGGAGGCAAACGATTGAATTTGGAGGAAAATCTTCTCTTTCATTCATTAAACAAAGACTAAAAGTACATTTGATGTGATCCAAATTTATGGTGGGAAATTTGAAAACATCCTAACCCACTATCCTATCTATAAATATAGCCAACATTTAAGAGAAGTTTAACCACTCTAAACTACAAATATCGAGTGCTAATATGGTAGAGCTAATAATAGACACAAAAAAAGAGCTCACAACAGACCAACAAAATACGATAGCCCAATGGCTACTCCAATGCAACAACAACGACAAACTGCAGTGGGGTGCAAAGAAGGCTGCTGCAGCTGAATTTTCCGTGAGTACGAGGACTATTTGGCAAATCTGGAATAGGGCACAAGCTCAGCAAGCACAAGGCGTTCCTGTAAATTTGAGACGCAAGAAGTTTGAGTCAGTAAAGAAAAAAACAAAGCAATTTGATGAGGAGAAAGTGAAAAGCCTCTCAGTTTTGTAGTGAACATCATTGAGGCAAATGATAGAGCATCTGGGAGTTAGCAAGAGTTTAGTTCATAACTGGTACAAGGAGAAGAAGCTCAAGGCACATACTAATGCTATTAAACCATTCCTTACCCCTCAAAATTAGTTGTGCAGATTGAATTGGAGCATTAGTCAGCTTGAAAGCATCATTGATGGTGGAAAAATAAAATTTCAGAGAATGTTCAACACAGTCCATGTAGATGAGAAATGGTTTAACTTTATAAAAACCACAGATATGTACTACCTTTGTGCAAATGAGAAGTAGCTACATAGGTCATGCAAGTCAAAGAGATACATCAATAAAATCATGTTTAACTGTGCAGTTTCTAGGCCAATCATAGATCATGATGGAACTGTCATATTTGATGGAAAATTTGGTATTTTCCCATTCATCACAGAGGAGCCAGCTATTAGGAATTCAAAGAACAGAGAGAAAGGCACCATTGAAACCAAAGGAATGCAAGCAGTTACAAAGCCAGTCATGAAGCATCAACTACTCACTCAGGTAGCATTTAATCACAGAAAAATGCATCAGCAAGGACAGTATGCATCATTTGCATCAACATAAGATCAAGAGTAGTAGTATGTGACTTATCACTGGATTAGTACATGCATTCAATCATAACATAAGATCAAGAGTAGTAGTATCTGACTTATCACTGGATCGGTACATGCATTTAATCACAGAAAAATGCATCACCAAGGACACTATGCATCATATGCATTAACATAAGATCAAGAGTAGTTGTATCTGACTTATCACTGGATCAGTACATGCATTCAATCACAGAAAAATGCACCAACAAGGACAGATGCATCATATGCATTAACATAAGATCAAGAGTAGTAGTATCTGACTTATCACTGGATCAGTACATGCATTCAATCATAGAAAAATATCTCAGTAAGAACAGTATGCATCATTTGCATTAACATAAGAAACTGTGCAGTAGTATCTGACTTATCATATTAATATAGTAGCACACATCAAACACTTTCACATCATCATTCAATCATGCAGATGGTGCCAACAATTAAAGCCAAGTGGCCAGACTGTCTATCCAAACACATCTACATCCAACAAGATAATGCCAAACCCCACATTCTAGACAGTGATCCTGAGTTTCAAGCACTTGCAAGATCAGATGGATTTCATATCCAACTCATCAACCAACCTGCGAACAGTCCAGACACTAATGTGAATGATCTAGGACTTTTTAGAAGCATACAATCACTGAAAGATCAGAAACCTGCTAAAAATGTAGACGAGTTGCTGCATAATGTCAAAGAAACATATGATAATTATCTACTAGATAAGTTAAACAAGATTTTTCTAACACTACAAATGTGTTATCAAGAGATCATGAGGGTCAAAGGAGGGAACAACTGCAGCATTCCTCATATGGAAAAGGACAAAATGCAAAAGGAATGTGTGTTACCAGATTGCATTGAAGTTGATGAACAAGTGGTCAGAGACAGTTTAGAGTACTTAAACTTGCATGGAAATCTAGAAGACAAATGGTACAATCTGGATGATATTGCAGAGGCATTGGATAAAGTGGTTTTGGAAGATTAAAGTAAGGGAAGTGATTCACAGAGTAGTTGAAGGTTTACAGGAACAAACAATGTTAAGGTTTTTGTTTTTTGAGTTGTTTGGAATGTAAACTAAACTGTAATTTTGCATCAATGTATTGACTTATCATTTGGCATCATAGATCAAGGCAGCAAGGACAACAACCTTAATTGAGCCTCCTAAACTAGGGAATACAACACCTAGTGGTAGCAAGCAACTTTGCATCATTTGCATTTTCATATAAAGCAACAAACCATTCATAGCAAAAGATCAAATGCAGTAGTATATGTGTCATATCAGTTTTAAGGCATTTTCAGCACACATGAAGCACAACACAGTAAAGCATCAACCATTCATAGCAAAGTCAGGATGCATCATAAACACATTATGCATCAGCAAGCAACTTTGCATCATTTGCAGATCAAGAGCAGTAGTATCAGTGCATTATCAGTTTTAAGGAATCAAGAACAGACATATGTGTGCATTTTCAGCACACATGAAGCACATAACAGTAAAGTTTCAACCATTCATAGCAAGATCAGGATGCAGCATAAACACACTATGCATCAACCATTCACCAGCCAAGGAGCCACACGAATCAGACATGAGCAGCGATCAATTCACATAAATCAGGCATCCATCATAGATCTAGGCATAAAATGTGTATCAGAGATCACATAAAAGGCATCACCAGCCTATATACCCCTATGAATCACACAGTTACACAGTTCATCAATTCACATAAATCAGGCATCCATCATAGATCTAGGCATCAAATGTGTATCAGAGATCACACAAAAGGCATCACCAACCTATATACCCCCACAAATCACACAGTTACAACCATCAATTCACATAAATCGGGCATCACTAGCCAATCCCCCAAAATAAAAGAAGGAAGAACCTGATATAGATTTGGAGTAGAAGGGGGCAAATCTGACTCAACTTCCCATTCACAATCCAATTCAAAATTACCATTCATCTTGGCTTTGTAGTAAACCTGATATGGATCGAGGGTGGGCCCCATCGATACACCAAGAACATAGGGTATCTCAGATTCACCGAGGGTGGGATCAGATTCATCGTTGGGAGGGGGAGCTTCCATGACTGCTTCAGATTCTGGCACGATCTCTTCCAGATTCATTTCCGAATCTGTGGAATTTGGGGATGTTTCGTACCCTTCCGGATGAGGTGGATTGGACAAAAATTCAGGATCATCGAGGTCCAACTCAGACCCCATGAAGGTGAGGTGAAAATTGGGAGAATCAGGATGGTGAAACTTCATTGAGTTGGAGCAGAAATGAGAGAAGAGAGAGATGTTGATTAGGGTTTGCAGGAGATTTGGGGGAAGAGCGGCGCGGAGGTTAGGGTAGAAATGAGAGAGGTGGTTCGATACAAATGAGACGAGAGAGAGAGAGAGATAATTGGGAACAAACATATTTAGGGTTGGGTTAATTAGGAATTAGATTAGGTGTGTTAATTGGGTTGCGTTAGTTATTAGGAGTGGGGCCACAGTGGCAAAGTGTAGTAAATAGAGAGAGAGATGAGGGTATATGTGTAAAAAAAATAAAGTAGGAAGATTCAAAGTGTACCAAAAATTTGTGGTAAGTAGAAAGATACAAAATGAACGGAAGGAGTACATAATTCTCTTTTTCTTGATCTCTGTGCCGAAATGAAACGGGTCATTAATCCCAGGAGCGTGGAAGTATTTGATACTGTGATATAACGCGCAGCCCTTAACAACATTCGCTGGGCAAAATTCAATTATTTCAATGGTCAACGCCTACTATTTTTGTTAAATATATAATTTTTTTGTTAAATATATAATTTAATACGTGAGCGTTATCACAAAAAGCTGGAAGATAAGGTACACTTGCATTCAAGAAATTTTCATTTCTTTCCAACTGTAGTATAGCTCTGCTTTGATATTATGAATTACTATCAAACACTGGTGTTGGCCATAGTTTTATTCATCCAGACCGATCTCTTAGCCTTGGCCCAATATGAAATTAATGTTTGCGACAACGATAATGGCAACTACACAAGAAACGGTGCCTACAACGCTAATCTGAACACCACTCTCTCCTCTCTCTCCACAAACATCGGCAGCGATGGCTTCTACAACGCCTCCACCGGGCTGGGAATTGACCGAGTCAACGCCCTCGCCCTGTGCAGAGGCGATGTCCAGCTCGATGACTGTCGCGATTGTGTGCAAGCAGCTGTCGCAGATCTCCTGCAATCATGCCCGAATCAGAAGCAGGCGATTCACTGGGATGCTTCCTGCATGTTAAGATACTCAAACGCTACCATCTACGGGATTCTGGTGACTTCCCCCCGGCGTTACTTGTACAATACACAGAACGTGACTAGCCCCGTCCAGTTTAAGGCGGATCTCAGAGCGTTGCTCGATAATCTTCGGGGACAGGCCGCCGCCGGCTCTTCGCTGTGGAAGGTGGCTGGGGGGAATGCAACTGGACCCGATTTTCAAACAATTTTTGGCCTCCTTCAGTGCACTCCAGATTTGTCATCACAGGATTGTACTAGTTGTTTGGTTGGTGCTATTTCCCGAATACCTCAGTGTTGTGAAGGGTAGACTAGGATCAGTTGAATCGAGAGATTAGCTTTCTCGTTTCTTGTATGAATAACATGAGTATCCTGCCATTTTTGGCTGCAGGGAAGAAAAATGGTAACACAACTCGAACTATTATCATAGTTGTTGCTGCAATTGTTGTGTGCTTGATACTGGCGGTAGCAACTATCATCTTTCTAAGAAAGAGAAAGAAACAAATACCAACGGAAATTCCTCAAAGTAAGTTAATGATCTTTCTTGCACGCCACAATTTCTTCATTTATCGAGTTGGTTGTTCTAAAATCAACTTAAATGTCCTTTTCTTATTTGTTGAAGCTGTGGACGACATTAGCACAGCCGAATCTCTTCAGTATGCTTTCAGCACAATCAAAGCGGCAACAAATGATTTCTCTGATCATAATAAGTTGGGGCAAGGTGGATTTGGGGCTGTTTATAAGGTAGATAAATAAATTATGATGCATCACATATCATTATAACACAAAAATTTAAAGATTATATTATTTTGTGAAAATTCTAGGGGAACCTTCAAAATGGTCAAGAAATGGCGGTGAAAAGATTGTCCAAGGATTCTGGGCAGGGTGATCTGGAATTTAAGAATGAGGTTCTGTTATTGGCTAAGCTTCAGCACAGAAATTTGGTTAGACTATTAGGTTTCGCCATAGAAGGGATGGAGAAGTTGCTTGTATATGAATTTGTTGAGAATGCAAGCTTGGATCACTTCATATTTGGTAACATTCATCTTTTACTTTAACACAATTAATTAATTATACGTTGTTCATGATGATTGATTACTATGATTTGGGTGCTAATTTTGATATCATCGTAATTGGCATTGTATTTGTAGACCCAAACAAGCGTTCAATATTGGATTGGGATAGACGTTACAAGATCATAGGAGGTATAGCGAGGGGAATTCTCTACTTGCACGAAGATTCTCGTCTCAGGATCATTCACCGCGACTTGAAAGCCAGTAATATACTTCTAGACAGGGAGATGAGCCCCAAAATTGCCGACTTTGGTATGGCAAGATTATTTAGACAAGATGAAACGCAGGGAAACACAAGCCGAGTCGTGGGAACATAGTAAGTATCTATCTGTCCAACAAAATGAAGAATGAACACACATTAAGTTATAGTAAAACTGAAATATGTATGCATACTACTATTGCAGTGGATATATGCCACCAGAATACCTAATACACGGGCACTTCTCGATTAAGTCGGATGTCTTCAGCTTCGGAGTATTAGTCCTGGAAATCATCAGCGGCCAAAAAAATAGTGGCGTTACAAGTGGGGAGGACCTCATTAGCTTCGTAAGTATTTATTATACAGTAAGGGTGTGTTTAATTGGAAGTATAAATTTATACCTCTAAATGGAGGTATAATATTACGAGGTAAATTTACAGAGCCTTGCTTGATGCTTAAATTACATATGGAAAAAAACAAATGGCAGGCATGGAAAAGTTGGCAAGAAGGAAGAGGAGCGAATGTTGTGGATCCGTTTTTGCAGTCGACGAATGAGATGCTGCGATGTATCCATATAGGGTTGCTGTGTGTTCAGGAAGATCCGGCTGATCGGCCGACGATGGCGTCTGTGGTTCTGATGCTCAGTAGCTTCTCCATGACATTGGAATTACCTTCGGAGCCTGCATTTTATTCTGCCAGTGGTTATGCTTCAGATGTTTCTCTCATTCAAGACTCCACAAATTCTGATCAGTATAAGAAATCTCAGCGGTCGTCACAAAATGACGACTCCATTACTGAGTTACATCCACGCTGATTCGTTCCATTTCACGCCAAAATTATTGATTTTCCGTTTTGCCAATTCAGATTGAGATTTAACTTATGCAATTATATATTCTGCACAAATTACAAAGATTTTTTTTTTTTTAATTGTTGTTGGGCTCTTGTTATTACCATGAAGAAACAAATGGTCTAATGCGGTCTCATTTGAATTGTGTGTGATCCTTGTGTGATTAAATTTTCACATAAATAGGCTGAATGGCTTTTCAAAGAGATGTGATTAATTTCAGATTAATGGGCATGTCAAGGTTTTTGTTTAAACGGACCTGTTAACTCTGTCTCATTTGACCATTTCAAAGTAATTTGATCAATTTAAAAAAGTTTCCATAATTTTTCTCTCTCTTTTGACCTTTTTTTTTCCAATCAGGAATAATGAGCAGTGAAATTCGTAACATGATCTGTCGTCCTTGCAAAGGACAAGGATACTACTTAAATACAAGGCTAGCGGTAATTTTGTCCCCTTTACGAACGTAAAATTGTTGGAAAATATATGAGCGTATGTGATATGTGCAAGGAAGTACCAAGACACATCATGTGCCCATCCGTGCCACTCATCTGGTAGTCGAATAATCAAGTCTGCTATAGCCTGGCGCTCTGTGATATTGTGTCGGGCTGCATGGTAAAGCGCGGAAAAGTTACTAACTATCTGTCCTATGTCGTCGTTCGGGTCTGCCTCGTAATCTCGATACTCATCCAGTATCTCATCTGCCCAAGTACGCTGTGGCGGGGTTTGACTCTCGTGAGTCATGTCACTACTAGAAGCCATCCTATAAGGTTTTAAAAAACATGGATCAGTAACTGGTAGGATAATAACTTATCTTAAGAAAATTCTTAAATTTACAATTAGAATATTCCTTTATTCAATTGCAATACTTAAACCACTTGACAACTTATCTTAATCATCTAGCAATTTCAAGAAATTGCACTCAAATACTTTAAATAAAATAAATTTTTTTTTGGGATTTTCTTTCCAATCTTTAACTTAGACTTCGTAGTTTCCCTCAAGAAAACTCCTAACCGATAAACGCATATCGTTCTCATCATTAGAAAGAAATATTCTTAATGCCACATTAAAGTGGATATAAACTCCTCTCGATACTTGAACCTCGTACTTATCGTATTCTTCATTCATTTAATAATTGTGAAATAAATTCCAAGAAAACGGAATATAAGTTGGAGAATAACTTTAGAACACAAGTTCTAGTCGTCGTTGGAATCGAACAATCGTTGGAAATTAGCTAAAATTCGTACTCGATTCTTAACAATTACATCAAATCTTTCCTTGATGTTCTAACGAGACGAACACCAACGAGTCT
This sequence comes from Schizonepeta tenuifolia, assembly GCA_029490685.1. NCBI lineage: Eukaryota > Viridiplantae > Streptophyta > Magnoliopsida > Lamiales > Lamiaceae > Schizonepeta > Schizonepeta tenuifolia. Next base: position 121,754,860 of record CM055956.1, read on the forward strand.
GTATTCATGTCACTCTACGCAGGTGACATTCGTTTATAAAAGGTTCTGTCCTTTTCGTTCTGATCGCCTCTTTCGAAATCATTTGGAACCAACGCTTCTTAAAACGTCTATGTTTTCAGGGAATCGGAAGAATCCTTAGAGCAACAGTCTAAGTTCTCAGTGAATCGGGAGAAATCTTAGAACAACTGTCTAAGTTCTCTTATCAACATACTTTTCAATAATAAAGAATTTAACTCAAATAATTTCACGTATTTTCTCATAGTACAACATTCATGCTTTCACATAGTTCACGTAATATCACAAAGTATAACTCTTATACTTTAATCAAATCATACTTGACATACTTAATCTCATCATACTTTCATACTTCATCAAAAATTTCTTCTTAAAAGAAATCATACTTCTGAAGTTCTTTCCTTACTTTTCTTTCTTTGGTTGAGTTGACATAGCGGGAGGTTGAGTTGTCGTCTACACTTTTAAACTTTAGTGTCACGACCTAACTTTACTTGAAAAAAGACTTGGGTGTAGAGCATGAACAAATGCTCTATCGTACTACTTGAATGATAACTTGTATGCAGAGCAGAAACGATTGCTTTGATACCACTCTGTCACAGCCCTAAATCCCGAGGGACGACAAAGCCAGGGTGCGACTAGGGGTTGGATTAAAGAAGTGGGGAAGAAAGGGGATGAATAAGACTGAACGAATAACAGACATTAATAACAGAATAAACTATTATGAACAAGACTTCATTATATAAAAGGAGTCGACCTCGAAGGATCGCTCGACAAGGATGTTCTCGAAAGAAACTAAGTTAAAGTATGAACTTAGACTCAGAAAGATATATATATCAACACAAAAGAGTTTGGAGTTTGGCAGTGGAGAAACGTAAAGCTTGACATACAATTCCTTTATTCTAAATACGACTTCTTAACTCAACATCAACCACCGCCGCTCCCGTCGCTCAACCTGCACATTTATAAAACATATGCAGGGCTAAGTATAAACATACTTAGTGGGAACGTTGCCGAAAACATATCATAAGTATAGTTAAATCAGACATCTTGATAAATAGCGCATCGGAGTTTTTCAACAAATACCCGAGCCTACTAAACATTTTCTTTCACTTTCACAATATAGCTTGGCCAAGCCTTTTACTTGATGTTACGTTCAACTTGCCCAATTCTGTTTCAACGTCGGGGAAGAGTTAACTTCTTCCGCGCACGTTCTATTCACCGTGGCTGGCTACCCCTCAACAGAGCACCACACACACCGACTACTGTGTACACTAACCCTGGAAAGTCCCTTTTGACTAACTCAGAGTCCGATCGACTTAATTGGCGAACCAATTTAAAATGGCACAAAAGAACTCACATAAAACAAATATTTTCATGCCGTGATTATCACTTTGAAACACAATTATCAAAGCAATAAATAAAGATTTTCGAGCATCGCTCATTTTATTTCGTATATAGAAAAACCCACCTTAAAGTTTACAGAACTATAATACGAGCTTCTGTCTCTGGTCTTCTGTCCTATCCTCGGTGCTGACTTCCCCCTTTTATCGTAAATAAACAAACTTAAACAACTTGAATGTAACGATAAAAAAAACAGGAAATCAAAACCAATTTTAATCTTTTAGGCTTTTGCACTTTACTACTTTCTTTTGATTAATTAATAAACGAGACTTCGATCAATTCTCGTCTACAAACTGACTCGGTTCATTACTCGACACTTAGGTCAGTAGATAATGGATGTCGATAACTTATAACGACTTAAAAGTTCACAAGGAACGAAGTTGAAAAGAATTCAACTTAAGAAATTAAGTTTTGAAATCTTTCTGCACAATACAGAGGATCTGGAGTTCTCACAGAACAGAGAACTTAAAAACAGGGGATGTAATTTATACCAAAAGAAAGCCCCGGGTGTCTAGTTTACTCTCCAATTTACGGATCTTGATTTCGTTAAGCGAGCTAAAAGTTATGACAGTTTCCGTGAAACATCGCAAAACAGTCGCGCGAAACCCTAACGCTCGACAAAACTCGACGCACGATTCCCTAGGTTCGATTTATGCTATTCCACTTTTATTTTCACGAATTTTTCATCTCAATTCAGTCTACATGCAGTATCCCTTAATCGGGTTTACATTCACGTCTTTTGATTAAACAAACGACGAGCATTTCCTCGTCATTTTCAACTAACCATTTACTAAACCAATCCAAATTTCAAATTCTATTTCATTCAACAACTTCTCGTTTCTTAACTAAAAATCATAACATCTCGTATCTCGGATGGAAAAGTCGTTAACTACAATATCGTTCGTCAATCTATAACAATCATTATTATCAAAAAGGTTTTCCTTATTCGAATTTTCTATCGACTTTTAATCTCGATTCTCCGTCTCTTATCAAAAATCAAATCTTCTTAGAATTCGTTCAAACTTTACGGTTACAATCATTAACTATCAAGATTATCATAGGTTTGAATCACAAACCTAAATCATTACTTATGCTCCATTTATCGACGATTGCTCGTCTCTTACTAAAAATCCTACGTTCTTCGTTTTTGTTCAAATTTTACAACAACTATCATTATCTATCAAGCATCACTAATATGCAAACCATATTCTAAAAATATTACCGAGCTTCAACTTATCGATGGATTTCCGTCTCTTACGTTTTTCGTTTTATTTTTAGAAAAATCTCAAATAAATATATATTCATCCTCAATCATCCTACATCTTATTTCCATTAACCAATCATGCATGTCATATCATCTACTACACCAAATCATGCATTCTTTCTCTCTTACAATTCTATTTTTATTTTTAGAAAATTCTAATTTAATTCATGTGATCATCTAACAACATGTAGAACACTAATTCATCAATCAAACATTAAGAAAATCGAACTACATAAAACCCCTAAATCTTATTAAAATTTCGGTAATATACATAGAGATTATGAGGGATGATTTCTTCGATTCAATCCACAGAATCCATTCCTAAACATCTAACAACATGTATTAAACAAGAGATCATCATGCTTCTTGATCTTCATTTTTTTCGAAAAAAATAAGATTGATGGGAAAAGATTTTTGTTCGGTTTATTACGTAGATGATGTTCCTACCTTGTGATATACGAACTAGGAAATGAAATCGACCGGTAGACGGAAGACTTGAGAGCTTGAGAAAGCTTGAAGAAGATGACTTTAATGGAGGAAAATGAGAGAGAATGGGAGAGAGAGAGGAGGCGGAAATTGTGAGAGATAGAGAAGAGAGAATAGTGTGATGACTAGGTTGTTTACTATAGCATAAAGTAGGAAAAATATCCAACAAAGGGTGGTGACTCATTAAGGGGTGTTTGGTTGTGTTTAACTTGCCGGAAATATCTCGTTTCTGGCTCTAGAACGACGTTATAAAAGTCGAGAAATAAATTTTTAGTCGGTTACGTATTCGACAAAATCTAATTCGTCCGTTAGATTAGAAATAAATCACATACTCGGAAAACCTAATTCGTTTTTCATAATCCGAGAAAAAATCGGGATAAGACAGTCTAAAATTCGCCCGGAAAAATCATAAAAACTGACTTTCTCCAGTGATCTCGTATCGAAGAAAAAGTGAATGTAAATTCTGTTTTTCAATCTGAGTTTTCGGACGAAAAATCTATCGGACGCGAAAACCCTAATACAGTAGTCGTTCGACCGACTTCTGAATTTATTTTCAGAAACGGATTTCACCGTAATTCTTAGAATCGGAAATCCTTAACTTAGGTGTGCAAAGCCTTAATTATTAATTAAATTTTTATTTTTCGTCGGAAGATAATATCTGGGGTATTACAATGAGTTTCTCGACGGGATGTTGGATGAGGGAGAGAGAGAGCTTTGAAGAACTTGGTAAGGAGCTTGTCGTTGGAGGTGACTTGGTCGAGGTTGACGATGTGAGTGGGGAGGCTGGATTGTTGGTGCGGGAATATGATGGTGATGAGGTCGATTTTGAATCCGGAATTGTGGGCGGTTTTGACTGGTTGGGAAAATGCAGGGGTGGATATGATGGTGGATTTGATGCCGTGGGAAGAGAAGAGTTTGGCATGTCTATTAAAAGAATCATATGGCCGTGAGCCATTAAATGGAGAAAGAAGATATGGAGCTATCTCATGATTCTATGGAGCTTTCTAGTACAACAAGTATGATGATGGTGGTCGTCGCTTTATAATTTAGGAGTATATCTAAATTGAAAATTTAATTGCCAATTGAGATTGAGATGTAAGTTACAAAGATTAATTTTTGTTTTAATTGTTGTTGGTCTCTTGTTATTACCATGAAGAAACAAATGGTCTAATGCGGCCTCATTTTCACATAAATAAGGTAATGGGCTTTTCAAAGGGATGTGAATAAAATTTCAGATTAATGGGCTAATGGGCATGTTAACTTTGTCTCATTTGTAAGGCTGTCTAAATGGGTAGCGGGTAATCGGGTACTATTGTATCGATTCGAAACCCGACGGGTTTTGGGCACCCGTTACCCGCATGTTCGGGTAAAAGGGTCAAGATACGGGATTAGAAATTTAAAAAATTATTTAATATATATTATATATATATATATATTATATATATATATATTATAAATCTATTATATATGTACATCTAAACCCTAGTTTCTCTTATATATATACAGTAGTTTTTCTAATATTATTATATATGAAACTCTCTCTCGACTAAATACAAAATAGCGCAGAAAAAATTTATTGTGGAATTAATTATGGTTTATATTTTTTTATTCGGTTGCTTATGGAATTATGGTTTTAAGTTTATCGATTAATGGTATTGGTTTTGTTTTAATATTAAGTTTCTGGTTGCATATACATTTTTTGTTATTGTATTGTTTCGTCTTTTTATTAAAAAAAAATTATCAATTGATTGTTATGGTTATTGCAATTTGCGACAGGTTTGAACTAATGTTTGGGTAATTAGGGTACCCTAATACCCGATCGGGACTAGGGTATTTGGGTACCCAATTTTTAATATAGGGTCGGGATAGGGTATCAAAATTTTAAAAAAGTCGAGATCGGGTACCCGATATTTTCGGGTAGGGTACCCTACCCGTACCTTTTAGACAGCCCTACTCATTTGACAATTTTAAAGTAATTTGATCAATTTAACAAAGTTTCCACAATTTAGCTCTCTTTTTTTTACCTTTTTTTTTTAATTTCAATCAGGAATAATGAGCAGTGAAATTCGTAACATGATTTGTCATCCTTGCAAAGGACAAGGATACTACTTAACTACAAGGCTAGCGGTAATTTTGTCGCACTCATGAACGTAAAATCTAACAGTAGATTGACAAGAATTAAATTATTTAAGTTATTATGGATTACAAACCTCGTCGCTGGTATTGTATTATTGTTGTTTGAATTACAGAATAAAAGCGGGTGAAGTTTGAAATTAAGTTGGAATGTTTGTTTCTTGTAAATAGAAGACAGAATACTACAGTGTATCAATTAAGTTGTAGACGAAACCTTGAATTTCTAATCAATATGTGCAATTATAGAAAATGGGCAAAAACTCAGATGCATATTCTCCACCATACAACACCCGACCCGACCTGCCCCCCCCCCCCCTAAGTCTCTCGCGCTACAGTAATTATTATTCTATTTTTTTTTAAATTTCAGAATTTTTTTCCAAATTTTTTCCCTCCTTTTTGTTGTTTGCCTCTTCAATTTTTTGTTTGTCATTTCCTTTTTGGTCAAGATTCGAACGAAGGGAGTCGAAGGTCTTAAAGCGAACCGAAAAATCTAAATTATTGCCCGCCGATTATTCTTATATTAATAATCGGCTCCGCTGAGAAAAAAAAAAGAAAAACAAAAAAAACAAAAAAAAAAAAACCTGTCAAAGGACGTTGACACGAGTTTGACCTGGTCAGGTCAGACCCATCTCCATGGTGGAGATATCTGCACCCAAGTCTAACTTATAGAAAATGCATGACGTGTGATGACTTTTCCTGTTTTTCCACTTTATATTTCTTCCTTCGTTATCAGTATTAGTAGTAATCATGTACTCCTATTCTAGTCTCATTCATTTCTAAGTCCACGCTTGAGTATCATTCACTTTTGAATTCTAGCAACAATTATAAAAGAGAGACAGCGCATACTTATGCACTATTTGCACACAACCCGCCCCTCCCACGACCCGCCACGCGCCGACCCGCCCCGCGCGTGGCCCCAGGTGCCTGTTTTTTTTTTTTTTTTTTTTTTTTTTTTTTTTTTTTTCTTTCTTCCAGATTTTTTGTCCCCGTCGAAGCCTTCGATTACTAAAATAAGGATAATCGGCGGGCAACATTTTGGACTTTTACGGCTCGCTCCGAGGCCTTCGGCTCCCCTCGCTCGCGTCTTGACCATAGAAGAAGCGGCAAACAAAAATAAATTAAAAAAAAAACTGGAAATTCAAAAAAAAAAAAAAAACTGGTCAAAGGGGGGTTTAACCGGGTCAAAGGAGGTTTGACCGGGTCAAACCCAGGTCAAACGGGTCGGGTCAGGGGCGGATCGGGTCAAATGGGCGGGTGTTCTACGGTGGAATAGTTGCACCCAAGTTTTTGTCATTATAAAAACGATTAAGAGTAGCACTTTTGAATTTTTATACAATATGCTAGCTCGTCCTTTATTTTCTCTTTAATTCTGAAATTAACTATTACAAATACATTTTACACTTTTTATTCAGCGATAATATATATATATATATATATATATATATATATATATATATATATATATATATATATATGGATGAATTAGTATAAAAATATTTTCTAGTTTGAGAATGTGAGAATCATGTTTAAATCAATTTGTATTCACGTTTCTTAAGACTTTTTTTTTTTGAAAAGGTTGTTTCATTAGACTTAAGTTCAGTTTTATTTCTTGCGTATCGTTAATGTAAAGTCTCAGCCAAAGCTATACGGCAAAAAGCTACTGTTGTATCGTATAGCGGACTCGGTATTCCTTTTATATGTGAATTCAATTAAAATTAAACATCATAGTATTAAGTTTTAATTTCATGAATAATTTATTAATTCTTGGTGTGGATCTCATTAGTTACCCATTGTCAAGATAGAAAGTGTGTAGTTACCCATTGTCAAATTTTTCTTTCCATATAACAAGAAATTCTCTTTTGGGATTTACTTTCAAGGCCTTAGACGATCACACCTCTCATCTAGTACATAATTAAGAACCCAAACTACAACCTCTCTTTTGTAGTCATGCCTAAATTTATGTATTGTGATGTTCAAATAAATTTCTATAATTATCAAGCAAATTGAGTTTATTAATATCCCGTTGATTTTCTACGGTTGTAACCTAGTTATACTAATATACTCTTATCTATACCTATAATAAAAGAGCCTTGTTGAAAAAATTTGGTTTACCTATACTACCCCTGGTGTATATATATATATATATATATATATATATATATATATATAGGAGAAGTACACGTGCAACTCTTAGTATATATCTACAAACTATCATAATCTTAAAATAATACAATATATATATATATATATATATATATATATATATATTATCATCATTATATATATAGTATTATAATTGTATATATTATATAATTTGTATTATTTTAAGATTATGATAGTTTGTAGATATATACTAAGAGTTGCACGTGTACTTCTCCTATAAGGATTGAAAATCATTGTTATATATATAGTATTCTGCTCCCGTGGATATATATCATAGTTTTAAGATTATCATACGCGCTCTTAATATCACGCTGCTCCCAGAATTCGTTTTCATTGTTATATATATAGTATTATGCTCCCGTGGATATATATCATAGTTTGAAGATTATCATACGCGCTCTTAATATCACACTGCTCCCAGAATTCTCTTCATCATACGCGCTTAGCAAGCTCTGCTCCTCGCTGCCGTCACGCTGTCGCAGCCCCAAATCCAGAGGGATGGCAGAAACCGGGGTGCGACTGGGGTTGGATTAAAGAAGCGGGGGAGAAGGGGGCTAAGTGACTTAACATACATGAAAAGACATCATTAAACCATCAATAAGACTTTAACATAAATAAGAAAGAGTTAATCCCTAAAGATTACTCGACAAAAGTATAAAAGAAACTAAGTTCAAAATTAACATACTTAGACTACTGAATATTGTTCAAAAGTACATCAAAGAAAATTCAAAGTTTGGTAGCGGAAGGGTTCTAACTAAACATCCTATCTTTTAACTCAACATCAACCGTCGCCGCTCACCGTCGCTTCAACCTGCACATTTAGAAAACAATGCAGGGCTAAGTACAAACGTACTTAATGGGAACGATGCCGAAATCATAATCATAAGTATAAGTAATCTGGCATTTTATAACCGTAGCGCATCGGGGTTTTGTTGAAAAGGCCCGAGCCTACTAAACCTTTTCTGACTAATTTGTATAAAGCAGCTTGCGCAAGCATTTTTAGAGTATGTTATGTTCAATCTTGACCAAAACTAATTCACCGTGGCTGGCTACCCTTCAACAGGATACCACATACACCACAGGTTACAAAGTGCACTAACTCTGGAAAGCACTTAGCAGCTAACTCAGAGCCGATCGATAATAGTTAACAATCCTAGCGGTTAACTATAAATTCTGGAAAACCCGAAGGTTAACTCAGAAAGGTACAAGAGAACTCACATAAAACAGTTAAACATTTTATGCCAAGATTATCACGTTGATAAAACACAATTATCAAAGCTGTAAACTTCACTTTTGGTTTGTGGAAAAACCCACGTTTTATTTTCATATAATAAAAGCCCACCTTGTAAAATACAGAACTTATAAGCAAAAGCTTCCAACTTGGGATCTTCCGTCCTTTCTCTACAGTTGACTTCCTCCTTCATCGTGAAATAAACATACTTAAAAACGGGTTGTAAAAGAATAATCGAAGAAAGAGAATCGAAGAAGTTTTAGTTGTTTCATTCTTTAGGCATTTGCACGCTTACTAGATTCGTTTTACTTAAACGGGAAACGAGACTCGTACTAATCTCTTTTAGAACTCGGAAGATCTCATATTCGACTCTCGGGTCAGAAGAGAAGGTATTCGATGTCTTAATACGACTTTAAGGATTATAAGAAACTAAGTTGGAAAGAATCAACTTAGGCGATTTATATTTTAGTTCTTTGAATGACTTATGAAATTTCTCGTTTATTACTTCTTTAATGAAAGGATAAGATATAAGATCTCGACTGGTTTTCATCACTTAAGGTTCTATACTTGACTCTAAGGTCAGTAGGGAGATGTTCGTTAGATAAAACGGCTTAAACGATCAAAAGAAACTAAGTTGTGAACTAAACAACTTAGAAAACAAGAAACTGAAATTTCACTGCACAGTCCAGTAACTCTGGAGGCTGTCCAGAATAGAGGATTTGGAAACAGGGGGTGAGCCCTGTACCATTAGAAAGATAAGGAAGTCTAGTTCGCACTCCAATTTACGGATCTTAAATCCAATAAACGAGTTGGAAGATATTACTGTTTCCGGCGAGGGTCGCAAAACTGCTGCGAAAATCCTAATTGTTTGATAGGTTCGACGTATAACGTCTTAGGTTCGTTCTAAGCTCTCGTGTTCAACTTTTTTAGAAACTGGACTCTCAAGGCAGTCATCACGTACTCCCGTACGTGACAAACTCCTTCTCAACTTGCTAAAAAGCACGACGTTCTAACGTCGTGTTTCAACTATCAATTACTAAACCAACAAAGAAAATTCAAAACGCGTTCTAGTTCTCAACTCTAACTATAATCCATATTAGATCAAGTCGAAAGCTTATGACGTCAACTAGAAAGTTGTTCTAAATTTCATTATAAACAATAATATCAACTTAGAATTCCCATCCGACTTCTCGATTATTAGTTACAACTACATGTTCGTCTCTTATACGATTTTCAAAAGTTGTCGGTTTTTGTTCAAATTTTACGACGTTAAACTACGTCTAACGTGAATCATTTTCATGCATGCAAACACATCTTAACATCATTATAACTCAGTTTATATGGTGATCTTTGCCTCTTATGTTATACTAAACATTTTTAGAAAATTCTCATTTAATTTCTATAAACAACTAACATTATTTGCAACTATATTCCATTAACAAATCATCACTTAATTACAACACATGGAAACCCCTAATCACTTAATAAATTTCTGATTTCATACATATTTTAAGGGGATGATTTTCTCCTCCAATTAACAACATATATTTACTAATCAATCTCTTATATCATCAATTAACCAATTGCAATTCCAAAAACAGTTAACATGCATAAAATCCCTAAATTCAATCCAATTTTAATTGTAAACTTACAAACACATAGGGCTTTCAATCCCTTTTCATTCCATACCCTAATTAAACATCTATTAAGCAAGAATCCATGATCAAAAGAAGAAAAACAAAAATCCTACTATTTTCCCAAAAAAATTTGCATTAACACAGATGTTAGGTTTCTTATTTTTGTTCTATTTTAATCTCCAATTAATCTATCTAACACATCCAATTACACTATTCTAAGATCAAAATATCCATTCCAAACTTCTAAATTTTCGAACAAGAAGAAAAAGAAAAGAAAGAAAACTAAATGGATGGAGTTGTGGAGAAGATCATTACCTTAAGATTTAACTAAGGATGTATGGTGTTTGAATGGATGATTAAGGACTTGTGTTCTTTCTTCAAGCTTTGAAGGTGTCTTAATGGTGGATAGAGGTGGAGAAGATGAAGAAAATGGAGATGGAAAGGGTACTGCAGCCGATGGTTGGGAAGAGAGAAGGAAAGGATTTGTTTTGTTTAAGTTTTGGTTATGATGAACTTGTTGAAAAACATGAAAAGTGTAGTTGAGGTGTCACTAAACTAAACAAAGTCAACATGCATTCCTCCACCAAGGAGATGAGGTGTCGGCTGCCCATGCAGCAATTTTTGAGGGTTACGGGTTTTCCGGCGCGATCCGACGTTACGGAAAAACGAACGACGAAAAACGTTGTTCGGTACAAAATCGTCGCGATTCGATTTGATTTAAAAATTCTAACGTACGAACTTAATTAGAAAATAAAATTACAAAATTATTTTGACAAAAACTCGGGACGATATAGTCCGAGTTTCGTCCGGAAAAATATAATAACAAACTTTTTCGGCGTGTTCGTATCGCAATTTTGTAAACGTAAAAATTAAACGGTTTTCCTTTCTTAATTTACGAACTAAAAACTTTTCGTACGCGTTAACCTTAAATACAGTAGCCGTCTATCAGACTTTTGTAATTTATTTTTAATAACGGATTCGACCGTTAGTCTTAGAATTCAAAAATTGTAAACTTAGGCGTGCAAAGCCATTTATTTAATTAACTTTAAATATTTTTAGAACGTAAGGAATTTACGGGGCATTACACACGCTGCACAAGTCATCCCCGTCACGCCGTCACGCTGCACAAGTCATCCCCATCTCACTGACTTGAATTCTAGACAGATTCCCAGAATTCTCTTCATCATACGCGGTCAGCAAGCACTGCTCCTCGCTGTCGTCCTCCGCCGGTGCTGAATATTGAGGGTTCGTTCTTTATTCTCTTGCACGATTACTTTCGATTTTTTATCAAATATGCGCTCAGCAAGTTGTGCTCCTCGCCGCCGTCCTCCGCCGGTCCTGAATATTGAGGGTTCATTCTTTATTCTCTTGCGCGATTACTTTTGATTTTTTTATCAATTGAAAAATGATTTATGCTTGCGTTTGTGATTTTATTGAGTTATGGAACCGGTTCATGAAGATAATTTCTGATTAGATTACAACTACTGTATTACCAAATCCAACGCCCCACATTTATTTCTCCACATTCTCATGCATACATACATACATAGTATATAATAATCAGATTATTATAATCGTATTCTCAAAGTCTCAAACCACCCCCAACAGATTTACACACACGCACACACATATATATACATACATATATATATATATATATATATATATATATATATATACTATATATTTATGCAATTTGCTTTTCCCATTCCTACTGTGCGTGTTTTGATTCCTAATCATGTTAGGATTAAGAAAAAATAGATATATATTAAATAACATATTCATGTGTTTGTCGTATAGAATTTTGTAATCAAGTTTGGTGATATACATCGCACCAATACTAGCCGACCCAGCCATACTACGACTTCATTGCTCCTCTGTCGTCATCGACATCACCGCCACCAGTCGTCATCACCGCCGCCACCGGTTTATAATAGGTATAGATTGATTTGTTTAAGCACACACAATATATACCTATAATATTTATGCTTGCGTTTGTGACTTTATTGAGTTACGGAAATATATGTTTATTGTGTAGATTGATTTGTTGAAGCACACACAATATATACCTTTTGACCTTTTCAAGTAATAGCTATCGATGTCAAGTTCATCTGCAGGTAATCTTTCAGGTCAAACATTACAAGAATAATTGTTATTAGTATATTTAATATTTACTTATATATAAAATTTATGGCACCTTTTTGATGTATACTTATATGTTTGCAATATTATAGTTATAGAGGTATATCGACAAAAAAGCTTCTATATATGAAAAAAAAGCGCAAAGGAAATTCAACTGATTTGAATACTAAGTAATACACTGTTTTAAAATATATTATGGTTATTTATGCTTATACAACTAACTACTTTTAATATGGATTAATTTGATTGTTTATGTTTGTAGGTTCAATTCAACATGAGTTAAAAAAGATGCTTAATTGCATTCACTGCTGCGGTGCTTTCAGATTTGAATATGAACCTCCTACCTTTGTTGTGATAATGGAAAAATCAGACTAGCATTTTCGGAAGTTCCAGATGAGTTGTTTGAATTGTTTACATCTCAATCACAAGAAGCAATTGATTTCCGAAAAAATATTCGCTCCTACAATAGTATATTCTCATTTACTTCGCTTGGTGTAAAATTGGATAGAGAACTCGCATCTGCAAGATGACGAGTCTATTCTTTTCGAGCACAGGGAATGGTTTATCATGATCTTTCAGGTTTGATTCCACAAGATAGAGCTCCTGATTTTTTCCAACTATACTTTTATGATACACAGAGTGAGGTTGAGAACAGAATGAGAATAATGCAAAATCGAAATGTATCAGAGTTGGTTGTAAAATTTTGGAGATCAATCCGTATGCCAAAATCTTTCGAAGATTGAAAGACTATCCTTTAATGAATAATGTTCATCTTCATATTTCAAAAGATGTGAACTTAGATCAACGAGTATACAATTCTTCACAAGCAAATGAAGTTGCAACTATATAGGTTGAAGGGAATAATGATAATATACCATTAGAGAGAGATATTGTAGTTCATGCTCATTCAGGTGAAAGACATAGAATAAAACATTACTACGGATGTTATGACCCATTACAATATCCACTTCTTTTTTCAAGAGGCGAAACAGGCTGGCATCAAAACATTAAGAAGAATATTGTGAAAACGTCTTCAGGTCGTAACACAAATCTCGATATTAATTCTGCGCTATCAAGAATCATAACCGCAGATGATATTATGTCCAGAGAAGAACAAGGTATGTTTGTAGAATTTTATAATTTATAATGTTTTTTTCATATATTTTTTATTGTTTTAGTGAGTTAAATGATGGTCAATCATATCAATTTGTAGTTGAGCTAATTTTGTATTGTATTTTTAATAATATATATGCAGGGGTGGGGAAGCAAAATGACAAGAACATATCCTGCAGACAATATATTTGCTACAAG